>OZ005656.1:124707721-125200221 GCA_963930645.1 Salticus scenicus
GTTTATTTGATTATCTTTTGGTAAGTTAATAACTTTTTCTTTATTCGAAATCAAATATGAAGATGAATATATACAGTGATAAATTTATATACATATGAGTACCCATGTACTCATGTAATAATAAGAATAAACCAACGGAATAAATCCGTGACTCGGGCGCGCCAATTGCATCCTACGTTTCAGGCCGAAGGCCAAAGTCTCTCTCTCTGCGAAAATATCTTCTCCCGCTCACGGCGGCTTCCAAGGTTGGTTGGTTGCATAAAATAAACTTAGGAGTGGTTGGTTGCATGATTAGATGCAGTGTTATATACGTAAATGAATAATAACAGTTTTTAAATATAAGCTTTTTGGTTTTAGTATGGAAATATACATATATATTTTTAGTTCTATGTCCCCAATTGTGGACGCCAGGTCTAAAAGGATTAAAATAGATTTTCTTTTTTTTTTATTTTCTTTTTTTATTAATAATTTTGGGCTATCATTTAATTATGTTAAAAGGTAACAGCTTAATTAGAAGTAAAAAGTAGCTTAATAAAATTTTGCGTTGTACTCTTTAACGAAGAAGAAAATTGATTTCGCATGAGAAATTATGAATCCGTTTGTATGGTGAGTATGTGGTAGATATTCTAATTATGTCGCAGGAAGTGAATTTACCCTTCGCTTATAAGGAAACAACATTATGTTTCTCACATATTAAGTATTCTTTAACACAGAAGACCTAATTTCAGACTATATCGTAGATGTGAGAGAAAATTGCGATTTGGAAATATTGTATTATTAATAGAAAAAAGAAATAATGATTTGAAGATTTCAGTTAAAGAATTAAATAAAAGAAATCCGTAAAGTCACAAAATGTTAGAGAAGTGAGAGGGAAATGAAATATTTTCAATAGACCTCTTAAAATATCCGACAAATTTCCACGAGAAATTTTGATGCTTAGAAGAATACTGTCAATAAAAAGGAATTTTATTTTCCATTATATATATATATTGATAAAAAAGACTTTTATTGCACAAATATAGATTATCATTTATTCCTTAACATATTTCAATGCTAATAACCACCTTGTTTTCCAACAAGTAAACAATAAAATACCTTGCGCAACCCATGTCAGTGTGATGAACAGACGATCTGTACCATCCACATTCAACATTTCATTGTTATTATTATTATTATCATTATTAACATTATTTACACAGGTCTGAAATGAAATTTTTTGCTTCAAGGACATATGTTTTTCTGATGTATTTTTTCAGGTGCTTATTAAGGATAAACTATTTAAAAATTTCTATCCCGTATATTTTTGAAAATAAAAATGGGATTTCTTTAGCTTAAAACTTCTAGATTTCAAAATTCATCTAAGTTATTTCAGGGAAAATGTGGGTGATGTGATTAAAGAATAAGATGAGTTATTTCATCAAGTCATCAAAGGAATGTGTATGGGAAATATCATTACTGATGGAGTGTTAACTCGTTAGCAGATAATTTTTGGATGTTGCATACATACCACACTCCTTATGGCACACAATCCAGGCACAAGTGATATATATATATATATCACAGTGATATATATATATATATATATATATATATATATATAAATTAACAATGAATAAAATGAAATAATAACCCCAAAAGCACTGAGGTCTTCATCAGGGATATATATTAAAAGAAATGTGTAAATAATAGCTTATTTTAATGCATTTGATTCATAAATAACTTCGAAATTGTTATAGCCTTTGTATAAATATTTCCGATCTCTTTACCCTTACGTTTTAAAAAACTCTTACGTGACAGGGAAAAAAGAGAAACATTTCTGAATACAGCGCATTAAAACACAACAGAGACAACCAAAGGTGTGCAGAAAAGAAAATGAAAAGTATGATTTGGCAGACCTCTGTTACATTTCCGTCGACACATGATTTCTAGCCCACAACTAACTTTTTGTTTTATAATGTGGCTTCAGAGATAGTTTCTTTTTAATTTTGCAGTGAACCATCATTCGTGTTTCATAAATTGAGAAGAATGAGTTCAAAGTTTAACTATACAAAAACATAGTTATACTTACACAAATTGCCCTATATAATTTTCCAGTTTATATAATCTTTGATGTTTATATTCTTTATGTTTATATGCCATTTCACTTTTTAGAAGAAAAATACTTCAAAACTGGAATTTCGTAATATTATTTCAAATTCACTTGCGAAAATTTCAGTTTCTCTGTAATCTACTGGATCTCATCTGATAGCTTAAATCTTAATATTTATAAAGCATAACTGTTTTTATTATATTTTTTTAAAGCATGCATTTCGTACCAATTTTATGTTTCAGGCTTATACGATTCTCGAAGAGTAATTCTTATACTAAACAGAAATATTAATTTTAAAATTATTGTTAAGAAATTTAATCAACATTAATATGTAATATAAAACAAAGTATTATATAACATAGATAAACCTTTATAGAATTCTTTTATGGAAATAAATTTCAAGATTACTGCTTATATTTTATAAATCTTACTGAATCTGGAATTCAAATAGCATTTTAGAAATTTGATCAAAGACTTTCATTCAATTTTATACACGCGGTTTAATTTTATATTATTTTGTGGTTGTATTACATTACTTTATTATGTTGAATTCCATTAAATATAAACCAGAAACCAGAAACTCATTTAAAAGTTCTAAAACTAATGCTTTACGTTCTCGTACGGAGAAATAGCTGCCATTAAATGTTTGATCCGTATCAATTTCTGTTCTGATTCTATTATTTTGGATTTATTCGAACATATCCAACAAGGTTGTATCCCGATATTACTTTCTTAAACATTAATCATTTTAAATGATAGAGTGGATAAATGCGATTCGGAGATTTTTCGAAAGGAAAGGAAATCACATTGTCATTCAAACAATAATTTAATCTGGAAAACGGTAAAAAGCACGAATAATACTCTTAAAGTTCCAATTTTGTAAGGAAAATTTTAGAGAAAAAAATAATAGATCTATGATAAATATAGAATTCAGTTAGGTCAAATCGTTAGGAATTTTTTCTATATTTAAATCTTTAAACTTATATTCTCTATATAATTAAAATATGTAAATACTTATTTTAAAACAGATGTGTGCTGCAAATGATATAATAGGACAAAATGATCTATAATTAGAAATAGTGTATTCTATATATGTTCATATGATTTCAGGAGGAAAATGACTGTTAAAATGTGATTAATGTTGTCGAACCAAATATTTTTTTTTTTATTTGCCTTTCTTTTTTTCAATTCATGTAAATTAAGTAATTGCAGCTAGTTATACACAAAAAATATTTAAAAACATTATAGTAAAACTACATGAAATTACATTTCAAAGTGTGTATTTGTTATTATAATAAAAGAAAATGAATAGATGAATTTATTTTCCGATGAGACAAAATGGAAATGCTACATCCGATATAGTGGACACTCTAGAGTCATGGAAGAAATCAAATTGCTGTAATTTATGACATAAACTTTGCGAATAATACTGAAGTAAGAATAAAGTAGCAATTTAAAAAAGTTGTAGATAATCGATTCTTTTATTCTATAACCTACATTGCACTGCGTTATTTATTTGTTCATTTTTTCATTTATTCATTGAATTCCTTTAAATACAAACTAGTAACCAAAGCACTCGAAAAATTTTGAGGTTAATTACTTGTTTTCCCTTACGCAAATCTAGCCGCAATTAAATATTTCATCACTGTCAGTTTATGTTTTTATTCCATTATTGTAGATTTATCTGGATTTTTACAACATTTTTGTATCCCAATATTAATTTCGGTGATATTAATATTGGATATATGGTATTGATATTAATATGGGATCTTTGATATTCATTTCTTTGATATTGTTTCATTCATAAATGAAAAGAACATAGTTTTGACATTAAACAATATGTGAATTGTAAACAGTAAAATTAACAAGTAATACGTTAAGGTCTAATTTATTAAAGAAATTTTTCATCAATGAAAATAATATAAATATAAATATCTTAAATATATAATTCATTTCGGTAGATTTATTTTTTGTAAAATTATATTTCAAACTTTTAGATTATAAATTCTGTAATATATATATATATATATATATATATATATATATATATATATGTATATATATATATATATATATATATATATATATATATATACATACATTTTTTTTCTTTTTGTATTTATCAGATTAAGACAAAAATATGTTATGCATTAAAAAAGTATATCTTTGTAAATGAATAAAACGTTCGTGTGATTTTTTATGACACTTATGATTAATGAAGAATTGTTATTAATCATACGAATTCGAATGTATTGTTGTTTTCTACTTTCTGAAGGAAAGTATTGTAAACATGACTGACGAAATTCGTTTTGTTTCTCAAATAGCTCAAAACGAAAGGTCGTGGAATGCTACAAAATTACATTTCTTTGTAACCGGAAACTTTGCTAACCGGTTGTGTATGCACAAGTAAAAAATATTCAGTAAAAAGGTTAATATTTCATTAGATATTTAAAATTATTATATTCATATTACAATATGCTGTGTCTAATGTACAGATTCCTGAAAAATGGTTTTGAGTTGATTTAATACACTGCATGTTTTAATAATAATAACAATATATATATATATATATATATATATAATATTTATGCAACTAAATACAGATAGTGAAAGAAAAATAGAGAAAACTCTTTAAAATTACATGCTATTGTCATTTCAATCATTTCTTTTCAGGATGATCCCAAACATTCTATCACTTTATTAATTTGTTACTGGTCGCTTTTTTTTCTTCGGGACAAAACATTTTTTGAAATATTTAAGTTATAAGACATTCGTTTTACTCACAAAAATTTAGGAAAATTTGACATCTTTTTTTCTAGATATATGACAAAGCGTCTGAATTCGAAAGTGTTAGATTACACTGCTCTGCACGAAAATCGGCCCCAACACCAATTTTTAAAAATTTTATGTAAAATGACCTCCTGAATCCGAATATGACGTACATTTTGCCCTATTATCCACCGTCTTTTAGGGTTGCACCACTATTTTTATCTCTTTTCGGTAATTTTATGGCTATAAATTTGAATTCTAAAGAGGAGGGAGGAGTAATATTTACAATGTTAAATATTTTCTAAAGGGACTAAAGAGTTTGAAAATTCTAAAAGGTAAACATTTTCTGAAAAGAAAAAAAAATAGGGGGAGGATTTGCCACTGAAATTATACATTACTTTTTTTTTTTTTGTTGTATTTATTAATTATTATTATTATTTATTATACATTATATATTTTTTTGTTTTTAGTGTTAAAATATTTATTTTGCATTCTCCTAATCAAATTCATGGGTATCAAATAACTGAACAGTGATAAAAATTTGATGAAGGGCTGGAGTCCCGAGAAAACGTGGTCAATATGTGGTCAAACGTGGGTCATCTTCAAATTCAGGAGGTTATTTTACATGAGAATCAGCAAAAATGGTACGAGGGCTCGGAAAAAAAAAATAATAAATATGTATATATAAGTAAAATAAGAAATATACATTTATCTGTTTTAAGAATTATATATATAAGAATTAATTACTTTCAGAAATATATATATATATATTGAGTTCTTGTCATTTAATTGAATAAATTTAATTCTTAAAATATTAAAACAGGTAGATGCATCTTTCCTATTTTATATTTGCATTGCGTATTTGACAGTACGTATCTGCAATAATAATATAAAGAAAAATAAAATATAATTTTTTGTTTTACAAGAACAGCAAGTATCTGATAATGAATTTTGTAATATATACCTGAATATCAAATTACTTCTATTCATTAAATGTAGTATTTTAAAAATAACATTGAATAAAGAAGACAAATAGCATTTCAGAAATTTTATTTAAAGACGATATTTCAATTTTATGCACTCTGTTAAATCATGCACAGTTTTGAGGTTGAATAACATTACTTTATAATTTTTAATTCTATTAAATATAAACCAAGTAATCATTAATATTTTTAAAAGTTTCAAAACTATAGCTTTATGTTCTCTTATGCATAAATATCTACTTTTAAATATTTGATTCGTATAAGTTTATATTTGGGTTCTGTTATTTTAGGTTTACTCGAACTTAGCAAACCAAGTACCAATACCACCGTCGCAGACATTAATCATTTTAAATGATAGAGTGAATGAATGTTCGACCTGGATATTTTTCGGAAGGAAAAGCGACGAATGCGACATTCGTATTTAAACAACAATAAAATTTGAAAACGGTACAAAGAATTAGTAATACTTTAAAATTCCTTGAAGAGAGGAAAATAATGTATATATATATACAGTAGACTCCCGTACAACGTGAGGGAAACATTCCGCGTATTCAGAAATCGCGTTATATCAGACATACTTTACCAGAAAAAATTCTGTAAGTTTAATCTAATCCAGAAATATTTTATAGTTTATTTATTTATTTATTTTTTGCCCTCTTGAATCCTCTGAAACTTTTTTCCCCTTTAAAATGCATTTTTCTGCATATGTGTTTGATCGTTTATATGACGCTATCATATATAAACGCCAATGGCATTTACGTTCTCTATTGCTGATGAGAAAATTTCAGTTACTAGATCAGGGATCTGTTAAATAATTTCACGTTTCAGAGAAATTGATAAAGGCTGGGCTTACTTTTGAAAATAGGACTGTTTTTGAACAGTATATAATTTTATACATTTATTTTATTTATTTATTTATTTAATATTAAATTCTTTTTCTCAGTATTTTATTTTGTTATCCACATTTTTGCATATTCCACATTGTAAGTCTGTGCTCCTCAAATTAAATGTAACAGGTTTGTATAAACTTTTGCATCGTAATACAAAAAAATTCTTTTTCAATATATTTTTTTTCCTATTTACTACATCTGTCGTAATTAAGCAATTTAGAAAGTGTCTTACTTTCCAGAATTCATTAATAGACGACCTGCTTTTAGTGAAATTTTGAAGCCGCTTATTTTAGTATTTTGTGAAGTAAACACTAATATTTGAAGATAGTATATAATTTTGTTTTATTAAAAAAAAATGGTATTTTCAAATTGTTGTTTATATGTGTTACATTTTAACGTAAAATTGTTTTTTAAATAATGCATATTAAATGAACGCTTAAAAACTAGATTCGTCTCTATAATTATTACTATTACTATTATTATTATAGAAATATCCCCATTTCGATTTCCCAGTGTGTTAAAAGTGACTTCATTCGTGTATAAATTTATCCATAGTTAATCTGTAAACTATATTAAATATATATATATATATGTGTGTGTGTGTGTGTGTCGACTGACATGGAGAAACTCAATTGTGACTCTTCAAAAATAATTCCATGTCATCATTATAAATTCTAGTGTCCTTTGCTAGTTTTGTTAGATATCTTGAATGTTTCCACAAGAGGTGAGTTTTAGTAACCATAATTTTGTTTTATGACCCAATTGATTGAAATGAAACGAGATTTGCAATTCAAAGTATTCAAATTATTCACAAGATTCATAAGATTGTTTCATCATTTTGAAAAGTGTAGACTAGAAATTGTCGATTTTCTCGTCTATTCGAATTATTGGTTTGCCGTACATGTATCACTTGGAAATCTAAATTTCTGGTTCAGGAATTGAGAACATGATTACTTATTCGTTCGAGATGAAGTTGGTATATACTTTTTCTCATCGTATTATATTCTGAATATTATTATTTTGTAAAAAATGTTATAATAAAGGGGTTTCCATTAAAAGTGATACAATAAAATAATAATAATAATAATAAATAAATAAATTATTCAGTGAGACACATTTATTTATTTATTTATTCATTTTAATTTGAAATCTTACATTATGCCATTAAGTATGAGACAAATATCGTCATGTGAGCCCGACGACTTCTCTGTACATACCGCATTCTCTCCACCCAATATTTCATCACTCCTTCACATAAATACGAATAATACGTTCAATGTTTGTTTTAAAGTGCACAATTGTTATTGGATTATCAGCTTAAACTTGTGACTTAACGTATCCAAAAAAAAAAAAAAAAAAAAAAAAAAATCACAATCGATCAAGTTGATTATCTGAATAATGTCGTCCATTAATTCTTCTCAAATTTTTCTCATTACTCACATACGAACACTGATTTTGATAAAACAATATAATCATTTCGAAACGTTGTTTAAGCGTGTATCTTTGCGTGATTAAATGCCATTGCATACTAGAGCCCCTTTAATGAAATAATAGGCCGGCGCATCACCGCCATTTTTTTTGCCTCCGAAGAGGATAGCATTCCCGCTTGGTGTCATTTTTGCTTCCCTAATGATTTTAAGAAATCTTGATCTGAAGCTAATCCGGTCAAGATAAGAAGAATAGGCAACAGTAATATTCCTAAAAACGCATTTTTTTTCACAGTACATTCTCAGGATGTCATTTTATTCTGAAGATATCTTATGGATGTACTGGGATAAGATGTGTTGTTAGGGCGGTTTCTGTTTCTTTTACAAAATGTCGCCAAAACTCAAATACACAGTAATAGAAGGTCTGTGAACACTTTATATTCACTTCTTGAAGGAGTATATAAGTTTATCGCTAAACAAACTTCCATACCATAGTTTAATTAGCTTAAATTATGAAATATAATAAAACAAGTTGCTCTAAAGTAAAGTAAGACGATAAAAAAAAAAAAAAAAAAAAAAAAAAAAGTCTACCGTTTGTTTATCAGAGAAACGCGCTGGGTACATGTTGCAACCCTAAGGTAACAAAATGCCTGATGCGCCAGCTCGTATATATAGAAGCTTTATTGCATACTAAACATAAATGACATAAGAAATGTCAAAATAATAATACGCAGTGTAGCCATTCTAACTATTTAAAATTGTATCATCCCTATTGGAAATCCCTTTACATACATATCAGTCAAGCCAACTGGTAAAGACTGTTTTGGTTTATTTAATAATTACCATGACATTTGGAGAATAATTTTTTACATATATGCTAGTCAAAAAGCATATTATATGTGGCAGTCGATATCTTAAATGTTGATATTTTAATCAGAGAGTTAAATATAAATATAGCCTCTTTTCATTTCAATAAAAATGCCAGACAAATTTATTTTCATATTTTATAATCGAAAAAAAATATTTTAATCACTAACTATTACGATAAAAACTACTTTCCGAAATAAGAATATACTTTCTACTTCTACATCAATCTTCAAATATGTCTTAAAACTAATTGTCAACTATAAAAAATAAAAGGTATTCTGCAAAATGTTTGCAAATATCGCTGAATTGTCATAAATATTTAAAAGGGAATATTTTAAAAAATCAAATATTTTAGAAGAGAAAACTTTTAATTCGAAATTTTAAATTATGTTATGTCATATCTTTATGAATAGAAATTATGAATTATTCATAAATATCAATTCAAAACTTTATTGTTAAAATAATGTTTAAAAATACATATGTATGTATATACTTTTTTTCGAAACAATGTATTATTTCTTATTTATTCTGTCTTTCAGTAAATTAAATCTTTTAAAACAAAAATTTTTTATTTATTTATTATTTATTATTATTATTTTTTAAATATGCTTATGTAACACGTGCGCAAAATAAAACATAAAAAATATTCATCAACTAAAACTGAACATGCAGATGTACATCAGTAGGCGGAGGTAATTCTGCATATATATTTTAAAACTATTTTTTCCTTATATGAACGCTTTTGCTGATGCAAAAACCTTCATTAAATATTTAAAGGTTTCGATAGTGTATATACAGAGGCTGTTCGCACATTTTTTAGACAATTTTTCGCAGTAAGAAAAAATCGTTTGCATGGAGAATTTTATTTTTACAACAGTTATATTTTTTGAAGTTTTATTTATCTTCTGATATTTAGAATTTTTGTTTAGATGCAAAAATGCGCTTTTAAAAAGGCAGTGGATGGAAGGATAGGTTTCCGCTCTTTCCAAAGAGAGTTTTTAGTGAAATCTTTATGAAAAGCATTTATCAGGAGAAAAATGGAAAAATGTCGCAACAATAGATGAATCTTGGGTCTATTTAAGTTGTTGCAATAAAAAAGATAAATTTATTGTCACAAAAATGGAGAAAAAAAAATTGCTACATGGTTCAAAGCATCAAAAGAAAGTTTTTCTAAAGGATTTATGATTGCCACTGGTTTTTTATTCAAGCACAAGATAAAAAAAAAAAAAAAAAAAAAAAAAAAAAAGTGACAAAAAACTGAAAATCAGCTCTAAATACTATCAAGAACATATTTTAATTCCAATTTTAAAAAATGAAAATCCAGATCTTTATCCACAATGCTATCAATCCGTTGAATTGTATCAAGACAAAACAAGCAGCCACACATCGCAATGCGCAATTGCATTTCTAGAAAAAAATGGAACAAAAAACGGGAATTAAAACATTCACTGATATTCCTGCTAAATCTCCTGATGTGTCACTGTTGGATTTTTGTGTTTTTTGACCCTTAAAATCAACATTATCCAAACACCGACTACAACGCTTTGTGGACTTTGGAAAGCCGTTCAAGAGGAGTAGAAAAATATACCTCTTCCGATATTATAAAAAGCATTATTATCATAGAAATTACGATGTAGAATGATAGTTAAGAACACGGGCTATCAAACTGAACAATTAAAATACGAAATATGAGGGAAATTGCTTCAGTACACTCCATCAAAATCGTCGAAAAAATGTGCGAACAGCCTCTGTATTTAAAATAAAAATGCTATAAACTAATGATTAATGTAATTTTATTAAGAATTTCATTTATACATATGTATTCTTATGACCTTTAATTTTACTTCTACATAGAATTTTATATTTTAAAATAAGAAAAAAAATAATAGTTTATTAAATCACATATGCATAATCACGAAACCATATAAAATTATACGCAAGTACTTTTATTTAAAATCTAATGTGAGATAGGAAAACTCACAAAATCTCTTTATATATTATATATCTAACTAATGCAAGCAGCTATTACTCGAGAAATATATACGGAAGATATTTTTGAAAAGTTTATTCCCGCAACATAAAAAAATGCTTGTTCACTTACATTTCTGTTTAACGAGTTGTGAAATCATTTGCATAATCATTCCATACCAGATTTGAATTACATGACCTAAGATGGTTGCTTTTCAAAAAATAAAAATAAAAAAAAATAAAAAAAATAAACGTGTATATGTTTTGAGTTAAACTTCTCTTTTTAAAATAAAAACAAGATTCATTTTAAGTCAAAATTTTTTTCTTAAAATACTTTTGCATGGTTTAATATAAATATTATTTTAATTCATTCGTATAAAGCACATATGAAATTATTTAATGGCATTAAGAAAGAGAAATAAAGTTATTTCGCTTGTTTGGAAAAATATTTTAATTGAAATATTAGAAAATAGTGATACATTTTATATAAGGATTTAAACATGCAAAATTATACTGTGCACGCAAGGTCGTAGCCAAAGAATGTGTGTGTGTGTGTGGGGGGGGGGGGAAGGGGGTTCCACTCACCTTTCTCGAAATTTTGCAGATTATTCAAAAAAGAAATTCGTTATATATATATATATATATATATATATATATATATATATTATATTATATTTACGGCATTGTTTGTGTTTACAGATATAGCAAATTGTACTTCATTTTAAAAGTTAGAACGTCTGAAAATTGATTCTGTAGATAAATTTAACCATGTTGAAAAAGATTATTAAAAATTATTTTTAAAATATTTTATAATTGCATTTATAATAAAATTGTGAGTGGACATAATACTTAATGAATTATTAAGAGATGAAAAAAAAAAACATTTATAAATACAGTATGTAATTCAGCAACATTAATATTTTCAGAGATTTAATTAAATGTTTTCGAGATTAGAAATATAAAAAAATGGACCATTCAGTGCAAAATTTATTAAACAAATTTCGTTAACTGGACGATTTTGAAATTGGATTAAAACAATAATGCTGGAAATTACTGTTTAATTATATTAGTAATATGCATTACCATTCAGTTTCAAATCCTTGTGTAATTTTTGTCTTTTTAAGTGACTCTGTCATATAGATTATTGAAATTATTGATATTTTAAATTTTAATTAATCTTGTGATAAATGTATTGACCTCTATATTGAAAAATTTTATTTAATTCACATTTTAAATTCCCTATTGTTTGAAAATAATATGGTTAAAAACATATTTAATCATAAAATTTACATTTCTAAGTAGTGTTAAAAGAATGTAGTTAAACAACAAATTACGGCTTTAATTTACAAGATGAAAAGAATAAACTGAGACAAGTTTTGATTTATATATAAAATGATAATAAATATAACTATCATTAGCTATAGATTTTGTATAAAAATCACTTGAGGCAATGTGCTTTGTAATTAACATATGATTTATAATTATGTTCCTTTTAAAGGTTGTTTAACAACATAGAGCTGTTATCCACATTTTTCAGAGCGGGAAAAGACAATGTGAAATAGTTCGTTTGCTTGATATTCGGAAACAAACTTTCAGCAAAGCCGTATAAAAAATTCAGGAGTTAGGCCATATCGGTGACCGAACAGGTAGAAGAAAAAAAGCTACTGTAAACTCTTCTGAAAATTGCCGGAAGATAATTAGCAAAGTGAAGAGCTATCCCAGGATATTCAGGACAAAATTTTATATATCCGTAAGAACATATCCAAGAGAAATATCAACCACGAAACTGTTAGATACATTGCAACAATTAACCTCAGATTTAAGCCTCACAAGAAACATACAGAGTCACAAGCAACTTACTAAAATGAATAAAAACATGCTGGCTCAAAGATGTGGAAATCTGTTGCGTTGGTTTGTCGCAGACAAATGGAAAATTATTCTGTTTTCTGAGGAAAAGGCTTCATCATACACACATAACAGTAGTTTAATACTCAAAATGATCGTACATGGTCTAGGAAGTTACCAAGTTCATCTGGAATTGTTAGTCACCGGCAAAATCCAGCGTTACTATACGAAGCAATAATTGATTATCATATTATTTAGTTTAATACAAACAATTTACGGTGTATTTTTCGTAGGTAAATAAGTTGTTATAATCAATATTCAGTAAAATGAGAGTATAATAAAACATTGATTTACATTTAATTTATATTTTTAAACAATTTTCCTCGTTCGAGTTTAAGGTATTGTGATTTATTGAAAATATGTAATTTTATAACATATATTCATACATTCATATTAATGCAATAAAAATATTTTGCATTCAATTTCCCTTTCTTTCAGATTATAATGCATATCTTAAAATTATTTGATAAACACACAAATGTAGTTTATTTTGTAGTACTCATAATTTTTATTTAGGAATTTATTCAAATCATTTCATCTTATATTCAAAGTATTTTGAAATGGAACTGCATAGAAATAAAGAAATATTTGAACTGTCGTGACAATTCCAAAACGCCTCTAGACATTTTTCGACATTTCGAACGAAAATTATCATAAATGTTTATATTGTTTGGAAATGAAAATAAACAAATGTTTCATTCTGACATTTTTTTTTTTTTTTACATAATTAAAGTTTCAGAAACTTTGTTTTCGAAATATTTATTTAGAAACTTCACATTAATAACACTCTGACAAAATTCCTTCTTTATTTATTTTAACTATTGAACTCATGTAGTGAGAGACGCAAACGCCATTGCAAAAATATTTAGAAATATTGTTTTATTTAAACTTCTTAGTTACAAGAAAGTTTTTAAAGTTCTTTTGTTTTTCTTTTTTTTTAAATTAAGTTAATTTATTTAAATTGTAAAACAATATAAGCAAATGTTTGAATTTTAAATTTCAGATTTTTTACTACAATAGTTTTTTAATAATACAAATATATTTTTTTCTTATTTTCTTATGATTTTTTGTATAAACAGCCTTATTTTGGCATGATGTTTTATCCAAAATATATTTCCACATTTGATCGATGAGGTAGCATGCAATAAAAATTGGTCTTCTTCAAATGTATGTTTTGGTTTAAAAGAGCATTTAAGAGGAATTTTTATCTAAATTTATTCATTTTAATTATTCATACTGAACGCTTAACCAAAGATTTAAAGATAGATATTTCATATAAAAATAAGCTACATGTTATATCTAAAATAATAACACTTATGTCTGCGTCAAATTCCTCGCTGTAGAAGAAATGACCATTTTTGCCATATATATATATATACATATATTATGACAATTATTACAATTAAATTGTTCTAACACGTACCATTTCCTTTTTTGGGGGGAGGGGATGTGTTTATTTTTAGAAATGAAATTGCTTTCTCTTGCTGAAGCACTAGCGCTATTAATTTGCCAATCAGTAATTTGTTCATAAAAGGCTACTCCATTTCCAGATTTTTTAGGAAGTATATGCATTTCGCGGAAATGACTTTCGATAAAATATCTGAATGGATTAAAGAAAATATCTGAAACAGAAACTGGTTTTTATAAGGTTATCACACAAGGAGATGATTAAAATATTATTTAAAAAATTCCAAAGTGCGGTGGCTCCTACCGACTTATTCCCGCCACCACCGAGTAACATAATAAGCGAGACGTATTAAACCATCGACGATAGCTTTAAAGTCTCAACCCGAGTACTTTCCCGCTCCTTGATGACTTCAGTCAATTTTGGCTTTTTGTTTCTTCCGGTGTTAGCCTTTTATTTATTTATTTATTTATTTATTTATTTACACATTTAACATTGTGAGTTTCCTATGGATTTTTAGTTTTTTTTTTTTTTTTCTTTTTTTTTTACCCTCGTTTTTTTTACGTTCTAACGTGCAATGACACATAAAAAGCGAGACATATTAAACACTCGACAATTCGTTTAGGTCTCCAACCTGAGTTCCTTCCCGCTTTTCGACGACTTATTCTAGTCAATTTTTGCCTTTTATTCCTCATTTTAATATATATATATATATTAATAAAATCAGACTTTTGTCTGTAAATTTGTCGGAATCAAAAAATTTTGCGATATCTTCACGTTTCACACCCCATGAAAGCCGAAAATGACTTTAGAAAATTTTGCCTGTGTGTGTGTGTGTGTGTGCGTGTCTGTGTGTGTGTCATCGTGTCCGAATGTCGCTTTTTTTGTCCGGGCATCACTTGAGAACGGCTGGGCAGAATTCAACAGGAATTTAGGTCTTCACCCAACTTAAAAGTATATCTATTAACTTTTCAGAAATTTCCCCCCGTTCCCCCCCTAGGGGGTAAAAGACTAAAACACGATTGTCCGGGCATCACTCGAGAACGGCTGGACGGAATTCAACGGCGCTTAGCAGAAACTTAGTTCTTCACCCAACTTGAAATTATATCTATAGAAATTTTCAAAATTATGATTGGTGTTTAAATTGTGGGTAAAAAACGCCTGCGCATGCGCCATAAATATTTTTTCACTAAAATGCTTTAAATGGAAAAAGTAAAATATACAAATAAATTTTTAAGTTAAAGACTTTTGTATTCGCGTGATTCGCACTGCAAATTATGAAAAGATTGAAATGAAGTGTTGCCATCTAAGTTTCATATTTTAGTTAATTTTAAAAAATCTAATTGTCGTATCGAAAAATTGTTTGCACCCCTGGATTCAGCAAAATCTCCCCTTTCATTCGGTATCAAATTTATAAATATGGGTCTGATATTTCTAATTTATTTTACCCTTTTTCCGTTTTCAACCCAGATTCGGTATGGAACAGCTTTAGTATTGATCCCTTTGGCAAAATTTGAAATTCGGCACCGACGTACCTCGGGCGTTTCTCGCCAAGATCTTTAATTGCACAATTGAGATAGCAATTTCAGTTCATCGTAAAAATGGCTTAAAATATTTAAAGTCACCAAAGGGTGCCCATACTTAAGCTGTGCTTTTTGTATTTATTTATTTATAATATTGTCTATTAAAGACTTCTTTGGTCACACAATTTGATGCGTAAATTGTTTGCATGCATCCGGCACTTATTGTAACTGGATTTCACGAAATTCGAAATCCCGCCCCCTTCTCGGAGTCGGAGGGCAATAAACATGTGTAAAAACATGTTTTCCGTTTCAATTCGCTTTGAATTATCTTAGAATGGCGAATTTTGGTGTGTGGATATTGATTAAGTGTACGCATTATGTACATTAGTGGGATTTTGCAAAACTTCGAACTCACCCGCTGAGGAAGGGGAAGTAAGAAGTGGGTAAGTTGTGCCGGAGACAGTAGGGACCCAGACTCCTCACGTTGCGAGCAAGAAAACCTCTACCAATCACAGCGATATCTTAGGTTATTAATAAAGATATGGCAGTTTGACAACTCATTTAAGTTTAATGTCCAGCGAAGCGGGCAAAGCCTTCTAGTATATATATATATATATATATATATATATATATATATAGATATATTATATTAAATTTTTCAAAAGTATATTTATAAATTTTATAATACATGATTATAAGTCTTTTCGTTCTTTTTATGTGCAACTAAATAGAAAATACTTTTTGTAAATTACAGTAAATTCGAATTAGATTTCATTTTATTTCACAATCTCCAATAAAATTCAAAACTGTTTACTGCTGGAGTAGAAAATTTTTAACCGTATTGGGTTTTGAACTATCCACTTAAAACTCAATTTAAGCTCTCTGGTAAATTATTTTTTCCTCTATAAAAATGATTCAATTAGTATTTTTCGAAATTCAAACATGTACAGAAAGGTTTATATTGAGATATCGAAGATTGAAATATAGCTGCAAAAATGTTATTGCACAGATGGCACAATGTCAAATTACCATATATATGCAAATATTGAACGAGTAAAAAAAAAAAAAAAAAAAAAAAAAAAAAAAAAAATGTATTCTTGTGAAGTTTGTCCTGGTGTGACAAATTCAACTTTTTCCATTCCTTCTGTTTAATTAAATGAAAAAATGCCCAGATTTAAAAATAAAAAAATAAAATAAAATAAAATAAACAAATAAGTAAATAACAAATAAATATAGCATTTCAGTATATGTGGGACGGGGAGCTACTACTCTCTGTGTATGTAGTGTAAGTAAGTAATTTCAAATGTACCTTAATTGTAAGATAAACAATTACAAACGAACTGCTGATGAAGGAACTGCAATTAAACTGCATTGAGTTGTACAGCAGCAAACTTAACTTTATTGAACTTCACGCAACTGAACTAAAATTTGAACCAAAAACGAACACATCACGAATTAAACTTCGAGTACGTTTCAAGAAGGGGTTTGTAAACTGGGGAATATATTTGCATTCTTACGCTATCTACTTCCGCAAAAATTTACTCAAATGCAATTATCTACTAAATGTTTTCAAACCCGAAGTTTTCCTTTCAAGCTCGCAAGGAGCTAGTACTTCGCAATGACTAGCTAGCACTTCCCAATATTCATTCAAAAATTTAGCTTCAAAGCATTTCGCAACTAGCAACTAAAGTATTAGACGCGTCATACACATTTTTAGACGCGTCATACGCTCTTTTTTTTTTTTTAAATCTTACTTATTTGTTTGCAATTTTTGCAAATTAATTTTATATGTAGTACATAAATTAATTCACAAATAATATTTCAATCTTCTTACTCTTTAAAACATTTATACACATAAACATTGTGAGAATTTTGGAACTTTTTATCTTTATAAAGAATATCTTTTAATACCTATTTTTAAACATAAATATATATGTGTATAGTGTAATTAATTTTAAAATAACTTTAATTTACAAATATATTGTTATTTAAGACGAGACCTAATTATTTATCTTGTTCGAATATCGAGGTAAAATTAGGAATAATTAAATAACCGTAGATAATTGAAAAAAAAAATTATTTTCATTGAAATCATATATTTTACATAAAATAATAATAATAATAATAATAATAATAAAGTACTAATCGTATCGCATATTTGTGCTGATAATATTTCTATCTAAATAAGTCTTTATATTGTTTATCTCTATTTTCTAAAATGAAATATAAGCGATAATTTGATAAACCTAAGTAATTCAGATCGAAGTAAGGTAGAAATTTGATAGAGACATGTCATCATAAATATTAAATTATAATGGAATATCAGATGCTGTCAGAAAGGCTTATGATTTTGACAAGAGAAGCATATAAATTGAAGGTCAATAATCGTTAGCATAGTACGTAGATTTATGAACTCACTTGTATCTATTTCATGATGTCATTTATTTAGAGTTTAATTAATTTATATATTTACGCGTATTAACAATTAAATTTATTGACTTTAATACAGTACGTTACGTTTAAAATGATAGCTTATAAAATTTTAAAATAAACTCAATAAGCTTAATATAGAAAATTATTTTTTATTATATAAAAATAATCTAAAAAATCTCTTCTCTTTCATAACGTTGTCCGTTTCAATTAAAAATGATTGATACAAAAAAGAAAAATAAGTAAATATTTACTTTTCCTTGTTCGAGTTTAAAGCTAAAGTTGCCAATCAGCAGTGCATTTTTTTTGAAATTTATATTGTTTAATAATCGTTATCTAAGAATATGGAATTAATAAAAAAAATATTTCAGTAACTATATATAGCTTACAAAATTATAACACATAAATGTACGGCTGGGTAAAAAAATACAATACCCGATGTTATTTCGTAATTACATGACAAAGTAAAATATACCAAATAGTATTAAACGGAGAATGATTTTATTTTTTTTATTTTTTTTTTTTTTTTTTGAAAATGTAGTGTAATTTTGAAAATGGAATAATCTCTATATTAAAATCAGCACTAACTTTGAATTTTTCAAGAGTAGCATTCAATTTTGACTTCATATTTAAATAACTGGGATCCTCTAAATGCAAAAATGTATAAAATTTCTCTCTCTCTCTCTCTAAATATATATATATATATATATATATATATTGTATTCATAGATTTATAACAAGAAGAATATTAGAAGATTACCAAAAATCAGAAGAAAAAAGGTATGATATATTATTGTTAATTACCAGAAATTTTTCTCGAAAAAAAAAAAAATAAATAAATAAATAAAATCTTTGCAGAGATGTAATAGACGTTGTCTACATTTAAAAATGTAGACATTTAACATTACAAAATGGTGCGATATTGCAACGCCACAAACTTTAAAACTCTCGATGTGAGAACTAATTATTTATTGCGTAAAACGGGTAATCCAGTTCCGTTAACCCAGGGAAAGAATCATGGCTAATCATGAGCAGAAAAAGGAATCCAAAGATTATTTTCATACTTATATTTATACAATTTGAAAAGTTTCCTCATTGTTTCGTGATACCCATGAAAGAACACTTTCTCATAGGACTGCAATGCATTCACTTGAAATAATATTCTCTCAACTGAATGCATGTATTAATATTAAATAAACAGATGTATCGATTTTAAGTTAAAATAATTAATAAACAATTTGAACTTTAAATATGAAAACAACTGCCTGAATATAGGGGAATAACCAAAATTAATTTTAAAATATTTATATAGTTTTTACTTGTAACTATAGAAGTTATAAAATGCAGAATACATGTTTAAAAAAAAAAAAAAAAAAAAAAAAAAAAAATATATATATATATTTTATTAGATTAGTTCTGTATCAATTCTGGATGCTAATTTCTGCAAATAGTTACTTTAATAGTATAAACATAATAACATTTAATGTTGTAAAAAAAAGTAACCAGATATATAAGCTTCTTTAGAATATTACCAGCTAACTATTAGATTATAAGCACTTTTGCTGTTATATTGATACAATTTAAAATGCAAAATTGTACAATTAAAAAAAAAAAAAAAAAAAAACTATGCAATTAAAAATTATTCAGTTTAAAATGTAGAATTAAGCAATTTAAAAATACCAAACAATTAAATATTTTACATTTTAAAAATGCAAAATACATATGAAAAGGAAAAGATATATTTATAAAATCTCATTCTCCATCATAGTTGAACTTTAAATTATATATATACATATATATATATCATTTTAAAGGCACAAATTATAACATTTAAAGCCTTAAATGTGCTAACATCTAGATTAAATTTTCAGGTGATTTTTCATGACTATTCTTTGAAATTATACGATAAATAAAAATGCCTTATGGCATACCATATTTTAATATCACAGTTATCAGAATTTGGAAAATGAAATAGATGAGAAATAAGAACATTATATCATAAATATACAATAAAAATTCCACTCCATTAATATTTCAATATATATATATATATATATATATATATATATATATAAATTATTTCTCATTTTCTAATAAAATAACTACCAAATTTAATCTTAAAATCGATTTGGGAAGTGCATTACAGAAATAATCGAATGCGCAATATCTTCTGTATTTCAAATTAAATTAATATAACTATTTCAAATGGAGATATGTTGATCGCTAATTTTCAAGCCAACTATTAAAATTTTCCTGGACATTTATCTCTAAACTAAAAGAAGACACGTGTTTTGGATTTTTTTATATTTTAATAAATTGTTCTCTAAAGTAAACAAATATGTATATACTGAATGTTATTTTATATCATTGGACAAAATATAGTTTTAGCAAGCAATAAACTAATTTATTTCATTTTAATAGAATTTTAAACACCATATCCATTACTTAATTTCCTAAAATAATCTAAACTTTAATTGTTTCTAGTGAAAAAAAAATCTCTAAATTGACTTAATTTATGCCAATTTAACGTATTGAGACAAGTGTAATTAATCTGATGTACTTATAGGAATTTAAGAAATTTAAAATTAATTAATTATTCTGAATTCAATTGTACATCGACAACATGAAAAACATTATATTAAAATTAATGTATTTAATTATATACAACAAAGAGCGTATTTTGCAATGAAAAAAATAAATAAATAAAAAACAAACTGGTGTGAAACAACCACACGACTTCCATTACCCACTATTACACATATTATTACATTTTTTGGAGATAATGTCATCAGAAGATATAAAAGTGAGCTAAAGAAGTAGAAACCTAACATTTTTCTGATAAGATAAACTTTATATACATGTAAAGATATATAATACGAAGCTTACATATAGCGAGGTAAAAAGTACGAAAAAAAAAAAAAATGGTAGAGTTATTTTTTGAGACACCAATTTTCGAGATCTACCTAAACTTCTTACCTACCTAAACAGGGTAGCAGTTAATTTTCCAATAATAACCACGTGATACAAAAGAAAAAAAAATGGATTTAAACTTTTACCTAAACTGAATTATTGACAGGAAAACAATAATTACATACAGAAGCATATAAAAAGTGAGTTAATATGGCGAGTTTGAAAAAAATCCGTACAGCCGTTTTTAAAGTAAAGTCCTTGCTAGACCTGAAATTGAGCTATTTATACAGGCCGCCTATCAGTTTTCCTGAACTAACCAACTATATCATTCGAAAGGGCATCTAATAGAGTGTTTATATAACAAATATGAAGAAAATCGTTTGAGCCATTTTTGAGATACGGACTTACGGTAAAACTTCCGGTTTCCGATGTCCCACTTCTGGTTTTTCGATTTTCACGAAAATTCATCTGTATCAAATTTAAAGTTTCGTAGTTCTATCTTTATTAGTTTCCGAGATATAATAGCCAGAAGATTCTCCATATACATACACTCACAAACACATACACACTGACCAATTGTCAAAAACCACTTTTCTGGAATCAGGGGAACATAAAACGTGTTAATCAGGTGAAATCTCGATATCGAGTTTTCAGACCGAATACAATACTTCCATTACTTACGGTAGTGGGGTAATGGAAGTAAAAATACGATAATGAATTTTTATTTTTTTTTTATTTATATTTTAAAAGGTATATCAAACGTACAAAATTACCGATAAAATACCAAATTTTAATCTTTTGAGGGATTAAAATTTTCCTTTTTTCGTTTTTTGGAAATGGATTATTTAGAAAAAGATTAAAGATTCTGAAATACGTTTTAGGCAATCAAATATTTACTACGCATACGCTTACATATGACATTCAGTAATAAAACTTTGAAAATATTTTTAAAATTTTAGTAATAAAATAAATTTATTTGAAACTTTAAAATACTAATAGTAATATAATAGTCTCTCCTCAATATTTATGTATCGATTTCGCAAAAATTCCATGCATTGTTTGTGAAAAATTCTTTACTTTTATTTCAAAAATATGTACATAGCTTGGATTATCTATCTCAATTTGTAGGTAAATATTGATATTCAATAAAACTACAGAATTCATTGCTTCCTTAACTTGATTTATGATAAATTTTTTCAAGCTTTTGTAAACGTAAATTGTTGAATATCCGAAAGCCTTTTTCGATAATAGTAAACTATTGAAAGATTTTAGATTTTTTTTTTTTTTTTTTTTTTCCCGTAAGCAATCATTTTTCTTTTCTGTATTAAGACAAATGCTTAGGATGTGTTCTTATTTAATTTTTTACTTATTTATTTATTTATTCTTTTTATGCATTATCTATAGTATACATGTGAATAAAAAAAAAAAAAAAAAAAAAAAAAAAGTTTGCAGATTTTCTAACTTTTATATATATATATATATATATACATATACATGCATAAATTATTGTAACATTTCGGAATTTTATTACAATGCGTTAGTTTTTTTTTTTTTTTTTTTTTTTTTTCTATATTTACATTAGTAATTTTTAAATTTTTATCGAAAGCGAAAAAAAAAAAAAAAAAAAAAAAAACGTTTATTTACTTGTCGATGTCACAGTCATAGTTGTTCCTTTCAGGTTTTATTTTCGTTGCGAAATTATCTGCAACAATTATTAAAAATTATATTAAAAACTAACTGTATTATTATTTATTTATTTATTTATTATTATTATTATTTTGTTACGTTTGACAAAATAATTAATATATTAATTTTTGATATAATAAATTTTTTGTCAAGTGCTCTCAATGTCAGATGCACAGCTCAGAAATCAGTGAAAATCGCTCGAGTATAGATGATCTACTTTTATTCTCTTTGGCAAAAATTAGTGGAGAGGAATGGTATATTTTACCAAATCAATTATCCGAGTTAAAATCAAGAAAAGTTTTATTAATTTTTGATATCCTGAAACAATATTTTCCGCGGAATTTAATTGCTAATCACGCCAAGCCTTCAAATTTGTAGCCGATGCAGATTTTGTGTCTTGGCAATGATTTGGCGATTTGCGGTCGAGTTTGGTGAAAATTCGTAGTTTAGCTCTATTTATGGGCTGGATATTTATTAAATAAGGTGCATTCATCTACTAGAACCAGTTTATGTCTTTACGAATTACATTCTACCGGCACAAATCTAGACAACTTTTATGGCAATTCCATTACTAGTGCTATCTACGGGCTGAATATTCATTAAATAAAGTACATTCCTCGACTAGAACCTGCTTATGTCTTTAAGAATTACCTTCTACACGCAATAATGGCGAAAACTTTTATAACAACATCACTGCGGTCTCTATCTACGGAATAAATATTCATTAAATAAATTGCATTCGTCGACTACAACCTGATTATGTCTTAAAGATTACTTTCTGTACGTAAACAGTCGATAACCTTTATAACAATATCACTACGGGTTCTAGCTGCGGGATAAATATTCATTAAGTAAAGTGCATTCTTACACTATAACCTGATTATCTTTTTAAGAATTATGTTTTACACACAAATATGTCGACAACTACCATAACAATATTCTAGGTGATCCAGTTCTAGAAACCAAATGGTAATTTCTTGAAATACAAAATATTTATAATATTCATAATATCCTTTCACCAACTAGAAAAAATGTAGACTAGAAAATCTATATCATTTCGTCTATTCAGTTTATTTGTTTACCTTATACACATAACTCAAAAATTTACATTTTTAGTTTACGAATTCAGAAAATGACTATTTATTCATTCTAGAAAAAGGAGGTATGTTTCTTTTTTAAGTGGAAGATGTTGAAGATATTGATTAATTGGCAATATGACGGCCAACTTAACACATAATACTTGTTATTCCCGTTTGCTTTTCTTTGGCGTTATTAGTAATTATAACTTGTTTAAACGACAAAGCCTAATGTATCCGCTGTTTCGATTTACTAAAGTGAGAAAATATTCAACGTATTTTACACCGCTCTTTTATATTTTGCATAAGTAAATTAAATAAAAAAAAAAAAAAAAAAAAAAAAAAAAAAAAAAGATGATTTTGAAGAATATATGATGGTTAGAAATAACGCACAAGAAACAAGGAAAATTTCTTTCAGTAACTACACCATTGTTAAATTGTTAACTATGCGTTCATACTTGCAGTGCTTCCAAACGTTCTGAATTTTGGTTAAGAATTGTTTTTTTAAGATGTTGTAGCAGTTTCTAGTTAATTAACTGACAGATTAAAAAAAAAAAAAAAAAAAAAAAAAAATCCGGTATCTAAAATTTGGACTAATGGGCAACTATAATGTGCGTTTGTTTATTTATTTTACAGGTCAGTCTTTTAACTTATACAGAAACAATATTAGTATCCATTTTTTCAACATCGCGTTTTTTGTAGAGTAAATTTTGTCCAACATATTAATTAGAATTAAATAAGAAGAAAATCACTCCTTAAAAAAGTTTGGAAAAAAGGAAAGTACTCACAATACTATGGAATAAATGAAAATGTCGGCAGCTATGTTTAAAAGTACTGATAATCAAAAGAAAACATTTTTTACGTTATAAAATGTTCTTTGTTTTCCACATTTAACAATTTCTATTTTAATACCCAAATAGAGTTTAAAAAAGAAAAAAAAGTCTTTAGCCTCCACTCCTTTAAAAAAAAAATATACTACTTCATTAAAAATTGTGAAACACCTTTACATCTGTTTACATATATATTTATATATAACTTCTGCATTAATATATTATACATGGAATAGTTTAATTTCATGGAAATATGTAAAATGTTCATCTTATATTTAAATTAAACACGAAAATTTTGAAATGCAAAAATGATAATATAATATCGATATTCATTTTTTATATTGTTTTTATATTGCTTCAAGTATGTGTATTGCTGCAGTACAGTAAAATTTAGCGATCTAAGTATTTGTTTTAAATAATGAGGATATATTTTAGGCACTATCACTTTGTATAATTCAAATCGGATGAGCACATTTACTTGCCAGTAAAAAGATAAAATTTCACAGTAATAGACGCAATTCTTGTTTTTTGAGCTTTAAAAATATGAAATAAAATAAATTGATACTAATAAGACATCAGTTTATTTTTTGTATGCATTTTCTCCTCTTCCTACTTCCTGTTTATTTTATTCTTGTTATATGTAAAATTTATATAATGTTCATAGACAAATAAATATGTTTAGTGTATATACCTCGCTCTTATACAAAATTTGGGATAAACACACTTTTATTATAAAATTTTAGTATATATTACTTACACATTAGAAAGTAAAGAAAGCATTATACATGCGTTTTAGATTTTCAATAAGCATATTACCTGCCTAGAATTAGATTATTTTTCAAATGCAACAAATAAAATCTTTCAATATGTATCCAGAAAAAGGAAGAAGGAATTTTGTTCTGTGTAACAAATAACACTCTTAACTTTTTTAAAGAGTTAAATCAAAAAAAAAAAAAAAAAAAAAATCCTTTTCAAAGCATTATCTTCGTTAAAATTGAATAAAAGTATTTTCCAAAACAAGATTTAAAACCTTAAATTTGTTTACAGAATAATACTTAAGCATTTTTTTTTCTTAAGAAAAGCTTTAACTAATAAGATTTTTGCTCATTTTAAAGTACGCGGTATTTTTTTCCAGACAAGTATTGAAAAAAATACATTGAAAACTTGAAATAAGATATTAGTTAAACGAAAATTTTTAAATTTTTCTTTAAATATTCTTAAAGTATTTTATTTGTTTAAAGTGTTATCGATTAAAAGAGTATGCAATTTCTTAAAACCGAAAAAGTGATAATAGTGTTTATAAATTGAAAATGGGTTGAAAAAATAAAACAAAATTAAAATAAATATTTTATTATGGAATAAAATATGTAATTCATAGAGATACATGGGGAGAAAAGAAGACGTTGTAAACAGCTCAAAATGCATCAAATCAATTATTGTATTTAAGCTTCGGTATTGTGTGGATTTCTTTGTGGTTTACCTGTAATTATGCCTTATCGAACGGTGCTGACACGGTAGAGGCAAAAACGAGAAGCATTAATGTTGAAAACATATAAATTTAATATGCTTAATAAAATTATCTAAGCTAATATTGTATAAATTTAAGATTAGAAAGCTTATATGATTATACCTATAACACGTATATTTACACACAGAGTGGTGTGTAATGTGTATGCAAGTGTGGCATTTTATTAATAATAGAAATAAATTCGTTAAGTACTACCGACGTACGTATACACTGATGGAACTTAATGGTTTAAGCATGAATGCAGAAATTTTAAATAATGAAATAATGCATTGTTGCAGAGGAGCGCTTTAAGTAGGGGATCATTCATATATATATATATATATATATATATATATATGTATGTATGTACATATATAACTTCGTAATTTGCTAAAATCATGCTAGCTGTAATAAAGAAAATATCTAGTGTTTCAGATGTAAGAATTATATGTAAATTTAATTATAAACTGTAGAATAAAATTAAAAAAAAAACTGCTGCATTTAAGAAATTTCATGTGCTATTTATTACACTGAAAAAAAAATTCTGTGTCTGACATTTAGAAATTAATTGTGGCTGTAGTAAAAATTAATGCATGTCATCGATATAAAACGCAGTTACCCTTGCTAGCATGTTCTAAAATCTTCTATTAGAATTCTAAATCTTTTCCCTATAATATCCTGATAAAAAAAATTTTAAAGTCTCTGTAAATAAGTACGAATACAAGAAACAAGTTTCTGTAACAATAATTTTGTTTTCTGTTGCCATTCTAGGAATCAAGTGAGAATATCCCGCATTACAAAGGATTCATAATATTCGTAATATTGTTTCACAGCTAGAAAAGCACAGACTAGAAATTTTCAGTCATTTCGTCAAGGTTATTTGTTCACATAATACGCATAATTTTGAAAACTGTATACAGGGTGCATAGGAAAGTCCCTTTAATCTGAAAATACTCGCGAACGGAGAGTGCTACAGCCACGCAAGTGAGGTAACGGTATAGTAAAGCGACTATGCCCGACCTAATGCAAACGACAGCAGCGCCCCTAGTGGCGAAATTTGGAAGTTAGCCATTGCAAATCGAAAACGAAAAAAGATAGAGCAAAATTTCCAATTAGAAATGTTTAGAGCATCAATTAATTAGTACGAAACGTTATTTGGTTTACACGGATAAGATAAATTGGCGCCTGTATACCCCAAAAATATCCAAAATCGATGCACTCCATTTTGTGTAAATATTTTAAAGGAATAGCCAGAGGAAAGAAGAAATATGCACAATTTAATGAATAAATACTATGTACTTACATCAATACATTTTGATAACATCACACACAAAAACAAAATAGGTAAACTAAACTCTAAGTCTCATAGTGATAAAAAGTTAATGTTGAGAATGTTCGAAAAGTTCGCCTTTGCTCACAACACACGTTTGTATTCGTGTGAGTAATTCTGCATGCACATTTCTCAGCATGGAATGGGTTACACTATTGAAAGCATCTGTAATACGATGACGCAGATCCAGCAGACTTGTAGGTGGAGTTGCATAAACCTGATCTTTTATGTAACCCCACAGGAAGAAATCCAAAGTCCGGTGATCGTGGAGGCCATTCAATACTACTACCATACCCAATAATTTGTTGTCCAAAGCAATCTTTTAGAAAGCTTCGCACTCCAGTTGGCTGGTGTGCAGGAGCACCGTCATATTGGAATCACATGTCCCGTAATGCGGACAGGGGAATATCATCCAAAAAGTCGGGTATGATATCCTGTAAAAGTTGGAGGTACCTCTGTCCGTTTAATGTGCCTTCGTAGAACACAGGTCCCAGTAAGCGATCCTTCCAGATACCACCCACACATTAATGGACCAGCGCACTTGGTGTTTTGCGGATAGTCCACACGAGGGATTTTCCAGCGCCCAGTAGTGGACATTATGTCGGTTTAGTACTCCGGTACGCTGAAACAGTGCCTCGTCCGACCAAACAATGTTGGACAAAAAATATGATTTATCTTCAACATTATTTAATGTGCATGTTGACTGTGCAGTATTTGCCATACTCGGGCCCGTGTTAAGCCACACGCCATGCTGATTTCTCTTATACTGCTGTGTGGATGGGCTAGTGCATATGCCAAAATAATCTCTGGTGATATACGCATACCTGCACTCACTGGTCTGCCAGAACGCGGACGACTTTTAGTGCTTCCTGTCTCCATGAGCCGTCGCACTACATTTGCGATGGTAACTGCACTTGGATGTGGCCCACCTAGAAAACGAACGATATACTCCCGTGCAGCATGCGTTGCGTTTTGTTGACATTCGCCATAAATAAGCACCATCTCGCAATATTGAAAGTTAGTGATGCTTGACATTCTCACACAGCTACAAAATTCTAAATCCAAACGTTTATTTTTAAGAAATGTATATTTTGTAGGATCTCTTTCATTTAGGATCATTCAAAATTCCATTATTTTTGTCACTTTCAAAAAAGAACACTTATTTTCTATCCGTCGCTAGGCAACGATTGAAATTGCCACAACAAAGAAAATAAAATTTTTAAAATGAAAGCGCTCGCACATTATGAATAAAATTATCGTCTGCCATCAAAAATTTTATGCTATGAGATTATGTTGTTTGTATCAAGCGAAGCCAACATCTTTTAAACTAAAATTTTCAATGCACTGGAAATTAAAGTTTTCAGACATTACAGAACAGTACAAAGTCAAAAACTGCATTTTCACACTGCTACATTTCCGAAATGTGAATATGTAGAGTAGAACAGTCGCGCATAGATTACGGACATTTTTGGGTGTACAGGCGCCAATTTATCTTATCCGTGTAAACCAAATATCGTTTCGAACTAATTAATTGATGCTCTAAAACTTTCTAATTGGAAATTTTGCTTTATCTCTTTTCGTTTTCGATTTGCAATGGCTAACTTCCAAATTTTGCCACTAGGGGCGCTGCTGTCGTTTGCATTAGGTCGGGCATAGTCGCTTTACTATACCGTTACCTCACTTGCGTGGCTGTAGCACTCTCTGTTCGCAAGTATTTTCAGGTTAAAGGAACTTTCCTATGCACCCTGTATAACCCATTAAGGGTTTAATAAAATGACTACTTATTTGTTCTAGATAAAGGCGGTATATACAGTCCCTGGCCAAATTATTAGACGCACTATAAGATTCTATGTAAAATCTTAATTATCAGGTGATACTATACAGCTTTATTGTTTTTACTAGATACAATGTATATTTTTTTTTATTATCCACCTTATTACCTGTTTTTTAACACAAATAAAATACTATAGTTATAGAAAAAATATGTATTTATTAACTCTTGAAAAAATTTGAAATTAATGCAATTAAATGTTAATATTTTGTTGAGCCACCTTTAGCAGCTATGCGAGCTTCAATTATGCATCTGAGGATGGTGATTCCACACATGAATGACCTTTTCTAAGAGTTGCGTTTTGTTTATGATCACACCTTTAGCCACTTCTCTCGTCATCAGCTCCCTCACGTTTTCAGTAGGTTTCACATCTGGGCTATTACCCGGCCAATCCAACAAGGGATTTTTGGCACTTCCAAACAATCTTTAACAGGCCGTTCTGTGAGGCAGGGAGCTCCATCTTGCATAAAAATGAATGCAGTTATCCATTTGGAAACCATTCTCTGAGCTGCAAAACATGTAATTATTAAAAAACTATAGTGCGTCTAATAATTTGGCCAGGGACTGTATATATATATATATATATATATACACTAAGCGAAAAAAAAAAGCCGTAATGCAGAAAATTTGACTTATACCTTTTGAGTTTGTAATAATTTAAAAACTAATGATTGCAACAAATAAAATTGTTATGTTTGTATAATATGGAAGTCATAGCATGGTACCTACGTACATTTTCGATTTAATAATTCGTTTTTTTACACTCTACGAAGTATTTAATAAAAATCTACAGAAAAGTTTCTTTTTAAACGTAATATAATAAACATATACTTTGTAGTCTATTAGGATTTATTATATGAAATAAACAAGTACTATTTTAATGTATGAAATGAAACTATTTATTTGTAAGATCTAAACAAATATTTAATAAAAATATGTATTCTGGATTGGATAATTCCGCGTGTATATGGAATTACTGCTTTAATGTGCAATGGCATAAAAATTTACAATTTTTTAACATGAAACTCAGAAATTTCACTGTGCCAAATATCATAAATATTTTTTTCTAGTTCTTGCAAAGTTGTAGGCTACAAATTTCTAATAATAATAATAATAATAATAATAAAATGTATTTATTTATCTTTTTTTTTTGTAACAAAATATTGTTTGTATATAATAACAAGTAAAGGAAACATTATTTGAATAATAGATTAATAAATGTGTAAATAATTTAATGATAATAATAACAACTTTAAAATAGTAACAAAATTTTCAATAATTATAAGCTATAGTTTTTGTATTAAAAATTATTATATAATACAGCTTGATACCGAATAATATGAATTTTTAATTGTTTGATAAAATTTCTGATTAGAAACAGTTAAACGGCTTTGGAATACACAGTGTATAAAACTATATCTCCAGTTTATTGAGCTTTGGTGAAAGTAATATGAAAACCCTCAGACAGTGTAACTTTCTACTGAATAACATTGGAAGACAGCAGTGTTTGATTATTACATTAGTTTCGAATCGAGCAATGCAAAAAGTTCCGCAAGGATCTATCATTGTGAAGTGCGCCACCTATTGTTCTGCTCCTGTCTAATACTTTTAAGAAGACGACAAACCACTCAGTATACCCTTAAACTAATACTCTAATTCAGTAATAAATCTTAAAGAGAGGAAAATATAAAAACTGTACGCTAAAAATCTAGTTTCTTTTTTTTTTTTTTTTTCTTTTTTTCTATTCTTTATTCTTTTTTTTTTTTTTTCTTTTATGCGTACAAGCATACTTTTATCAAATTGTTTGTCAGGGTGGATAATGTTATTGTTAACGAAATAATATTAGTCATCTTTCGAATTGTTTTCTTTTTCAGTTTGAGGAAATAAGGCAATAGAATTCTGTATTCAAGGATACTAAAGTAAAAATCAAAATCACAAGGACATCTTTTTCGTCCAAGAACACTGTTAACATAGCGTTTTTCAAAAACTCTTACTTTCTTACGAGAAAAATTGATCGCAATTTAGACGGATTTTTTAAAGTATTCCGCAGCAGGAGAACAAACAAGAGAATGTGGAGTTTTTTTTTTTTTTTTTTTTTTTTTACTGGTTTGGCTTCAAAATTTAATGGTATAATTTCTTGAAATTGTTTTTTGGATATGGAAAATGAATTAATGTATATTGAAGCTATGTGGAAAAACAAACAAATAAATATATTTTGTAAAGCAATTATATGTCTTAATCTATAATACTGAATGAAGAAATCTCCCTGTGTTTATGTAAGTATAGCTATTCAGTCAACGGATACGTGTTGATGAAATATAGGAGTTGGAATGTGAGTAAAATAAAGTGCGCATGAGGTAGTAGGTGAAAATAAAAAATAATAATATTTATATTCGGGGATATTTATTATAACAGCTACCGTAGCAGGATTAAAATCACACTTAAATTAGATTTACAATTGGATCTGTGTGCATCTACAATAAAAGATAAATAAAATTTTTTTCTTAAGGCTCCTGCCCGCTGTCGGAGGTGATTTTTTTTTTTTTTTTAATAATTGAAAAATTTCCTGTTTATGTGCATTACATAATGGAATATAGTTAAATGCAGCGAATAACATGAAAAAATATGCACATTTTTAAATAATTTCATATTTAGGCTCAAAATATACATAAAATTTGAAAAAAGAGTACTTTTTCAAAACATCATAAGTTAAATTTAAAGATGTTTTTATTCTGTAAATTTTATTTCGATTATTGAAACGTCCTTAAGGGAGTGAACTATTCTCAAAACTATAACCATGTTACAATATATTACAATCACACAACCAACTGATTGGGAAGAAAATCATATTTATTGAAATTTATTTTTTCTGACTGAGTGAAAAAAATGCCTCGACCGGGAGTCGAACCCCAGATCATTGACTTACAAGGTAAAGGCTCTACCAATTGAGATATCCAGGCCGACAACCTGTGGACATCACTCAAACAGCCTTTAGGCAGAAACATCTGGTGTATCATGTAGATATCTCGACAGAAATAATCCGCAGGTAAAGGGAAACACCATTAAACAATCTGGGATTCGACTCCCGATCCAGGCATTATTTTCACTCAGTCGGAAAAATAAATTTCAATAAATATAACCATGGTATTTAATATTTTAGAGAATATAACATTTTACATGCTGAAAAAATCATGAATATGCATGACAGTTCATAACTTTCTATCGAAAAAAAAAAAATAAATAAATAAAATAAAATAAAATAATTGAGCTAGATTCATTGTCGTAGTTCAATCCCTAAAGCAGTGCCTATTCTACAGTATTTTGTCAAAGTTTCATAAGGTTTCAATTATAACTTTCGGAGTTATGATGTTTTGCGATAAACCAAAATGTTAAAAATCTCACTTTGAGAAAAAGCAGAAAACATAATTAAAAACCAGATTTTACCTATTAAATAAAATAAATTTTTAATAAGTTCCCGATTTATTTCAAAGTTTTTCTTATTTATTTTTAATTCATTTTATATGCAGTAACAAATTTTGATGTTTATATTGCGAAAAGCATTTAAGTTAAAAAAAAAAAAAAAAAAAAATACGGTTACTTTCGGTTTCAAAATCTTGCGAGTGACTAATATTAAAATGCCTGTAACTCAAGTTCTAAGCAAGATAGATACAAAATTCAAACTGATTTAGAAAGCTAAAATTTCAGTATTTTTTACTAAACCCAAAATAGAAAATCGAGGTTTTGACCGAAATTGCATTTTAAAGGTAGGAAGGACCACTGGAATACTGCGCCACGGTGCCCAGGTTGTGGACAAGTGTGCCCCGCGCTTTGTGAATGCACTCAATTTATTTTTTTATTCGTAATGTATTAGAAGTATTGTTATAAAAAAAATTAGGACATGTGAAGAATGGTTTAAAGAATGTTTTCTATTTTTTTCAAGTACCTTGCTTTTTTAGTTTTGGTGAAAAAAAAAAAAAAAAAAAAAATGTAAAAGTGGTTTATTGTGCTCCGGTCTCCCCTATATATATATATATATAATGCTTTAAAGAGAATATAATAGCTTTCTATTCCTCTAACAATTTGACGGAAAGTATAAACATGAAAAATCCCCACAATAGTTTGTCTAAGAAAACTGCTTTGCATTATTATGTTAAATTATTTCGATTATATGAATGTATTAACAAGAAAATGAAATAACGTTATTAAGAGATATTTCTTTTTAAATAACTCTGAAATTTTAAAATTAATTTAATCGGGCGCTCATTTGAAGGGCTGTTGTCATCAAATAAAATGCAGGAAATATTGTTATTACTTTTGCATTTAAATTTAATTCTTTGATGCTGTATTAGATATTCATATACGCAAAGACATGTGATAAAGTTCAACATAATAATAATATATTAATAATAATAAATAAATAAATAAATTAAATCATGGTATTTTTCTTGATTGTTCTTAAAATTATTTAAAAAACTAATCTTTCGAAATATTTGTGAAGATAAATAATTATTTGAAAAGTATTACATATTTGTTGAGCTATAGGTTGATTATGTTACGTCGCAGCAATGCAGAATTAGGAGCATTTGGCGACGGATCTCATATGTAAAGATGGTTCATTGACATACCATAACAAATTTGATCCCCTGTGGAGGGAATGGCTTTTCCGCTTCCGAGACCCCTAGAGGTACTATAGGATTGGAATATGATGTGCGTTGCGTCCATGACGGAATTTCCGTGCACTAACCACCATTAATGTACATCGTGGGTCTTGGTCTGGTTCGAGTATCGAACCCGCAATCTTCCAATTACAAGCTCAGTTCTCTACTGACAAGACTAATGAGGCCCTGTGTTAGGGATAAAAGACAGAAAAATGTGAAATATTCTTTTCCATAAAATTTTACGCAATATTTCGGAATCAATTAAAAAGATTTAAAATACATAAAGAAAAAGTGCGTCTTTTTATTAGGTAATATATATATATATATATATATATATATACTTAATAAACAAATCGATGTTATTAGAGCAAGAAGCGATTTAACTTTTATCACGGATGAACAAGTTTTTCTGAGAATATTAATGATGTTTTTTAACTTTCATCCATTCAAAAAACTGGACGTAAGCCAGATTAACATTTAAATGTAACAAATGGAAGTTGCATGTAAATACCTTTTTCTGAGAGTTAAAAAAATATCTACATGAAAAAATGTTTTGTTTATGTATTTATTATTTATTTTTTGTTTATTGCAGCATTAAAAAAAAAAAAAAAAAAAAAAAAAAAGGAGCATGACTCTTTTTTTTTTTTTTTTTTTTTTTTATTATTTTTAAAATAATGAATGCATGTAACAAGGGAATAACATTGTTTTGAGTAAACTTTTTGTAACAAAAATTCGTAATATAAAACTTTAAACATTCTTTAATTGCAATACTGAAAGAATTTATTATTTTATTTCTAAAGTATCAACCGACTTTTGTTTAAGTCAATAATCCCGAAACAAACAAATTCATGAATATTTATTTATTTATTTGAAAAGGGTTAAAAGTCTCAAAGATCTAACACTGTTTATACAGTTTTTGGATTTATAGGTTTTCGTTATAGGGGACACTTATTACGTTTTCATATGTATTGTTTTTCACTTTCTTTTATGTATATATTAGGGTGGCTCAAAAAAAACTTTTTTTTTTAATTTCAGATCGCTATAGTGCACAAAAGTTGCCATTGGTATAGACATGAAAAAAGCACTAATTAATATTTTTTTATTAATTTGTCTTCCGGTCGCGTAATGCCATCGACGTTAGCAAAAAAATGTGAAAAACCTTAATTTTTCATAATTTTTTTAAGCACGCCAGATGGTTTTAATTGCGTTCCTATCCCATGAATTATTTACTAAAAGTATGTAAAATCAATATATATGCACTTTTTATACATTTCTTTCATATCTTCCGGTCGCGCAACATAGTACAAAAGGAGTAAAATTAGTAGTTTTTGCAAAATTTTAAAGTTTGACTGTTTAGTACATTTTAATCATACGACTTTTAGAGATGCTATAATTTAATTCTATTACAATAATATGTTTAAAATCCAAGCATATAAGATAAACGTGGCTATAAGACAGGCGTGCTTATATATTGATTTCACATACTTTTAGTAGATAATTCATGGGATAGGAACGCAATTAAAACCATCTAGCGTGCTTAAAAAAAATTATGAAAAATTAAGGGTTTTCACATTTTTTTGGTAAATTTGATGGCATTGCGGAACCGGAAGACAAATTAATAAAAAAATAATAATTAGTGCTTTTTTCATGTCTATACCAATGGCAACTTTTGTGCACTATAGCGATCTGAAATAAAATAAAAAGTTTTTTTCGAACAACCCTAGTTTATATATATATAAAAATCATTTGATTCGCGGACATTTTCGACCACCAGTTTTCTGTGAATTTCTAATTTTGAGATGTCGTAAATATAATTTCAAGATTTCCTTTTTTTTTTTTTTTTTTTTTTTTTTTTTTTTTTTATGTTTCTGCTTGTGTGAATTAAAAATTGTATTAAAACTTCGACGCAAAAAACAATAAAATAAATTTAACTTTATTTAGTATGTAGGGGAATGTCTCCGGTTGTGGTCACAGTTTTGATTTTGGCTTATAATTTTTGATAGAGTAGATATTATGGAAACATATAAATACCAACGGAAAGCAAAAACCCTTAGCTAACGTTTAATGAAGTAACTGTATTAATTCCGTCAACCAGAAAAAAATATTACTAATTTTGTTAAGTGATCATTTTTTGCCTAAAACAAATTTGTACCCGGTGCACGCTTGAAAAATTCGGTAAATGTGGGGGAATAATAAGAACCCCCCCCCCCCCCTAAAATCAAAAAGACAACGAAAATTGTTCATTTTATAAGGATTCTGCGGTCAAAATAATAACATAAATTGACATTTTTCCAACTTTATTCGTCCTCCAAATCAGATGCGTTATGCTTGCAAGTTAAATAATTTCCATGTATATTAGCACACTTCAAATGCATTAGATGATCAAACGCGTTGCATTTGATTGAGATGGCTCTTGTTAGGCATATTGACAGGTGTTTCAAACATATGACACAGAAGTCGACATCGTCAGATTGTCGAGAGTCCAATTTTTAGGGCGTTTGGCCGGTACTTTGCCTTACTTTCTCTAGACTTCTTCTGGAGGGACTCAGATGCTGCGAGGAAGTCGATATTCTCGGACAGTTGATTTTACAGATCTCTTATTTACTGAGTAATCTTAAATGGAATTAATCAGCGCATTTCATTCCATTTCTTTTTAATCGGTTGACTTTTCCGGTGTTGACAATGCTGAAAAGCCTAAACATACATAAAAATACTAATAAAATGCGTTATTTTGACATAATGACCAAGTTTGATAGTTTTTAATTTAAACACAGGTTTTAAATAAAAAATGCAAGTGTGTCAAAAACCGGTTACATGAAGGGACTCATAACCAAGAATGGCAGCAATTTATATAATGGCAGAAATGTAATTTTCAGTTCACATTTTGGCTGAATTCGATAATCCATCACAAAATACAAGGAATGTATTGCATAATTATACTTGCATTTACATTTTTGAATTAACTCACTTCGATTTATCGCATTTTGAAAATATTCACAAATCACTTTAGTGTCGCTTTTTCTCAGAATTTTTTTATTTCGCTTTTTTTCACTTACTAAGAAAATGCATCTATTCACTTCGGTTTTAGCAGAAAAACTGCGTACTGACACAATACATGTTTCAAAGTACTCAAATCCACCATTTTCCCTTTTGTTAAAAGATATGTTGGGGTGCCCACAATCGGTGAATGCCCATAACAGGAGAAATTCCCTTACTTGCAATCAGCAAAAGCTGAGTTACTATTCGGTATTGATTGAATAAAAATAAAAATGTGAGTAAAACTTCTTATAGATTAGTTTTTATTTTCTGAAAAACTGAAATTACGTTCATTATATCTGTAATAACTTTTTGAGTTTACACGATATTTGTTTGAGGCTTTCATATAAGTTACTCGACAGTTGTGGCTATTTAAATATGTAAATAAAATTATTTAAAAGCTTGCGCATGCGTAGTTAAAACTTATTTAGTACAAATGCTCATATTTGGTAAGATATTTAACATTTTTGTATTTTCAATTCAGAAATTTAATTCATCAACTTGGAAATTAATTTTTGAGATAATGGAGTAGAAGGTTGATTTTTACCAACTATGTGAAAAATACCAGAGCCGGGAATCGAACCCCGGGCCTTCCGCTTAACGCGCGGATGCTCTAACCACTGAGCTACCCTGGCTGATAACCAGCTCGGCACTTCTCACATAATTTACGTTGGCAAGGTCACCGAGTCTGCATTAAAGCAGCTATATCAAGTGACAAATTTGAAAGTGGCATAACTCCAAACGGCCACGAAATTTCAATTCAGAAATTTAATTCATCAACCTGGAAATTAATTTTTGAGAGAATGGAGTAGAAGGTTGATTTTTATCAACTATGTGAAAAATACCAGAGCCGGGAATCGAACCCCGGGCCTTCCGCTTAACGCGCGGATGCTCTAACCACTGAGCTACCCTGGCTGATAACCAGCTCGGCACTTCTCACATAATTTAAAATTAATAAATTAATAAATTATGTGAGAAGTGCCGAGCTGGTTATCAGCCAGGGTAGCTCAGTGGTTAGAGCATCCGCGCGTTAAGCGGAAGGCCCGGGGTTCGATTCCCGGCTCTGGTATTTTTCACATAGTTGATAAAAATCAACCTTCTACTCCATTCTCTCAAAAATTTTTGTATTTTAATTACAGTATGCGGGGTCTGTAAGCCAACTTTTCTGAAAATGGCTTTGCCCTTGGTCTAATACTCAACGTGCTGTAATTAGAAAAGTTTTTTTTTTTTTTTTTTTTTTTTTTTTTTTTTTTAACGCTATATCTCCTTTAATATATGTGGTATTTTCATACAAATTTATGCAGATAATTGAAAAAATTCTCATAATCACATACTACAACCAAAACAGATTTCAAGCATTACTTTTAACAGGGTGATCCAAAACACTCTGACTAATATTAAAACCCGAATAAACTACTACTCGGGTTTTAATATTCCAACGCCAAGTCTCCTGTTATCACTCTGACTAATGTTTAATTTTTTACTGGTCCTATATATATTTTTTCTTTCTTTTTTTCTTGAAGACATTTTTTTTCGGGCATATATCGGGTATAACACGTTCTTTATGCTCCCAATGTTTCAAAACAATTCTTGTAGAATATTTCTATTTATTTGATTAAACGTCCAAATTCGATACAATATATATATATTGTACTTTTGACTATATACGTATAATTTTAAATTATATTAAAACTTAAAAACTTTTTCAACCACCGTAAAATTAACGTAAGCACTACCGGTTTCGAAAAGACGTGGACGTAAGGATTTTTTTTTTTTTTTTTTTTTTTTTTTTTTAAGCCATACAAATATAATCCAATAGATTTGTAATATGTTTGAAAATGACTCGAAATGCGTTTCAAGTCATGCCATGCATTTTTTTTTTTCTATTAAACTAAGTGTAAGTACATTTTGCAGTAGATATATAACTTATAAAAAATGCAAATTGTGACCTAAAATTATATCATAAAAGAAGCCCTGAATAAGATTTATTTAATAATAAATTAAAGAACTAGTATACAATAAATAATGAAACTATTTAGCACACCAAAACATTAATATAAACATTAACGAAAGTGTCTTGATTTTGCCTACTAGGTTGTAGCACGTGCTTTTTGCACTTGAAGAAGAATGGCCACATCCTTTCGAAACCGGTAGTGCTTATTTTAGTTTTATAGTAGTTGAATAAGTTTTTTCGTTTTATTGTAATTCAAAGTTATATATCGATAGTCAAAACTGTTTAAGAGCAGAAAACTGCGAATAAATTATTATTATTGTTATTTTATATATTTAGAAAACACCTAAATGTATTATGAATGTGGCATGAATATTCCGACTGGTGTTTAATATGATCGTCAGCTCCCTTGAAACACAAACTTGTCATTTTTATTTATTTATTTACTTATTTATTTTTTCTAAAATAGTTTTGAAATGCTGCTTAAAATACTCTGGAAATGTTCAGTTTGAGTACGTCATAGTAAAAGTAACTAGTGTGCGTGCTACACCATATATTTAAAAATAAAAATTATAAAATGATTTTTCTCAAAGATATTCGGCTGATATATATATATATATATATATATATTTTTTTTTAAGTACTTTTAGAGACTTTTAAATAAAAAAGATAATGAAAATTAATTTTAAATTATGCTGAAATCTTCGAGCTTTAATAAAAAAGATAGTAATGTGTCATAAGTTGTATAGTTCTAAATGTTAAAAATTAGATTTTTTTTTTTTTTTTTTTTTTTTTTTTTTTGTATATATACTTTTATTTAATTTCGATGTAAAATAAGGAGGTATTGCCTGATAAATATAACTCATGTTAACAATTATATAGTTAAAATCTCATTAAACTTTAAATGTTGCTATAGTGAAAGGATTTAATACGATTTAATGCTTTGTTGTAAATCGAGAGATAAAATCACTGCTCGAAACAGCATTTGTGCATTTGAAATGCAAACGTGATCGATGTTAAGCATTGAATTATGCAAATGAGAAGGGATAGATTGTGAATGAACGCTGGGTTTCTATTATTTGTATAGATGATTTCATTGCACTGTGTACAAAGAATGAATTAAAGCATATTTTAAACACGATTTTTTATTTCTTGCAAATATATTCTCTTTGATAATATGTTTCCCTGCACACAAATTGATCTCTTTTGTGTATTAATATCGGATGTTACCTGAAGCAATATGCGTACAAATTTTGCATAAATATAGAATTTATATTTTAAAAAATTATAATTTTAAATCGAACTTTTAAAAAACGAATACATTTGATAATTAATTTAAAAAAAATTAGTTATTATAAGAAAAAAAAAATGTTTAGAGTACATAGCAAGTATTTACTTTTAATATATATGTTTCAAATTCCAAATATTTCATTCATAATTTAAAAAAGATATTACGATAGATAAATATTTATAAATTTTTGTATAGTATATAAAAATTGTATCTGCATTTTATGAAGATCGTTTTCAGCAAGCGCATAATTGTATTGTTTTAACTGTGTGTATTTTGTAATGTAAAAAAATATTATTTTTTTCAATTTGGAATTAAAAATATAACTATTGATATAAAGTGAAACTTGAGACTATCGTATTTCAATACAAATTTATATTCATAAACAAAGAAAGGCAAAAAATCAATAATTATGAACTTTGACCGATAGGTTTATTAGTGTTAAAAGTAATCCTCACCTAAAAGAATAATATACATCAGCCGCTCGTAGGGCTAATAAATTACTTTTTGAGACAGTAATGTGGCCATTGACCTGCATCTTTTTTTTTTTTTTTTTTTTTTTTATGAATATAACGAATATAACACTTTTCTTGAGAATATAACGAGAAATAAGAAAATCAGTAATTCAACTCTTAAAATTTTAATAAGAAAAACAAAAGAGATATGAAGCAGCTTTTCAAGCGGTAGACACAGAAACGTATCACATTTATAGCTGAAATTGTTCTTTCTACCCGAGTGGACTATTATTTTATTATAAATATCTTGAAAATTGTTCCAAGTAATGTTGATATGTTATTTAAAACTGAGATTTTGTTTTAAGTTTACTCAAAAATATTTACATCGAACAGACCACGGAAGTAAAACTGTTTTGCTGCTGGAAATATTAAGTGCCATTCTATACTAGGAAAACTACTGAATAAGAATGGTTAGATGTGTGAAATTAGCTTAGCGTCAAAATAGCTTAGCGTCTGTTGGTATGAGAAGCAAAAAATGCTTTTTTTCTCTACATAAATAGTCAATGATGTCTGACGATTATAGGACATATAGTTAATATATAAATGAAACTTTTCGGAGTTCATTTTACTCACGTGTGAGACGCCGAATCAGAAAATAATTTATCAAAAAATTGAATCCATCACTTTTACGTGGAAGTTATGAAATAATGTTCCACACAACACAATGAATTCCTGTAAAAATCCAGAGGATGTCATTTCCAGGATTCCCTGATAACCTCTGGACAACATAGATTGTCTTTTTTAATCTGTAGGTTGTCTTCTGGATGTCAAAATGTGACGCCTGTAGACTGACTAAGAATGTATATTTATGATTCTTATATGAGAGCTATAGGATGAATGTAGACATCTTGCAGATGCCTACTGACATCCTTAAACTATCCGAAGGATAACTTATTCATGATAAAATAACAAACTGTGGATGCCAAAAATTTTTCTACAGACTGTCAAAAAATATACTCTAATTAGGCGCCATCTGCATACTTAAACTGCAGCAAACTTTAAAACTTTCAATGTAACAGCCTAAATTTTACATTGCTTAAATTTGACGACTAAAACGAGCCGGAAAATTTCCAGTCCCAATGTAGTGAATTTATGTCTTTATTAACAGTGAAAGCTAAATAAAAATAAAAACACTTACCTTATTTATTACATTCAAATTAAAAAAAAAAAAAAAAAAGGCAACTTTCTATTTCTTTCTTGAAATGTAATGGCGGTCAAATGCAACACTTATCTCTTTCTGCCGCGTAAAACTGCACGTGCTTTTACTGTCCATGCATGTCCGATTAGAAAATTCACAGGATTTAAGGAGAATAATTTGATCGGATAGTCCTATCAGAATATCCACCGGATTTATGGTTGAGAAGAATGGTTAGATAATCCGTTTACTTTATCGTTCGTAAATTATGTGAATAATTTCCATACGGTATGACAAATACATTATATGTATGATAATTATAAGATGTCCATGGGAAAACTGTGATTGTGTGGAATAATCAGGATTGGATAAAATTATAAGTTCAAAATTAAACTGAAATGACTATATATATATATATATATATATATATATATTTAATGCATATTTTAGAACAAAGAAAACTGCTTCAATAACTTGTTTTATGATTTTTCCTGTGATAATAAGAAAAATATATGTATAGGCCTGGTGAGGAGCTGAGATGGTTATGTAGAACGTAAATTTTTCCGACATCGTAATTTTGTTATTTACAATACGTAAATCAATTTATTGAGGTTATCTGAAGGTTTCTGAAATTTTCTCAACTGACATTAAATTAGAAATTAGCCTGTAGTTGGGTGCTATAGTTCAAGATGGATTAGATTGCTTGAGTTTTCAATAAAAGCTGACATATATTTTTTAAAATGTTGTTGAATTTGAGTATATTTTTTTAAAAGTAGGGGATATTTTTTTTCTTAAAATATCCATTAATGATCCCACTGATGCCTGGATATTTTCTGTTTTAAAGTTATTTATTTATTTATTCAATCATTTCACAATTTATATTTAATAATATAAATATATTTTTACCTTCTGCTATAATCTACATAATTTTAATACTACTAGTAGTTTTACTCAGTATATTAATTTTTTGATAGTCTTAAAGATCCAAAGATGTAAATAATACTATGATTTTTATATAAAGGTTTTCTTCCAATAATAATACGACATTATCTTATCTATATCATGTATTTAAATTTCAATTCAAAAATTAAAAGTGAATAATAAAAATGAATATTTTTTAAAATTATTTTGAACATTTTAAAAACGCATAAAAAATGCGTAACATAGGATAACTTTTTTCCAAAAAATAAATAAATAAATAAATTGTACATACAAACTTAGCGATCACTAACGGATTTCTAGCCATCTTCCAGCCACACTGTTACGAGTGTAATTTTGAAAGCAATAATATAATATCTTCTCTGCCACATTGAAAACTTGTTGTTATTTAAAAATATAAATAAATTATCAAACGATACGCAAATGAGCGTCTCAATACATTTTCTTTCATTCTTAATATACCGGTGCATTAATATTATCTGTCAAAATATCATACCTAAAAAAATGCCTAGCTCTTGGCTGGGGTATAATTTGTGAAACGTATTACATATTCTCTTCATTCAAGTATTTCGAGTGAAAAAAAAAACTGTTTGTTTATTTTGTGGTTGTAAAATGCAAATATTCACAGTGTGAAACTTTGCATTTCTGAGCTTAGAAATGAAATCTTAAAATAAATAAATAAATAAATTTTACAAAGCGATAATCTGTTTAGTAGTTGTAAATTTTATGAATGTAAAAATATAATAAACAAATATGTATTAGTTAATGAGTAATAATGGCGCAAAATTCTCCATAGGATAACGTTAGCTTCGGCTTTTAGAGATGATAAGTAGAGAATCCCCTTAAGAGCGTTTCTTTATACAAAATGCTCTAAGAATCCCTCAAACTTGACTTATTAACTCTTTTAAGAGGTCCTTTTGTATCTAACCCCTTCCTCAAAAATGGCTTTAAAGATTTTCTTCAAACTTGCTACACAAAATCCATTCATGCTTTGATTAGTCAGTTTTAGATATTTGAAGTAAATGTTTGAAAAACTGGGATACCACATGCTTTTAAACTTGATATATATATATATATACACACACATATATATATATATATATATATATATATATATATATACATGTATATCATGAAAAACGACAGTTTTTCGAGTGACGCAAGCGGAAGCCCAAACTGAACGCTGCGAACTCTTATGTACGGCTAGTTTGACATCAAAGAGATCTGTAAAAGCCGACACTTAATATCTCAGCAAATATGCCGTATTTTGTTCTGTTCTTTTCAAAATAGTCTTTTATCTTCGGTCTTAATCTATCCTGAAAATTTTACATTTCTACATGCAATATGTTTTGACATCTGAATCTCAATTTAAAGCCAAAATGGGAAAACGATTGGAGTAATGGACTGAAATTCTGAAAAATATCTCTAAAACGGCTCGAAGGATTTTCATATAATTAATATATGTTGTTAATAAAATCATTCTGAATCTAGTAACGTTTCCGTTTTTTCCAGGAAAACTGTTGTTTTTTATATAAATCGCTTTAAATATGGAACTATATTACTACGCCAATTACATGTGTTTCTTCGGCTAAAAAGGCCGTGATGCGGTTATTACTTCTTGCTTGCAAGGCTTCAGTTGCTCACGTTGGTTGGCTGACCAACGTGAATGCAGTCAATAAATTTTTGCTATGAAGAAAATATTTTTAATTTTAAAATTTCCTATTTCATCAAAAAAGTATTTAGATAATATTTAAAATAAAAGAAATATTTTTTAGTTATAGATAGTTTATTTCATCGTTATTCATACTAAATAAAAAAAATTTAAAGCGAAAAAATTTAAAGTACTCATGAATACGAATTTATACCATGGTCCATGGTCTTTGAAGCGCATGCGTACTACATCCGGATGCGTAGATCATTCGCGCTTGCTGTAGACACTACGCTAATGTCGCTAATTGTTTACACTGTATTAATCCGCAGTGTGTTGTTTATGTTCTTGCGATTGCTATCATAAGCAATAGATTACTATATCAGGAATTGCTTTTTTTAAAAAAGGATTAAATCGTGGACTATTGGATGAATGCGAGTCTTCAAAAGCCATGTATTGAAAGGAAGCGTGAAGATTCGTCGGCAGACAGTTCTTCAGACTCATTTTGTGATTTTAATAATATGCCTCTGTCTGTTCAGCAAGAAAGCAATGCAAGAAATAAAAGCTTCATTGAAAATGTTTTAAGTAGAAAAAAAGATGAAATGAGACTTTTGAAAAGCTGCTTTTTAAAAAAAGGATTAAATCGTCGACTATTGGATAAAAATGCAAGCCCAAGTATGTTCGAAAATTACCCAAAACAGGGGTTAATACAGGTCGAGTTTACTACCTTTTATGGGTACCTTCACAAAAATCAACCTGGCAAAAAAGGTATTTTCACAAAAATCAATCTGGCAAAAAAGGTATCTTCACAAAAATCAATCTGGCAAAAAAGGTACCTTCACAAAAATCATTCAGCTAAAATTGGTACTTTCACAAAAATCTTAGTCATCCCAGCAAAATCTGTCATCTTAAATGAGCACATTTTGAAAGAAGACTAACTTATTTGTGCATTTCTGTTGATGCAATTCACACATTTTATAGCAAGAAACATACACAATGTTGGTTTTAATCTACACACAAGTGTTTTCTACGGGTGAGAAATGGTGTAGCATAAGTAAACAAAACGATCCTCGCATGTATCTGTACAGACACGCTTTGGAGTTGTGGCCATAATGTACTGTTTGCTGATTCGTCAGGTGGTTTGACGCTTTGATGACTGTATGGTGATGTGTGTATCCTCCCTTGTACAATTCATGTGTAGTGCAGTGATAATAGCACAAATAAAAACAACTCGTACTTACATTCTCTCAACTGAACTGTTTACTTCAGAGAGAAATGGGTTTTGATTCCTGTTCTGCTATAAGCCTCACACCAACTGTTAAGCGTTATTTTTATTATTTTACTTAGTTTAAACTTGCAGAGATACCTGCGTCCCTTTAGTGGTGAACTTGGTGTTACTAATTTAATAGAAGAAAGACTGATGGAAGAATCAAACAATCTAAATAGCTTCGAAAAATTCTCGTCATCTTTAATAGATGAGATGGCAATCAAGCAAAATTTGATATGTGATGCAAAATCCGATAGTTTCTTTTGTTTTAAAACAAACAGTGAAGAAAAAAGTACTAGTCAGCTAGTTTGCTTTGTTTTCTAATTAGAGGGATTTCAACAACTTTCCATGGGAAAATGTGGTCTTTTAGACCGATACCCGGCATAAAACGAATGTCGCTATGTTTTGTCTGGAGTTGGAAAACTTAACCCCAATGATAAAGAAAGGTACATTTTTCTCAGCTTTGACCAAAATCACGTAATTTACTCCCGATTTAGTATATCGAGATCGATACTTTTTAATAGTAACCTTTTTGTATCGGAACTTTGTTTTTCTTTTTGTGCCGAAAGCTCATGTGTGTTTATCGTAATGCGTCTCAGCTGAATGATTTTTTTTAACGTGTTTTTAAGATTTAAAAATTAGTTTTTCAAGTGTATTTTATTATTATTTTTAAATAAATGGAATTAGTATTTAGGGAAAAAATAGTGCGTGTTAGTAATGGATGCAGTACAGATTTTCATGCATTTTCTGATTCATGCGCTACAAATTAGGGGTATCCAGTGATTTTTTTTTTTTTTTTTTTTTTTTTAATATCGGGATCCTGACTGCTGCAGTACAGATTTTTATACATTTTCTGATTCATGCGCTACAAATTAGGGGTATCCAGTGATGTTTTTTTGGTTTTAATATCGGGATACTGACCACTGCAGCACAAAATTTCATGCAAGCCTGTAATTTCAAAAAATTGTAGAAAATATTCGAGTTATATATTTAACATCATTATTTCCACTGAATATTATGTGCTTGTCATTATCAACAGCCCAGTGGCAGAAACACGGCGACATAGTCGTGGACACAGAAAAACGGCTTGTGGACAGTTTTTGTCCGCACTGATAAAAAAATTTGTCTGCAACTTTCGAATAACAATTCACTTAAAAAAAAATTCTGTATCAAAACTACAACTAATACTTTTATTATTTATAATTATTTATATTGTGTTGTGTCAAACATTGCTGTAAAATATATAATTGAATGAGATGAATTGAATGAATACACACAATTGTTTATACTATATTGTTCTGCAGTAAAATTGTATTCGTGTATTGTTGCACGAGATCCCTACTGATGTTAACCCCCCCCCCAATCAGCTTTCAGGCTTTTTGAGTGTAAGCCATTTTCTCCCCTGATTACACACAAATTTTGCAGACAGATTATGAAATTTTAAAAGCCTGTTGCAGACAGCTACAAAACGTTCTGCCACTGGGATCAACAGTGAATTTTATGTGCTAAAGATTGAAAGCCGTTCGAAATTTTTTTTGTGGTGAAGTAACTCAAATTTCTATTACTGTTTTATATGTTTGTTTTAATTAATCTTAAAAATATGCTTAATTAATTTCAGTGAATTTCAAAACAAGCACCTGAGTGAAAAAATAATTTATTTTCTTAAAATGTATTTTTTAAGTTTTGTAATGATTCAGAGTATCGATTCATCCAGTGAGCTGTACATCGGCAACAGCAGTATGTGCCTAATAGTAAAGCTGTTCCATATTTCTTTTTTAATTCATCATTTGCCAATTTGTTTCAAGGTTGCCATGGGTACAGTAACAACATATGAGAGAATGAACCCATAGACCTATTATAAGAGTGGACGGGACAATGGCAGCCTTTTTTAGTGGCAAAGATAACTCATAAAAAAGGTCATGTGACTTTTGATCTACAGGACGCCAAACTGGCCAATATTGAAATTTACTCGCCATGCTCTAAACTCTGCTTTTTATTAAGCAGGCGATATTTTTCCGTTTTCTTTGAAAATTATTTTTAAAATTTTTATTTCTCTTTAAAAGTTATATTGTTTTGAATGTAAAAAGAATTTTATACCAAGAAATTGTAATTAGATATTAAAAGAACTAGAAATTATGTAAAACAAGGATTTTCACAGGTAAGATTCTTTTTAATATTTTATTATTTCGTTATTTTTAAGTAATTATTTTTATAAAATGTTTATAATTGCTATACTTAATTCTCTAAATTGAATTAGTTTGAATATATTATACTTTATATCATTTCAAAAATGTCAATGATTATTTATGAGCAGTGATAGAAATTGGAAAGGAAAGGGAAGGCGTCATATGATGCCTGCTGTAAATATTTTAGGCGTCAAATTGAAATTTCTAGTTGCAATTTCTGAAATTCGCTTTTAACATGACTAATAGAGTGATTATGAGTAAAACAATATTTTCTGAACTACACGTCAAAATATCTGGAACACAGTTTAATATAGTGCTGCACCGAGTAGCACTTTGGCCGAGTAGCCGAATACCGAGTACTCGGCCGAGTACCGAGTAGTTGTAAGAAATTATAATTGAAATTTACGTATATATGAAGAATTTTGCACATCTTGAAATTTTAAAAAGGCTTTTTGAACACAAAATTAAGTTAAATGGCAAACAGCATGTTTACATGAAATGTTTCAGAACTTTTGTAGTGTATATACACAATTAGGTTCATTGTTATATTTGATACTTCCAGCTTAGTAGATTATTAAAACCATAATAACTGATAACTTCATTCTTAATTATACAGTCTTTCTCAGATGCGAATCATTCTCGGATAATTCTTAGAGAATATAAAAGTTCTTTATAGGCTTAATTTAAGATGCATGAAATTTACATATGAAATAAGAACATTAAAATAAATATTTTATCATCATTTCAAACATGATAGACTTCATTAATCTTCAAATTCTAGAAGAGTAAAAAGGTAGGTGGTTTCGGGCCATAATTTGCAGAACAACAAATTTGATAATATATTTTTAACAACATTTTAGTGTATTTACCTTTTTCATAATTATTTTTTAAATTAAAAATCAATATTTTTTTTACAGTTTTAAAAGTGTCTTACTTTTATTTGCACAAATACGTAACTAAAGTTTTATCTACTATAGTAGTATTATATAAGGGGTTCTTTTTTCTAAAATATTTTATTTTTGTCTGTTTTATAAATACAATTTTATGTACAAAGTTTTTGTAAAAAAAAAAAAAAAAAAATGCATATTACACACATACAAGATGGTTATACTTAAAGTCTTGTAACTAAAATGGATAAGCTCAAATCATGAATCGTCTCTATATCGAGTTTAGTGGCAATCTACTTGCCTGTTTTAACTGCAGAAAGCTGTTTGCAGCAAAAGTTTAATGACTATGTTTATATTTTCATATTTTTTAAGTTTAGTTATTAAAAAACAACTCTTATGAATACATTTCTTTCAATAATACATAAAAATAATGAAATTCTTACAACTACTCGGTATTGGCCGAATACTTAGTCCATATTTGACCGAGTACCGAGTATATAACGAGTACTCGGTACAACTCTAGTTTAATATATTATATGTATTTTTTAGAGCTGTACCGAGTACTTGGTATATACTCAGCACTCGGCTTACTTGGCCAAATTTAGGCTATGTATTCAGCCAATACTGAGTAGTTGTGGAAATTTCACTATTTTTATGCATTATTGATAGAAATGTGTTAATGAGAGATATTTATTTTACACCTGAACCACGGATTAGGAGATAAGGATGAAACACTAGATAGGCCAGCGAGCGCGAAATCTGAAGCTTCCCATTCCTCATTAATTCAGCCGACTAGATGAAAACGATCCGATCGCCACCTGGTGTAGTATCTTTGAAACTTATCGGAAGAAAGGGAAAGCCCGCCCCTTCGGCTTCAGTCATCCAACGAACGAACAGCCAGAAATGTAAAAACGCGCTGATTGGTGTATTTTCGAGATTTGGTCGCCCTCTATCTGTAAGATGAAAATTACTACCTTTCCGTAACATTAGTAATACATCCTTCTCTTTTAATCCGTGAACTGAACTAAAAAAATATGAAAATATAAATACAGAGTCATTATAATTAAAATTTTTGCTATAACAGCTTTCTGCAGTTAAAATGGGCTGTTACCAAACTTAGTATAGAGATGATTCATGATCTGAGCTTTTAATTATAACTATCATGTAATATCAATATGCATTATTTTGTAAATGCTTAGTACATGAAATTGTATCTATAAATCAGACAAAAATAAAATATTTTAGGAAAAAAAGAACCTCTTTGTAATATTAACACAAAATTTTCGTTATACATTTGTGCAAATAAAACTAACACACTTTCAAATTGGTAAGAAAAGATTGATTTTGAATTTTATACTATAAGATAACATAAAAAACTATCACCTATTCGGATACAGTCTACCGTTGAGCAAAAGTTGTGTTTATTTAGTATTTTAAGAACAAAAAAAATAATAATAATAAAAAAGAGTAGGGAGGGGGCATTTAACCAAATAAAGGCTTTTATGGCATTTTACGTTATATATAAAAAAGGGTAAATACACTAAAACGTTATTTAAAACTTATTTTCATTAACAAATCTGTTGTTCCCAAAACCACCTGTCATTTTACATTTCTACGATCTGAAGATTAAGAAGCCTATCATGTTTGAAATTATAAAATATTTTAATGTTACCCTTTCATATGTGAATTTCATGTATCTTAAATTAAGCCTTAGTGACTAGTAACTTTTATATTCTCTAAGAATTATCTGAGTATGATAATTTCGCATCTAAAAAAGATGTTAAGAGTAAAGTTATCAGTTATGGTTTTAGTAATCCACTATGCTGAAAGTATCAAAATATAGCAATGAACCTAATTATGTATGTACACTACAAAAGTTCTGCATGAAAGCATGCTGTTTACCATTTAACTAAATTTTATGTTCAAAAGCCTTTTTCTTTAATTTTAAGATGTGCAAATTTCTTTATATATGCATCAATTATTATTTCTTACAACTACTCGGTACTCGGCCGAGTAGTAAAAGGCTGAGTACTCGGTATTCGGCTACTCGGCCAAAGTGCTACTTGGTGCAGCACTAGTATTTTTCTTACACATTACATCAGTATGTGCACACAGATAAATGTGTTGGTTCCATAGGTTATTTGTATGCATGTGTGGCGAGAGCGTTGCAAATTGCAGTTTTAAAAATTGATAAGATTAAAAGGGATTAAAGGAAACTTTTTCTTTTTTATCTCTGTAAGGGGGTCGGGGGTGAAATATGCTGGAAATGCCCAGGTGTCTAAACGACATAGTCCCTGTGCGGTAGGGGGGAAAATATGATATGGACTTGGACCTTTCAAAGTTAAACAAAAATAAGTCTTAAAAAAAAAGCTAGGCATTAAATTTGACGACTGGAAATAATTTTATAGTCGTCAAATGCAATAATTTAGTCATATTTGACAACTAATGACTGCTAATTTCGGACACTGTTTATGAGAGTTAAAGCGAGTATAGACAAAATGAAGTTATAAACGCTTTTGAACTTTTTGGAGAGTGTTAATAACAAGGTAAAAATAAATTTCAGCAGCTGTTTCATTTTACGCAAGTTTTTCTTGCTGTATCTTTTAATAATAATAATATTTATGTTCAGAACAAAAAATCGCCAATAACGCGATAAATGCCAAAAAAGGTAACCTTTTTCAACAGTAACATGGTTTCATCTTTGCACCTTTTCTTATATTCCTTTAATAATAGAATGCTCTGTCCAATCTTATAATAGGTCTATGAATGAACTACCAAAAAAAAAAAAGTTGATAGGCCTATTACAACCGGTGCTATGTTCAGCTAAAGTCAAATTATGCCGATAAGGGGTCCCACTACCCCACCTTACCCTAAGTATTTTTTTTTTTTTTTTTTAAGCAACAATATTTTTGTTTGAACAAAAAAAAAAAAATAATAATGACTATAAAAATCAAGAAAAAATTCTAAGCATAAAAAAAGTCAGTTATATCTATATTTCTCAATTATAATAAAACTGTAAATTTATATATATTGCATTAAATATTTTTATACTTCATTTTATAATTTGGATTTGTGGGGTAAATTTTAATTTGCAGATATAAACTTTATATTTTTACTGCATTTATTACCTACTCTTAATTTGCCTTAAAAAAATAAAATATATTTATTTACAGATATTCATTCTGGGAGTGTACTGCATTATTATTTTTTTTTTTTTATTAAAAATGACTTCATCAAATATCAATTCAAGATAATGTGCAACTTTTTATGTTGATTTATAATATTAAGAGAAAAATCCTTCATATGAAATTTACATTGAAATCTATGTGAAAAATTGTGGGAGAAAGGTTTCTACATTTCTAGTGTTTGCTTGTAAATATTTATTTATTATTACTCGTCACAGTTATAAAAGTAATAAACTGATCTGTCAAAGAGAATCTGTCAAAGTTCAATACATGCATCTTCATATACACTGATTTTCAAAAGATTACATTGATTAAATTGTTATTTAGTATTTTGAATAAAATATGTATTTATTTTATACAATTGTTATAAAAAAGCTGCCAATTGTTACAAAAAAGCAGTGAAATCTCTCTTCAGTTATGATATCTCTTCCTGTTTTCTATTTCAAAAGCAAATTATTCTCACTTTTGCAATTGCATAGAAAATCTTGTGAAGAATTGTATGAGAAAAATTTCCAGATATTAAATATTATTTTTGTTTTGTAAATATCTGTATTGATTATTTGTCACTGTTATATTAAGCATTGAAAGATTGAACTGATCAAATATCTGCCAAATTTAGTGTGCCTCTTAATTTATTAGCTTCCAAAAAATACTTTATAACATCACATTTAGTTTTATAAGTAGAATGTGTAATATTTGTAAATATTCATAGATTATTAAATAAATAAGTAAAAAAAAATTCTCTCTTGTAAAATTGCATATTGCATTTAAAATTTTGTGAAAATCTGCATGATAAAATTTACCAAATATTGAATTTTTGTTTTATTATTATCAGTATTAATTATTTGTCACTCTTACAAAAGCAGTAAATTGATCACATATCTGCCAAATTGAATGTGCATCTTCATGTATGTTGCTTTTTAAAAATATTTTATTATACACTAGCAGGCTACGCCCGCTTTGCTGGTCACTATTTTTAAATGAATCACTATAATTAATGAATTCTCAAAATTGCATTAATTTTTATCATGTGATAAAAAAAGAGAAAAAAAATTCTAATCAAGAAAAATGTCACATCGGGTCCCCACTGCCTTCGGCAGCGTGGATCCGTGCACAATGCGTGCAAACGAATGCATATATATGAGCGCTGCGCTCGTGTATTCCTTCACCACCCTTATGATTTCTCAAAATTCCATGTTAATTCTCATAAACTTTCATTCTTAAGAAAAGGAATTAATAAAACAATCAATGCGGAAAACGATGGATGCGTGAACGAAAGATTGGGGTTTCACTGTATATATATATATATATCGTAAAAGTGCCTTTACTCTATTTAATTCCCCCCCCCCCCCTCCCCCTTTCTGCTTTTCACATTTTGTTTGTTCTTAAAATACCAGATAAACAGCGATAGGCTGTATCCGAATAAGTGATAGTTTAACATTATTTATTCACCTTTGTATACCTATATAAACATTGACTTGTATTATATAAAATCGGACACTGGTTATATGAAAATGGAAACCGCAAGCTTCCTAAAATAGCATGAAATCACCTTCAGGCATCATTTTTTATTCCTAACTTTTGATCAGATTTTAAAAAATCTATTTTGTCATAATAAACATTTTATTTATGATTTACAAAATGCTAGTTTTTATCATCTTAAAAAAAATCTTACATTGTTAGTTACATGGTATTTGACTTATTTCAAAAATCAGTTTGCCAGCAGATAATTAAAAACTTTTTTCTACTGTTTGTTCTGTTTTAAGTAAGTTTTTATTTTTTGATTAATTTATTATTATTATTATTTTAAGTATAAATGCATAAAATTGTATTTATAAAATAGACAAAAATAAAATATTTTAGAAGGACCCTTATATAATAAATACTAAAATAGTAGATAAAACATTAGTTACATATTTGTGCAAATAAAAGTAAGACGCTTTTAAAACTGTAAGAAAAGATTGATTTTCAATTTAAAAAATAATTATGAAAAATATAAATACCCTGAAATATTATTAAAAATATATTTTAATAATCAAATTTGTTGTTTTGCAAATTATGGCCCAAAACACCTATTTTTTTTTACTCTTCTATAATTTGAAGATTAATGAAGTCTATCATGTTTGAAATGATAAAATATTTATTTTAATATTCTCATTTCATACATCTTAAATATGCCTGAGTATATAGGAACTTATATTCTCTAAGAATTATCTAAGAATGATTCGCATCTGAGAAAGACTATATAATAAAGAATGAAATTATCAATTATGGTTTTAATAATCCACTAAGCTGGACGTATCAAATATAACATTGAACCTAATTGTGTATACTATACTCTACAAAAGTTCTGGAACATTTCATGAAAACATGCTGTTTGCCATTTAACTTAATTTTGTGTTCAAAAGGCCTATTTTCAATTTCAACATGTGAAAAATTCTTCATATATACATCAATTATTCTTTCTTCGGTACTCAGTCGAGTAGTAAAAGGCCGAGTACTCGGTACTCGGCCAAAGTGCTACTCGGTGCAGCACTAATTGTGAATATTCTAAAACTAAACAGAATTTAAAAAAAAAAAAGAGTTAATTATCATAACGAATTTCTTTTTAGAATAATGTGAGGTTTGGCTGCTAGTAGCAGCAAAATTATTGAAACACACATTCATATTTTTCTTTTTCTTTAGTTTGATCGCTAATTTTTATCATGAACTTAATTTTTTTATAAACAGTATAAGACTAAGATCATGACTCGATAAATATTTACTTAACAAAATTGTATTAGGTGTACATCTTTTAAATAGAAATTATTGCTAGCGCATCAATAATTTTGCTGCCGACTGTACAAGGTAATTAATAAGGTATGGCTCAGACCATGAAAGGGTTCATTTCATCAAAATTCTTTTGATTTTTACTTTTTTCGATTTCTTCTAATTTTAAGCACAGTTTGCGAATACGAAATCATATTTTTTAATAGTTGGTGGTATTGGATAATGGATGTAATCCTCTATTCAAAAAAATTAATCTGGAAGTTTGAGATTTTATTATTATTATTATTGTTGTTATTATTTAACTTTAAATGTAACACCTTTATGAGATTTTTCAAGTACAATTCAATTTTGGATATTTTAAGCAAATAAAGAAATATTGAGTTATTTCAACTAAACCTCCAATTACAAGATATGATGTGATTCATTTTATCTATTTGATTTCCTTAAATTTTAATCAAAATATTGCTGTTTATATTTAGGCAATTAATTGTATTTCCTGTTGCTTGCATAAAAAAACATTTTTTTTTTTCCACATTAGAAATTAGTTTTAAAAAGTTATTTTAAAAAATATGTTTTTATATAAGATTTTTCTCTAAAATTTCAACAATGCCAATTTTGTAATTAAAGCAATTTTTTTTTATTATTATTATATTATTATTGAATTTTTAACGAAGATTATGACAATGTCGTAACTTTCTGAGTCACTCTCAGAATCAGAGACCATAAATAAGGTGACTTAAGAGAATTGCTGCCTGAGTTTGAAAAACATCGTCGTATCATCATTTACCAAATGAATATTTTGAAAAATAGATACACATGCTCAGCAGTATAGTAGTGCATTAATTTATCAATATATTCTTTTTTTGTTATGTTGCCAAATGCTTTATAATTATGTTCTTACAAACTTATTGAATAGACATTTAAAATTCTGATTAGCAACCATAGATCTCTTGTATTATAATAAATAACCTATTTCTCATTCAAGTTGCTCAAAACATAGGGGAGACCGGGGGCTAATGGGACACTTTTTTAATTTAAGCTGTATTTCAGTGAAATATGCAGATATTTAAAAAAAAATTATACTAAATGAAAGCATATACATGTGATTAATAAAAAATGCTCAATGTGTTTGAGAAACCCTATTACTTTTTTTTAAAAAATTTCAATTTCTGACACCATATCATTGTCCCATTAGCCCCCATGTATGGGGTCTAATGGGACATGATGCAGGGCTAATGGGACAAATATAAAAAATTAATAAATTTTGTATTAAATAAAATAAATAAAATCTAAATTATGTATAGGAAATTATCTAATTATAAAATATTAATACCAATGCTCTTTTACAAGTTTTTTTATTTATGAATTATTATTTAAGATCATATTGAGAGAAATCAAAATCAAAACTCAAAATTGTGGATGATCGCATAGTTTGATGGTCAATTTTTGGTGGTGGCAACTTTGACACCACGTCAGAAATATCAGTCCAATTCTTATCTTCTTTTTCCGGATATATGAATTTAAAGGTGTCTGTTTTTTTTCTTAGGTAGTTGACAAGCATTTCATCGTTGCTAATCTCACTAATGATACCAATGTAATGGAATACTTTTCGCTGTCCTTCAAACTTAACTAGAACAAAGTCGTTTACATTTAATTCTTTTGAACTTGTCTTGGATATTCCACAATTAAATTCAGTTGATGAGTTCTGTATGCTACTATCTACACAACTGTCTGAAATTTCACAGCATTTTTGTTGTTTTGGTATCATTTTTAGTGGCGAAAAAACTTTGTCCTGATTCCTATCTATCTTTTCTGGCGATTTAGTTAAAATCCTAGTACAACCTCTTTTTCTCCCTCTACTTGCACCAGGCTTTCGTGATTCAGCTTTAGCATGTGGTCTCACAATTTCTGGAGTTACTGGAATGTTAGAAGGACCAGCTGATATTCCTATATTTGGATCTGGACGATCAGACACATATGAAGATAAAAACTCTGCATCAGAAAATATATCCCTGTTAAATGGATAAATTCCAGTTGTTTCAAATCCAGCTAGAATATTTTTTTTCGTCATAGATAAAACAAATGCATCGTTTACCAAACTAGGAATATGATAATATGAAACAATTTTTCCGGGGTTTGTAATCATCCAGTCATTTAATGCTCTATTGTAGCGATTTTTAAACGGTCCATAAACACTGACATCAAGAGGCTGGAGCTTGTGAGAACAATGGGGTGGGAAGGTCAACATAACCACACCATGTTCTCTAGCATAAGCTATGATTTCAAAACTTACATGACTGTCGTGATTATCTAGTAAAAGCAAAATGGGATTGTCCTTTGCGGCATTTGTATGCTTTACAAGGTGCTTCATCACAAGCAAGAAATTTTCTGCTGTCATCCAGCCAGATTTATGCACTAATTCAAGACTTCCATGGGGTGCTCCATAAATAAAAAAATTATTTGTAGTAGCACGAGGGAAAACAAAGGCTGGTGGAATTGCATTTCCTGAGGCATTTATGAAACAACAAACTGTTACAGTCTTGCCCTTTTCAGCCGACGTCACCTGACCAACCTGTTTACAACCTTTTTTAGCAATTATACGTGGTGGTTTCTGTACCGTTGTACAACCGGTTTGATCACAGTTGAAGATTCTGTGAGGTTCAAAAGTGTACTTTGTCATAACTTCGAGAAGATTGTCAAAAATTTTTTTTATGTTTGTCTTATTAAAGCTTGTACAACGAGCCAAACTAGTTGCTTCTGGAGACCGTATTGACAATTGGCTATGACGTTTCATAAAGCCATATAGCCATTCTATCCCAGCTTTTTTATCTAAGTCCCATTTGTTAGGAAATTTTAAAAATAAAGCTTTGGCAAACTCATATGCTAGTTTATGAGCATCAATTGTAGTTAAACCATGATGTAGTTGTGAGGCTTTGATTAAATAATTTTCCAAATCGCTTTCCTGCTCACTGGTGAACACTTGATTAGAAACATTTCTTGGTTCAATAACAAAAGCTTCACCTTGCTTTTTTGCTTCTTGTATATGGCGGCATAATTTAGATTTCGACATATGGTGCATCTCAGCAGCTACTCTAATAGACATATTCTCTACTAAAACTTTATGAATAGCACTTTTTATATCCTGTTCCAGTGCACGGATCCTCTTGGTTTTTAATGATTTATTTCTAGGCATCTGAAATGAAATATATGAAGAAATGTTACAAGATAGTACTTAAGAATACCAATTTTAAATACAGTCAAATCTGCCTAAACCGGAATCTGTGTAAAACGGAAACCTGCGTAAAACGTAAAAAATTTTCAGTCCCTTCAAAAGTCTACGGGAACCTTTACTAAAACATATATAAATGATAAAATAGTATACAAGATAAAGACTTTTATCAATTTTATTTTTTGTATAAATAGAATTTAATTTGGTAGTAATTTGATGATTTAAAAGTTAAGAATTTCTTCAGAAAGTTGATTTTCTGTTAGACACGGCAAATTTACGGCAGTTACATGGAAAATCTGCATAAAATGGAAATCTGTCTAAAACGGAAAGTTTTAACAGTCCCATTCTGTTCCGTTTTAGACAGATTTGACTGTAGAATAGAAATAAATTTTCATGAAATTTCATAGATAATTTTTTGCTCTTAAATTCTTTAAAATTTATAATCAAATATAAATAAAAACTAAACCAGTTAGGCCTAATTAATTTTTACAACTTTTAGTCATGGTTTAGTCAACTATTAGTCAACTTTTAATCATATACATACATCTAAAGTAGGATTTTTACAAAATAATAACTGGTTTACTATCTATTCAGCTGTCCCATTAGTCCCCATATTATCAGTTTCATTAGACCCCACAGTGTAAGAATACAGAATTTCAAGAACAGAAAACCACATGTTCTATCACACAATGCTTGATTTATATTATCATAATCTATGATACATCTGCTATCATAAAAAATCTTTCCATTAATTAAAAGTTATTTTATATGATTTAAAAAATTCAATTAAATATAAAAATTAAAACTTACTTTGATGTGCTTGAAACAATGATGATGATCTCAGTCTTAGCTCTTAACTGCAATGGCTGACCTGTTGTTGTTCAAAGATGTTGTATTACTGTTGCCATTCTGTGGTATACAAACTTTTCATATTAATATTATATTTTGCACACAAACTGCTTTGTCCCATTAGCCCCCAGTCTCCCCTATATCTGGTAACTTTCAAAATGATGACTTTAATCAGAAACTTTTGTTTTTCACACTGTATATAGCATTACTATGACTAATAAAAGAAAATTTAAATATATCATGCAAAAGATTTACTAAAAAAATTGTTTTTTTGGTTGGAAAATTTTTCAAAAAAACATGGTAGAAAATTTTCCAAAAAAGAAAATTTTCCAACCCACATCACTACATATAAAAAAGTTTGTTTTCTATCTTATAATTATTTTTAAAATTATGTTAAATGCTGAAATTTCAATGAAATTTTTAGCAATATTAAAAGAAAAAAAAAAAAAAAAACTGGAGTAACTCCACTTGAAATTTTAATATAATATTAAATTTCAATGTATATAAATGCAAATTTTCATACCTTTATGGCAGTAATTTAAAAGAGATATATACTGTCCATCATCTCTTTAATTAAAAATAGAATTGCATTATGTAATTCATATTAAAATTTAGTTCAACAAGTCATGCAATACCTCTAAGTTTTAATCGTACAACATTAAAACATGCTATTGACTATAACCCAAAATGAAAGAACATAATGCATTATTTAATAGCACAGTAATTTCATTCATTGAGGTAAAATACTTACGGTATCTTTTAATTATCAATCAGTATATAATTTAATAGAACTTTTTTTTTTTATTAATAAGACTTTATAAAATTTTTATAACTTAAAAGGCAATAAGTGGTTCACCTTAGAATATACAAATTCCTATATTTGAATTTTTGTGTTTTGTAAAGATAATAAATATCTGTTTTTTATACTTAAATAGAAATCATTAGCACTCATAAGAAACAGATAATACACTTCTAAGAATTATTTTTAACCATGGGAGGCATATAAACTAAGCACTTTTTTATTAGTTTTTTATTTCTATAAATATGACTACTTCATTGTTAAAATATACCAAAAAGTGTCAAATTTAAGGTTTTTGATGTGGCAGTTTAAACTGTGGTTTAAACCGTCAAAAACCTGCCAACCCTGATATTATTTATTAAATTTAGTTTATTCCAGTTACTGCACTTCTGTCAAGCACTCTTTCAGTGCTCAAAATGAAATTGAAAATAAATTTTAAAACAGATTATCGTTAGCAAGCACATTTTTTAAAAACCATTTTCATATTCAGAAAATTCAAAATCGTTAAATTAGTACCCATTTTCCAAAAATTGATTTTTTAAATTTTTAGTATTTCATTTTGTGGTTAAAAAAAGCAATTTGTGTGAAAATTCGCATTTTTGAACTAAAAAAATATATACATTTTTTAAAAAACCAATATCTTCGAAAATGAGTACCAATTTAATGGTTGTGAATTTTCTGAAAGTGGAAACGGAATTTAAAAAATACATTTGGTACTGAGTAATTATAATAATAAATCTTCCCATAACATAGGCCATAGCTGTTGCCAAGATTAGGTATTGTCCTCTCTTAAGAATAACTTCTTCACATCCCACATCATTATCACTTAAATTAGCATTAAACAATTTGTTTTTAATTCGTTAATAGATTGTGAATAGCTCCGAAGTCATGATATTGATATCAAAGTTCACATACTCATCAAAATTTATATTTAGAATGGTTATAAGAATGACCGGTCAAGAAATTTTGTAAGTATTAGAAAAGTGAAAAGACATAACTAATATTGTGTAACTTATAAACAAAGATATTTTTATGAATAGGAATGAATCAGGACTTCACTAAAAGCACGTATAAATTTAAAAGATGTATAAATTGGATTTTTTTGTATATATAATGGAAATTTTGTGATTACGATAACTCTCGACATAATACTCAAAATTGAATTGAACCAAAGTTTTACAGCTAACTTATCTTACAAATATCTTTGATGAGTTCGTTAACTAAGTTGCTCTGCTGTTTGTTTTCAAGTGGCAGCTACATGAAAATTTCAAATCTACATTGAAAAAGCTTAGTTAAGACTATAATTTGCTTGAATTTTGATGTTTACATTGACCACATAAAAGTCTCAATCAAGTATTTATTAATGAATTTTATCTGTCATTTTTAACAAAATGACCAATATCTTAAGTACGGCCATTTCAAATCAGGATACCACTTGTAAATTTATCATCAGAATAACTTTTGAAATACTGAATCAGTTCAAGTTGGACATTGAACTTATCACACAAATATCTTGGATGAATTTTGTTCCAACATTGTTTCCAAGTTGCCGCCACTTGAAATCAGGCTGGTATATGAAAATGTGCCACCACAATAACTTTTAGAATACTAAACTGGTTCAAATCAAAGTTGGGAAGTGAACTTACAATTCAAATATCTTGGATAAGTTTGCTAGGCAACTTGCTCCACCATTTTGTTTCCAAGTGGCGGCCACTTAAATTTTTTTTTTTATTACAATAACTTTTCTAATACTGAATCAGTTCGAATCATATTTGCACAGTTGACATATCATTCAAGTATCTTTGATAAGTTCACTGGGCATTTCAGTCACTCTGTCCTTTTGTTTCTAAATGGTGACCACTTGAAAATTATCACAATAACTTTTGAACCGATTTGCTTAAAACTCCATATATACATAGCCCTCAATAAATCCACGAAATTGATTAATAAAATGTAGCTGCCATTTTGAAAAAAATGGTGGCGACTTCATAAGAAAAGATAAATCAACCTAACCTTCCTATGAGCCGGAAGGACTTGTTTTAATTTTTTGATCAATAACCTCTAAAAAGTAATGATATCAGTACAAAAACCCTTAACGGGTTAAAAGTTTGTGACGCAGCTACTTCATCGCTATAAGAATTTGAAGTATGGGTCTTAAAAATAATTATATCAAATTTTAAGTGACGCTTTACTATTAGTTAAAATATACATAGATTTTCTTATTTGATCATTTGCTTTTTTCTTTTATTTATATTTACAATGCAAACATAATATTTTTAACTTCAAGATAAGACAAATATATAAAATATACTCACTGATGATTTTCATTTGTACTTCAATTTCAAAATAACAGTTTCAAAAGGAATGATATAAAAATTCCAGTGACACCTCGGTGTCATTTTAAACGATTTGTCTTTAGATTCCATTAAAATTACCTTTGCTTTGTCTAATAAAGTATATTTACAGATTGAAACAGTGCTTTTAATTTTCAAATATACTGTCAAATAATCACACTTTCACTGAGTTTGCATTATAAATTGAAATTATTTATTTCAATAAATTGATTTGTCTTTTGCGTCACGCTATCCAAAACTGCAAGTAAAATTTATGTAAATGTTACTTTGTATCATAGTATCCAACTAAGTGAAAATTTGGGCAAAGAGATCGTGTGATGCAAAGAAAACATTTGTACAAATTTCACTTGCAGTTTTGGATAGCGTGACGCAAAAGACAAATCAATTTATTGAAATAAATAATTTCAATTTATAATGCAAACTCAGTGAAAGTGTGATTATTTGACAGTATATTTGAAAATTAAAAGCACTGTTTCAATCTGTAAATATACTTTATTAGACAAAGCAAAGGTAATTTTAATGGAATCTAAAGACAAATCGTTTAAAATGACACCGAGGTGTCACTGGAATTTTTATATCATTCCTTTTGAAACTGTTATTTTGAAATTGAAGTGCAAATGAAAATCATCAGTGAGTATATTTTATATATTTGTCTTATCTTGAAGTTAAAAATATTATGTTTGCATTGTAAATATAAATAAAAGAAAAAAGCAAATGATCAAATAAGAAAATCTATGTATATTTTAACTAATAGTAAAGCGGCACTTAAAATTTGATATCATTATTTTTAAGACCCATACTTCAAATTCTTATAGCGATGAAGTAGCTGCGTCACAAACTTTTAACCCGTTAAGGTTTTTTGTACTGATATATATATACATGTATATATGTATATATATATATATATATATATATATTTATATGTGTGTGTGTGTGTGTGTGTGTGTGTGTGTGTGTGTATGTGTGTGTGTGTGTGTGTGTTTACATCGTATACATTATATTGGTACTAGGAAATTTTTTTGAATGTTATTAGTTAGATCTATTTTATGTGTTATGTCGACACCAACTCTGAAAGAGTTTATGAAAAGGGTAGGTTAGTGGTAGGTAATGGGAGAGGTATGATTATTACATACCGTATTTTATTTGATTAATTGCAATCACTTTGATTAATTTCAATGATTTAATAATTTTAAGAAAATAATTATTAATTCTAAATATATATATAATTTCGATTAAAAATTAAACTAATCTAAATAAAACAGTTATTAAATTCCAATGTCTTAGTTGAATAGTCAAGAGGTACTGTTTATTTATTTGTTTATTAAAATTTATAGCATTCCTTCATTTAAAAATTTTCGTTTAAAAATTATAAGGAGACACCCCTTAGATCTCCTAGGTGTAATTCATTTTTGATCTGAAATAATTCGCAAGACTCGAATCGTACAAATTATTCAGTAGGTTAATTTTACTTAAAAGGAAGTTTCCACGAGATGTTCTTAATAAATATCTCGACCATAGTACAGAAAATTTGGAAGTTACGGAAATTGCACGTTCATACTACTTTTAATAAACATTACTTGCTTATTCATTGAGGAATTCAAATCATTTTATCGACATGCCTACTCTATAAACTGGAACTATTCAAAAATTTTTAAAATAGAAAAGTTCAATTTTCATGACTGTATATGTAAATCGTGATGTCGTACTTTAATTACACTTTTTATAATGCGTATTCATATTCAACTTCTATTTGCATGTCTAATGGTTGTTGGGCAGGTTTTACCTCCTTAGTAGATCTCATTATCTAGATATCAATGCAATTTTTTTGTCTCTGTAAGACACGACATCATAATCGGTATTACCATATTAATATATTTCCGTATGCAGCATTGCCGATTATATGTATCATTTAATATAAACTTTGAAGTAATTATTTCAGAATTTATATATCAATAAAATAAAACATTTGTTATATTTTTTTTTTTTCAAATATTCGTTGCATACAGATTTGAAATAATAAAATTTGCCCCCTCCCCCCTTTTTTTTATTAGAAAATTTTTATTTTAATATTTAAAATTGATTTAGATGTAGCATTAGTTTGTATAGAATCATTTTACTAGAACTTGTGATAGATATTGAAAAAAATGTTTCTATACTTTAAATGTTTTTAAACGATAAGAACTTGTGCACCATTACATAACTGTTATGGGAAGTTATTTGGTGCACATGCTGCATCAATAGTTGTGTTAGAATCCCTGACCGTATTTAAAAACAATAAAATAAAATAGAAAAAGTCGAATAATATAAATAAAATTACTAATATAAACTAAAATAAACCTTTATGATTTTACATATACTAAAATTCTTTATAATGTAAATAAAAAGAGGTTTGAATTGTGATTACAATTTTTATCGGACAGTTATTTTTTTTACAAGCAGAGCTAAAAAGTATTTTTGATTAATTAACATGAATATCCTTTAATAAAAACTCTTAACGTACTTTTCTATTGGTTTATAAAGCGCAATTCTTTTATTGTTAAAATTAATTATTAAAAATCTTTCTCAATTTAGAGCCGTAAATGCGTTCATAGCAAAATTTTTATACATTTGTTCCAAACCTTTTTAGTTGTTACATTAAAGATAATATTTTAAACAAAATACTTTTCATTGCGTCATGAAACATAAATGTAACAAGAAATCCAGAAGTAAGTTAATTTTCCTTCGCCCAGACAGACTGGCGTCTGGTATTCAAAATGTGCAGGGGTAATGAAGTTTCCTTAGATGTTCCTGATCTTTAAAGATGTTAAAACGCTTTCTATAGTATTAATTTACGTGAAAATTTTGTTACTAAAATAACTTGAGAAAATATATTTTTCCGCAATTCGTTTAATGAATAGAAAAGAAAATAGTTTATATACAACATTGAATAAATGTCTGCATAAATCTGTTTAGCCTGGCATAAAATGTGAAATATTAGATTATTTCTTAGTACTTTGGCAATATTTAATTCTTTGTGTTTCATTATTATTATAGTTCATATTTCTTCTCTTTTTCATTAATTATTCAAAAACCGGAAAAGTTCTACTAGTGTTATAATACAGTTTCTGTTTGCTATATGCAAATATGTAATTTTTTCCCATACAAAATAGTCATTTATTTATTATTTATTCATTCATTCATATTCTATATCAGTTTTATTTTATTTTATTTTTGTACAAAACCGCTACAATTTACTTCTGGATAAAAAAAAAAAAAAAAATAATTTATGATGTCATAAGTTTATATTTAAAACATCATAAGTTACAGAAACGATGTTTTAAATAAAACCATAATTAATTTTAAAACCATTTTCTGGAAATTCAGCAATAATTTATTGTTGTCTCTTTGACCTCAAAATTCACACAGTAAAAATCCTTTTAAGGCTTTACGCTGTTTCTGAACCTCAACATTCCCATTTGAATCGGGATTCGAACTCAACACCTCGAAACTGAAACGAAATATCATTTAAAGAATATACATATATATAAGTTAATTTTTATTTAATGTTACTTCTCAGAGTTTTGTTTTTAGAAATTATTCCTTGCAAATATTATACTTCCCTGGCGTACTTAATAATTATGTTAATGAAATACTTAGTATGTTTACATGATTTTTTATTTTTTTTAGATGGATGTTTTAGCAAATGTACGGCAGCGTCAAGTTTGAAATCAGAGAATTGTGGATACGATTCTCTAGCTGACCAAAGACTGCGTTGGTAACTACCGAAGCTTAAAGTAACTTCTTAAGGAAAGATTAAAATTATGATGGCCTGTTTTCGGACCATCCCCAAAGGTGAGTCCCATGCCGCCGCAAATTTCCCAGTGCTTAGCTCTGGTGTTATATTAAACTCACATAAAGTCAACCTGCACCTTGAATAAATATCGACTAGCAAAAAATAAAATAAAATAAAATGGAATAAAATAAAATAAACCTCTAAAAGTAAAGAAAAAAAAAACATCTAATAATAAATGGCGCCTGGGAAATAAAACTTCAGCTGAAGAAAACGCATCGATAATAACTCAGATTCATCAATCATTTTAGACTTTGAAAAAGAAACATAAAATATATAGATAAACCACATGGACTTTTAAGAAAGTTACAATGTTTATTACACGTGGTATCCACATTTAGATAAATTTAAACAATTTTCACTTTTGAATACACATTTTTTAAATACGTTTGTTGATAATAGTTTTCTTATTTTTTTCCCAGAAAAATGAATTTTAAACTTTGAAGTTTCCAGCCCAATTACAAACTGCTTAAAGATAAATTATATGGATGGAGTATCATAGGCATGTTTAATAATATTTTTGTTTCTAAACTTTTTTTAACATAAAATAATATTTCAGAAAGAAAGTTGAGTTAAATATTGAAATGTTTAAATATTGAAATGTGCAAGCAATATTTGAAATGAATAAATATATTAAGTTTAAAGAAAAAATCACAATGTTTATCACTATCATTAGTAAGAATTTTATTATTACGTAGTTTGTTTTTTAAGTCAGGGAAATTATTGCAATCGATCAGACAATTATATTAAGCTTTAAATTATTAGATTAATTAATTTTAAATTTCAGAAATTTAATTCATCAACCTGGAAATTAATATCCGATAGAATAGAGTAGAACGCTGATTTTTACCAACTATACGAAAAATACCAGAGCCGGGAATCGAATCCCGGGCATTCTGCTTAACGCGCGGATGCTCTAAACACTGAGCTACCCTTTCTAATAACCAGCTCGGCACTTCTCACATAATTTACGTTGGCAAGGTCACCGAGTCTGCATTAAAGCAGCTATATCAAGTGACAAATTTGAATGTGGCATAACTCCAAACGGCCACGAAATTATACTTCAGAAATTTAATTCATCAACCTGGAAATTAATATCCGATAGAATGGAGTAGAAGGCTGATTTTTACCAACTATGCGAAAAATACCAGAGAATGGAATCGAACCCCGGGCCATCCGATTATCAACCAGGATAGTTCAGTGGTTAGAGCATCCGCGCGTTAAGCGGAAAGCCCGGGGTTCGATTCCGAGCTCTGGTATTTTTCGCAAAGTTGGTAAAAAACAGCCTTCTACTCCATTCTATCGGATATTAATTTTAAAACTGTCAAGAATACCGCTAACTTATGAATAATTATAATATCACAGTGTATCTAATAGTATGATATTTAAATCTATATAACAAAATTTTAATTAAATATTACTTTTTAAAAAATATAGTCAAAGTTCAGCAAGCATGCTTGAACTGGATCCTCCTTGAGGAGTTTCAACGGTTTGGTGATAAATTTGTTTGTTGTGTAATATATAATTATTATTAAATATAATACATATGTAATTAAACCACCTAAAATTTTTATTTTTTTTTATTTATTTATTTATTTATTTATTTTTTTGTCTCAAGAGGTCATTTAAGGTGGAAGTTTAGTTCTAAATCGCTCGCTATATAGTAATTTCAAGAAAAAATGTCAAACGTTTAGGTATGGTATCGTATTAAATATGTAAAAGAATCTCATAAATCTGATTTATGATCTAAAACTTTTGCTTTACATAGAATATATGCTATTTAAGTACAATGTAAAAATAATTGTACATTTATTTGAAAAAAAATTAAACGTACAAAATTTGATTGTACGTGGCGTTTTACAGATTTTCCATGTGATTCAGAGGGGCTTCAAATATAATTCATTTAATTATAACATTGTCCTTAATAATATATCTGTATTATTGCACTACTTGATTTCAAATTGGTTAAAGACTTCGGTGGGAGTACTAATTTTAGTGCATTTTTTTTGTTTAAAAATCCTATATAACTATAGAAACAGGTAGAAAAGTAGCCATTATAAAAAAGGGTAAATGTGAGAAATCATTTTTTTCCTGAATTACTATTGTGCAAACGAATGCAAATAACAACAAGAAAGAAAAAACATGCAGTACGCATTGATTAGTAACACTTTCCAACTGTACGTAATTGCTGTATCGAATAACTTTTAATATTCTTTGCCTACGTTATCACACAACAGAGAGAAGGACCGAAAAATATACAGATAGACTAATTGATTTTAAAATTACTCTTAGGCATTTTGGAAAGAGTTAAAAAGGTTTAACGCAAAAGAAAATGCAGCCATTAGATTATAATTGCAGCTTTTGATCTCTCTGGATATTTTAGCGTAGCCCTGTAAATCAGAGAGTTAATCATATCATATTCTACACAAAACATTATTTTAGAATATTAACAATACATTTCAATATTTTTATGATTTTACAGTAGAAATATTTTTAAATATAACTTTCAAAAAATTCTGTCCTAAAACGTATTGCAGTGGCATCCCCCCCCCCTGTAAACAAACTAGTTATACAAGACCTATTAATGTCATTTTAAATGGGAAACATTCTATAGGGAAACACTCATAGAACACAATGCTTTCGAATGCTTTTGGGTGTCCCAGTACACAAACCAGAAGATATATTTACTCCATTTTTAATATGGAACATCCGATAGTGAAGTTCAATAAAACATATCAGTTTCGAGAAATTCCATTAATATTTACAGGAGTTAGCAGCGGGCAGACAGACAGACAGATGGACAGATACACAAACAGAAATCATATTCACACTTAAATATGTTAAAAAGTGTTAAAAACGCTTACTGTAAACGAAAGTGCAATTCTAGCAATTTTTTATTAATAGCTCTTAATATAAATGGATATTTTTGTGTCACCCTGTAAATCGAATGCTAATCATGCTATATTCTATGCAAAGCATTTTTTTGTGCATATAAATAACATATTTCAATTTATTAAAACTTCGTGGAAAGTAAAGTTACTAAAATTTAATTTATAGAAATATCTCTCATAGAATGCAATGCTTTGGAATACTTTTGAGTGTCCCTGTGCATAAACCAATGGTGGTATTTCCTTCATTTTATACAGGAAACATCCAATAGTGAACTTTAATAACGTATTTCAATTTCATTCAGATATGTCTACAGTAAAAGTATGAAAGTATGGTTTAAAGAAATACCTCTCATAGAACACAACGCTTTGAAATACTTTCGGGTGTCTCTGTGCACAAACCAGTAGAGGTATAAACTCCGTTTTCAATAGGGAACGTCCGATAGTGAACTTAAGTAATATATATCAGTTTCAAGAAATTCCATAAATATTTACGGGCGTTAGAGCTCGGACAGACATACAGGCAGACAGACAGACGGACAGGCAGTTACACAAAACTGAAATCATTTTCAGATTTACAAAAAATGTTAGAAAGTGTTAAAAACGCTTAACGTAAACGAAAGTACAATTCTAGCAATTTTTTTATTAATAGCTCTTAATGTAACTGGATATTTTTGTGTCACCCTGTAAATCGAATGCTAATCATGCTATATTCTATGCAAAGCATTTTATTGTGCATATAAATAACATATTTAAATTTCCTAAAACTTCGTGGAAAGTAAAGTTAACAAAAATTGATTTATAGAAATATCTCTCATAGAACGCAATGCTTTGGCATACTTTTGAGTGTCCCTGTACATAAACCGATGGTTGTATTTCCTCCATTTTATTCAGAAAAATCCAATAATGCACTTGAATAACATATTTCAATTTCATTCATATATGTCTACAGTGAAGGTATGAAAATATGGTTTATAGAAATACCTCTAATAGAACACAATGCTTTGATATACTTTCGAGTATCCCTGAACACAAACTGGCACAGGTATAAACTCCATTTCCAATAGGGAACGTTCGATAGTGAACTTGAATAACATATATCATTTTCAAGAAATTCCATAAATATTTACGGGAGTTAAAGCGCGGACAGACAGACAGACAAACCGAAGTCATAAACACTTTTCAACCTTGTTGGAAAGTGTTAAAAATAATGAAAAATAAAAATATGGAAGATGTCAATTTTTTTATATATGAATGATGAATAATAAGTTCAATATATGAATAATAGCATAAATTAATATTTAAATTCTTATAATATTGGGTAGATGTAAATGGTGAAATTTTGTTTTGTTTTCCTCTCTTATGTGCCGTTGAATATTTATTTCTAAATCAGTTAAAGAAAATTTGGTAATGTTAAAATATACATTTTGCAATCAACTGTTTACTGAATTTCCATTAGGTTTTGTGTTTCGTCTACCTTAAATTTTACATTACTATTTTGATTTTACTAAATTCCCTTTTAAAACATCTACAGAAAATTTAAATTTTTTAAGAAATGTATTACTTTTTGTTTCAATTATATTTATCATATTTATCTACACCATTTACCGTATTTATCAATACTATTTACAAAATATGTCATTTTATATTATTTTCAGAATATTGAATTTTGCTGATACTTTTCGTGGTTAATTTTGTACATATATATAAATAATTTTGAAACGTAGTAAAATAAAGAATAAACAAACATGAAATGCGACAAAAAACCATAATAACCAATATAAAAATAGTATGTTGTGGCCACCACATGAATTTCTTCTGTATGTTTTTAAACAAATCCACTCAGTAAAAATAATTTATTAAAATTATTATATAATATATATATATATATATATATATATATATATTCCATGATAGTGCAGACAATTTCCATATTAGAGAATTAGTGTTACACCATATATATATATATATATATATATAAATATATATATATATATATATATATATATATATAAAGTCAAATTTATTCTCAATATTACATTTAAAAAAAAAAAAAAAAAAAAATCGATAACTTTATTTTAAATTATCGCAGATCGATGGTTCAACCATTCGTTTTAAAGGTATTGTCGAGCTCTTTTGGAAAATACCCATCATGAAAATTTACTCCCCTCGAAGGACACTTTCCCCCCTGGGGAATTGCCAGGCTACTACGTACACATTTGTTTTCCTGATATGACTATCTCTATTACAAATAATTCTTTTAAATTTCATAATGATTGTTAAAAAAATACTCTTTAAGCAGATTTATACAAAATTTTGTCCTATACCACCATGTTAAATATTTAGAAAAAGCGGGATGGCAACGTAAGCTGTTGGACAATTTTTACCAAAAGTTGATAGGCACTATTTTATGTCAATGTGTAAATACATACCGATTCATATGAAATTATGAACGCGTTTTTTTGTCAATTTATGATAATAATTCCAATTCTGTATATATCTTTAAAGTATTGCTAGGTTTAAAATAACACTTTCAAAGATTCTAAAGAAACAACTTTTAAAAGTACAGTTTTCATTAATATGGTCTCATAAGGCAAATGTCATTTTTGTTCTTATCAGACCATTAAGCTCAAACCGTGTGCTTAAATATTGTTCATTTATAAATATTATTAATGTTATCCTTGCGTATTTTATTCATTGCATCACTATCGTATCACTTCGACAAAGTGCAATCATAATTGGTCCACGTTAGAGAAATATTATATAGATTAAACATAATATTGAAATTTATCCAAGTAAATAGTTCTACAAACGCATAACTAATACATGAAATATAACTATTGTGACATTATAAAATTACTGTACGATGCAGCATTAAAATATTGTTTGTTCATTACTAAAAATATTTCAATTTTATATGCTTTCTGGACATTTTTTTCTTTTCTTTTTGTAAAAAATTACACCTCGTTTTGCTATCGAATTGAAATATTTCTATACATGTTTTGTGAGATATTCTTTATTTATGTTTCGGAAATCGGATAAGATTATCTATCATAATTTATAGGTTTTTGCTAGATAAATATTGGTATTCAATAAAAAAGAATCCATATCTAACTTAACTTGATTTATGATAAGAATTTACGAGCTTTTAGAAATATAAACTATTGAATGACCAAAAGCCTTTTTCGATAACAAAAATTTCATAAAAATGTTTTTTTTTTTTTTTTTTTTGTGTGTGTGTGTGTGTTTAAAATCACTTTTCCTTGTGATATTTTGATAACGCATACCGATACGTGCTTTTCTTCTTTTAAATATAGACGTTAATTACTGAAAACGATATAAAAATGTTATCGCTTAAAAAAATTACATTTCTTTATTAATCTAAAATAAAATAAAATAAAGTTCTCTTTATATTCAAAAAAAAAAAAAAAAAAAGAATGTATATATATATATATATATTCAATTATTTAGAAATTTTATGAGTATAAAAAATTTTATATTTTTTCCTTACGCTGGGTTTGTGTAAGATGTTTTAATCGTTTACTTATTTACATATAGATGGATTGTTTTTACCCGTTGTTTGTACTCTTATTTATGTAAACTTAAAATTTATTTACCATGGCTATTTTAGATATGTTGGAAAATTAATAATAATTATTTTCTAATTTTCATAAGCGTTTTAATTGATTTTATATAACATAAACAAACACTAATTTTTTTTTTTTTTTTTTTTTTTTTTTTTTTAATACATATAAATTAATGGTACTTTATCCATTCTATTAAATTTAATAAAATCAAGGTTCCAAGTTTTTCCTTTATAAGGCATGACATTTATACCACTATTTTTTTTTTCAATGTATATATTTTTTGTAATGCAAATGACAAAAACTCACGCATTTTTGGATAAAGCAAGGGAAAAGAAAAAGTTTCACCAACTTTAATAAATACAATTGTTCTTAAATAAAGGTCTGTTTATTTTATTTATTTATTTATTTATTTATTTATAATGGAATGCTATTTGTAGAAGAAATACTATGATTATTATTGTATAATAAAGCTTCATATATATCAGTACTTAGCATAGTAAATTACGACATTCAAATAAATTAAAAAATAATAGGTAACACCATTGTAGAACTTTCATATGATCTTTTTTTTTTTTTTTTTTTTTTTTTTTTTTCTGTGGCTTAAGAGATGTTTTTAACCTGTTATATAAAGGAGTAAAATGTCTAATCTTTGAAAAAATAATATATATACAGTGGAACCTGTCTAAAGTGACCACCCTAGGGACCAGCTAAAATGGTCACCATACACAGGTGGTCACTTGATAAAGTCTCTTTAAAATTGGCACGTTCAAATTTGTTGCGATCTTAAAAAATAAAACAAATTAAAATAAACATATTTAAAAATGCACTATGTTAAGTAATGAATAGTTTAATTAACAATTATAATAACTCACTAATTTAAAATATACTGCTACATAGAAGATACATAATGAAATTAAAACTCATTTTATTTCTTTTGAATTCAGTTGAAGAACTACCGGAGTGATTGATTTAAATAACACATAATGAGAAGATACACTGCAATTAATACGCATTTTTATTTTGATTGTAATACTATGCAGTTGCATAACCACAACATTTCTATAACTGACAATACTTCATTAAAAAGTTATACAAATTTTTATTAAGGTCCATTCACAGCAAAAAAGTCACTAATTTTTCGTTGCTTAAAACACTTCCTTTCAACAATTATGTTTTCAATCATGCCTGTAACTTTTCTCACTAAATCCAGCATTGGCGGACATTTATTCAGGGCATACGTTTTCATTTTTTTGCACATCTTTAACATTTCTGCTTCAGAAATTTCATCATTTTCTTCGATTTCATCTTCACTAACACAATCTTCTTCACTTACTTTCTCATTTTTAAACATATCGCAGATGTCTTGTTTCAAACTTTCTTGATCGACAGAAGTATTACATGTCGGAATGTCGCTGTCAAAATTCATGAATAATTCAGCATTCACTGGTTCATTTTCAAAAGTCAAGGGGTATATAATATTTTGAATATGGCTATTGTTGTCATTTGGAGACTGTGATTCACTGATAGGATCATCAGAAATTTGTTGCGAAAAACCACATCTTTCAAAGCATTTTGAAATTTTACTTTGGCATACCAAATACCATGAATCATTAACCCACATTATGGCATCGAGGACGTTTATACATGAAGCAATTTCATTTGCAGATTTGCATTCTTCTGCTCTGGAATTTATAGCCTGGAGCAAGAACTTTCTATAATGCAGCTTGAAAGCTTGAATTATTCCTTGATGTAGCGGTTGTAAATGCGATGTTGTATTAGCTGGTAGAAACTGTACTTTCACATTTGAAATCGACAAATCACTCGGATGGGCTGGACGGTTATCTATAAATAATATAATCTTTCTCTTTCTTTGCTTCATCTGTTTGTTTAATTGCGCAACCCATTCAGTAAAAATAGAGGATGCCATCCATGCCCTTTTATTTCCTTACCATGAGACTGGTAAATTCTTTATGTTAACATTTTTAAAACATCTTGGTTTTCTAGCTTTTCCTACAACAAGAGGTTTTAGTTTCTCTCCTGTTGAACTGCAAGCAAGCAAAATGGTAATTCTCTTATTTGAAATCTTTCCATCTTTACATTTATCTCCAGCCATTTCTAATGTTTTGTTTGGCATTACCCGATAAAACAAACCACATTCATCAGCGTTGAATATGTCTTCTTTCTTGTAATTCTCTAGCAAATCAGAAATCTGTCTTTTAAAGGAATCTACTGTTTCCATATCAACATCATGAGATTCTCCACACAAAATTTTTTGAGAAATGTTATGCCTTTTCTTGAACGATTCTAACCAGCTGTTAGAAGCAATAAAATTTTCTATATTTAGTTTTTTTTGAAAACTCTGATGCTGCTTCTTTTAGCAAAGGCTCTGAAACTAGAGCATTCATACCACGCATTTTCTTAAACCATTCAAAAGTAGCTTGATTTACTTCAAAATTATTGGTTTTATGAATTTTCCGACTCATCGACTCATTTTTATTTTCTTCAAATCTTTGCAGATATTCGGATTTTCTTTTTAAAAAGTTGCTTACACAAGTTTTACTGGTTTCATAAATTTAGCTGCTGTTCTCTGACTATTATGTCTTAGAAAATTAATAATTTTAATTTTATCTTTTAAACACAACTCTTTATACTTTTTAGATATTTTAGATTCATCCTTTTTATTCTCCATACTTTAAGAGGAAAGATAACGGCATTAAAAACAAAAATTTGAAAAAAATATCAAAGCAATAAGATACTGACTATTCTCCAGACTACAAGTTCATACAACTAAAACAGAATGTTAAATGTTACATATCTTGCAAGCAGTACAATGAATGAACATGTGCAGGTTTATTACTAGAATTTCTGAGAACATATGACAAAGGAATCCTTTTTAAAAAATGGGAATAGGGATTAACATTCCTCAAGGGGGGAGAGATTAACATTCCCCATTTACCTCTTTCAAAATCAGTTTCTTTTGTATTTCAGGGAAATAGTAGATGGGAGAGAAAAATGTGAAGGTCACTTTAGACAGGTTCAAATATCATTATAATAAAAGACAAACTGGTGGCTTAATACATTAAGCAGGTGGTCACTATAGCAGATAAATTCCAATTACATTTTTTTATGGATGAAAATTAAAATTTCGGAAAATGGTCACTTTACCAAGGTGGTCACTTTTACAGGTTCCACTGTATATATATATATATATATATATATATATATATATATATATTCTATGGAATTTCCACCTCCTCCTCTAGCGCATCCAATAATCTGAAGTGACATACCTACGACAAAATTGATACCTCCATTTTTTGAATTGCAACTTCTTCAAAATTTGCACAGATGTCGATATAGGAATTTCTGGGTAAAGTTAAAAACATTTCAAAAAGTAGATTTTTTTTTTTTCGTTTTATTCATGTCTATATTATATTCCAAAACCTCAGACGCATTTTTCTCGAAATATGATTTTTTCAAAACGACACGCAGCATAACTGAACAATTTTCATTTTATTTTATTTTATTTTATTTTATTTTATTTATTTAATTTTTTGTAAGTTTAACTACAAATTTGAGATAACATTTCAAATTGAATCACGTAGAAATTTTCGCCTGATCAGTTTAAGAAATATTTATGAACAAATGACTTCATTATTATTATTATTATTATTATTATTATTTATTTATTTATCTATTTATTTATTTTTTTTTTTTTTTTTTTTTTTTTTTTTTTTGAACGACTTTATTTAAACGCCCGTGACAGAAAAATGAATGTTTCTAGAAAAAAAAAAAAAAAAAGAAAAGAAAAGAAAAGAAAAGAAAAGAAAAAAGAAAGAAACCTACATAGTTCACTAACAAAATGCATTATGATTGTATAGATTATTTCTTGTTTGTCAGATTCAAATTAGAACCAGTTATAGTACTTGCCACTGATACCCTCAAATTCAACATGTCTCGGTGGAATTGCGGCAGTGTCGCACTTTGTAAAGTTTTACGACAAACATATTTTTGTAATATACATCAATATGTGTTCAATAGCCACCTCAAGTGTTATTTCTCTATCAGTTTTTCTTCCAACCTAAAAAAAATTATCTGGTGTGTCACTCACACGACTTTCTCTTACCCTGAAATTTCATACTATAAATACAGGTTGCAGATTAAAAGGTAAGATAACGAGTACTGTTATGTAAACCTGTGTTAAACAATTCATATTAGGCTTCTGAAAAGTTTTATATGATAATTAGTTCTGTGTGAGGGGGGGGCTACCGCCCCCCTCAACCCCCCGTTTCATTAATGCACCTACATTTATATAGAATTTAATCCGGCTATTAAAAAATAATTCTGTATTAAAAAAATAATTTATTAAAATTATTAATTAAAAAAATTATCTTTTATGATAATGAAGACGATTTCTATATTAGAGAATTAGTATAACACCAAATATCTAAAAAAAGTCCATTTTATTCTCAATATTTTCTAAAGTTTTTTCTTTTTCTTTTTTTTTTTTTTTTTTAAAGTAAAAAAAATCGATAACTTTGTTTTAAATTATCGCAGATCGATGGTTCAACCATTCGTTTTAAAGGTATTGACGAGCTCTTTTGAAAGATACCCATCTTGAAAATTTACTCCCCTCGAGGGGGGACTTCCCCCCCAGGGGGGAAGGCAAAGCTCCTACATACGCAAAAATTGTTTCCCAGTTAACTATCTCTATTACAAAAATATATATTCGTTTCATTTGGTTTAGTGCAGTCTATAGATGTGAAACTCTACTTACCTGCAATTTCCCCCATAGACGTTATGTATTAGAATTCTCTTGATTGTCCCTGTACACGAACCATTTGCTTGATCTTAACGAAAAGCTTACTGTAGCATCCCTATATGGTACACATTCAGAATACCAAGTTTGAACTTTCTGCTATAATTTGTTTTTGAGATATGCTGATAACAGACAGACACACAGACACACACACAGACCATTTGCTAAAAACATGATTTTTGTATTCAGGGGACCTCAAAACGTGTAAGTATAACAAAATCTCGTGTTCAAAAATTTGAGCCAAAAACAATACTTTATCTACCTTATGGGTAAGAGAAAGTGAAAAAAAAAAGTCATAAATAAATAAATAAATAAATAAATAAATAATCCGATTTTATTAGGCCATTACGTTAGTGTTAACCTTAAATAAGTTTAAATTTTTCTTCTTTTCAAAATTAAAGTTTTTTTTTTTTTTTTTTTTTCATTACATTTTTTAATTTCGTTTTCCTTTTGCATAATTTTTGAAGCAATTTATGGTTTTAGTTTAAAATTTCATTATTACGAAATATTCAAAAATATTTTTTAAATAACAAAAAAGTAAAAATTAACTAATTCTGTTCATTAACTGTTTATTTAAAGAATTCTAAAATTCTGCTTGGCTTTGTTTTCTTTGAAAATGAGATGAATGATCATTATACTTTAAACTTTTTTCTCTGCTATGCAACTTTTTTTACATAATGATTTATACTATATATTTCCCTGAAATATACAGGACAAGTTTGTCATTAAAATACTTTCTCGAAATTCTTAACAAAATCTTTTTTATGGGATTTGTTATTCATTTAGTTGAATTACTTGAATTTCTTTGAATATCTTCTAAATACTTGCATATTTTAAAGAAAATAATAGTCTAAATCTCTTTACGGATAAGCTCAATATCAAAGTTATCATTTATAAAATAGTTAATATTGTATAGAAAAAAAAAAAAAAACTGTCCTATAAAGAAAAATGGGACAAGGAAATATATTTTTTCACTTTATAAGAACTAGGTGGACCTAAATTACTACTCGTTTTTTTTTTTTTTTTTTTGAGACTTTTATAGCCTGTATTTATTTTCCTGAGCCTTCCACTAATATATTTATGTATGTTGTAAGTAATCTTCTGCAGCTTGTGTCCATGGTCAGTTATGCGAAATATTATCATATAAATATACTGGTGGAAGTGTCAGGGAAAAATTTCGAGGCAATGCAACTCTGAATAAAGGTTTGTCTGTAAATATGGTTATAACTAATAGATTTTTTTTTTTATTATTATTCTGACTATGCTTTATGTATGCATTGGAAATTTATGAAACTTCCTTCTTATAAACAAAACCACTGGCTACTACATTAGCGAATGATATAATTTTTCAATTATTATTCTTATCGCGTGACGCATATTCTTTTTATTTAATTACATTCATCATGATTAAATACATCATAAAACAGAAACGCTAACATTTTAATTTATTTGGGAGCATAGTTATTACTCGCGCATTTTTTACACCAATTTTCTTAAAGGGAATTTTTACGTATTTAATCGCAATTACATATTAAAGAAAATTTCACTTCAAATAATGTGATGTGAAAAAAATGGGTTAGTTACTAACAGTATTCCTGAAATATATAAAATGTTGTTATGCATGCATGTAGATGTATATTAAATTTTCTTATTTTTTTGAATAAAATGACTATATATATATATATAATCCTTTTGATAGTAGAAGCAAAGAATGTGGACGAAATATATATAAGGATGTTAAAGGAAAGTTGCCACTGTGCTGTAGTCGGGTAAAATGGAATACCGTTTTATCTCACCTATATGGTGTCGTATATTATCCCAAGCAGGTCAGCTGTCATCCCTGGACCGCAAATATGAATGTTTGTTAATCTTGTGTCGATGAGAATAGCAGTTTTTGCGCCATATAACTTCTTTAGTTTATGAAGAATCAGATTTTTTGTAAGTAAGTTTTAGAAATCCCATAATCCGCTTAACAACAAGGAAGAAAAAATTAAATCCTAGGGTAATTTCTGGTAGAGATGTTGAGTTAGTTAGAAGTCTGATTGAGATGAACATATTTCTATGAACATGTGGTAGATGTTCATTTATTCTCCAAGATGACGATTTGGGTAATATAGAATACCAACTATATGGTAATACCAACTATGGAATACCAACAATATTATTTGCGATTTTTGTGAAAGAAATTAAATCCTAGGGTAATTTCCGGTAGACATGTTGAGTTAGTTAGAAGTCTGATTGAGATGAACTTATTTCTACGAACATGTGGTAGATGGTGATTTATTCTCCAAGATGACGATTTGGGTAATATGGAATACCAACTATATGGTACTACCAACTATGGAATACCAACAATATTATTTGCGATTTTTGTGAAACTTCAATGTTAAAATTTTTAGCACTGTACATTTTTAATGATAATTTTGAAAAAAAAGGTTTTTGTTGCATTTATTCTTGATATTCTGTTATAATACTAACTTATTCCATATTATCCTTTAAGGAAATATGTTTTCCATATTTCCCTTTAGAACTATTCCATAATACGCGCTCGGTCCATAATACCATTTTTTCCCCCTTAACTAAAAATTTTGCTTCTAAAATTTAAAAACACACAAAACCATGAAAACACATTTCTTGCACTTGATAGTTTGTAAAAGTCGAATACACAATAATCTAAAATACTTGAATTTTTATGGTGAGTTTATATAGAAATTGTATTCCATATTTTCCACTCTCCTCTATTTAAAAGATTAAAAAACAATAATTACTGAAATAATTATTATAAAAAAATATACATATGTTCGTTCGTATTGAAAATGCTATTAATATAATTACTTGATCGTGTGCTCATAGAAAAGTACTAATACGACGACGGTTTATTAGAATTTTTTATCTGGTTTAATAACATTATATTGCACAAAAAATTACAAAAGTACACACAATATCTAGATGTATGTATTTCCTGTGATTATCCTGTGTGTATCAAGATTATCATTACTGGTTTCATTTTAGGGACACCCAAGATATATCTATATATATATATATATATATTGAAAAAAAATGTGAGATATAAATGGAGAGACAGTTCTGTTCTTTTTATGAGGTTATATATATATTTAAATTTTATACAATTTATCTGGTATATTCCTTTTAGACAGTATGCACGGCAACACAAAAATATAAAAATTTATGAAATAATAATCGTATTATTCAAATAGATATCACGTGGTCTTGGAAGCTAGTTATTAATATTTATCAAACCGTTTTTACAGGAAATATAAATTTTGAAAAATTTTTAAATATGAATTTCTAAGAAATTTAAAATTTCAAAATGAAAATTTTAAGAAATTTCCATTTTGAATATGTATATTGTTTTCCTAATGTATAGAGTGCAGAAATATGTATAAAATATGTACCTCGCAAGGCCCGTAACGTATTCGCGTTATTTTGTGTTTTCCATTTCATAAATTAAGTTTGTCAGATCTATGATTAAATTCTACAGTAAAGCTTAAGAACCCTAATTAACACGTGTCAGTTTCAGGGAATTCAAAATTCGTTTACGGAAATAATAATTCAAACAGACAGAACGACAAATGAATACACGATCTGATGTAATGAACACATATTAAATTTTGTTGGAAAGTGTTACACCTTACAATGCAAAAGCAGTTTCCACTTATATCCCCGTGTATCTTAAAATTTTTATGTATCCCTGTAAGCAAATCATTAACATTAATCATAATATTTTCTATAGAAAACACGGTTTTGGGCCTCTGAATAATCGATGTTAAATTACACTGCTCTGCATGAAAATCAGCTCCAACACCATTTTTGCAAATTCTTAAGTAAAATGACCTCCTGAATAAGAATATTACATCCATTTTCCCAATCACCCACAATTTTGGGGGGAAGTTTTATCATTTTAGTTGATATTATGGATATAAATATTATTTGAAGGGGAGGGAAAGGATCATTTTAAATGTTAAATATATTCTGAGGGACTACAGAAGTGAAAAGTTCTAAAACATGAACATTTGCAACAAGGAAAAAAAAATAGGGCGTGTCGCCACTGAAATTATGAATAACATTCATTATATTTTGTTAATCAATTATTATTATTATTTATTATAACTAATATATATATATATATATACATATAGTTGTTGTTGTTGTTGTTGTTTTTAAGTGTTGAAATAACTCTTTTCCTTTCTCCAAATCAAATTCATGGCCATAAAATTACCAATCAGTGATAAAAAATGAGACTGAGGTATCGTCCCGTGAAAACGGTGAATGATTGGGCAAAATGGGGTTCATGTTCGGGTTCAGAAAGTCATTTTACATAAGAATCAGCAAAAATGGTATCAAAGTTCGCTTTTCATTTCTTTTTTTTTTTTCAGGTTATTTATGTTTTAGGCACGATAGAGACGTAAAAATATTATTACAAAGATTAGAGCCGATCAAACCTCATATAGCCATTCAAAAGCCTTTTCTGAGTATCGTACACAAACGACTAAATCTATTTATGCTTACATTTAGCAGGTTGTATGCCTTAGTAAATCTAAATAACGTATATCACTTTCAAGTAAATCTAAAAGTGTTTAAAAAAATAGAGCAAGAGCTAATCAATGTTATAAAAACTTTTAATATTTATAGGATTTTTTTTTGCCATGCATTGAACTTACAATATGGAACCACCAATGGTGGAAAGGTTCTTCTCTCAAGGAAGGCGAGGTATGGCAGGTTCAATTTCCGGTAGCACTCACCGGCATTAGCAGCTAGAAGCTTTGAGTGTTTTCCTCCGAATCTCGCATACATACAGACTAAGACTCCATAGAAAGACCTCCGCGGAGATTATTTATATTAGGCCACAGAAAGCTAACTTGAGCAATCGGCCTTAACACGTGCATGAGCAACAACCAAATAACCACAACGTTCAAAATGATTCATAATGAAACAGTACCACTATTAAAGATGCATTATAAATACAATTCTAGCTAAAAGAAATCTGGAAATTGAGAACCATGGTCGTCAGATAAAAGCTATGTACATATCAAACATAAACATTTGGTAAAAACCGCTGTAATTTTCAAATTTCGAAAATTCAGCGAATTTTTTACTTAGAAATATGATTTAGACAAAGTTTAGACAAAGAATAAACAAAGTTTTTCTTTATATATATATATATATATATATATATATATATATATGTCATACTAAAGGAAGAAACGAATAAAATTATATATTGTATTTTATTACGTATTTTAGCACTCTTCTACGAAATATGTCATTTCTATTCTGCATTTGTACCATTTTCGTATTTGGAAGTATGTAATGTGTATCTATGAATATTGGTTGTGAAGATGAAGGTCGTTCAGGTTCAACGTAGACTCTATCTCTCTCCACACACACACACAGACACACACACACACACACACACATATATATATATATATATATATATATATATATATATATATGTATAGAAAACACTTTCAAACATTTCAGTAGATGAAACCAAGTATCACATGAAGAACTAGATAAAACATGAATATATTTATATGTGTGTGTCTGTGTAATTCTTTGATGAAATGGATCATTTATTTAGTCTGAACCATGGATTACATAGGCCTACAAAAAAGAAAACGACAATATTTGATTTGATAATTTCAGCTGATATTTATGTTTTTTGATATGCTGAAACCGAAAATGCAGCCCATTTCTCTCTATCGCGTATAGCTTTTTGCCAATACAGGTTGTTTGCCGACACGATTTCTCACATATACCATCATAACAATCGGTTAGTTGGCTGGTGTTAAGTCGCACTAGTACTTCACAATTACAACAATAGGCATTTATGATTAATCAATCGTGGAAATATACTATGAAACTTACTATATAATTATATTGGTGGAAGAGTAATGGAAGACATTGTATAGGCAGGCACCCTATATTGGCAAAAATCTATACATGATAGAGAAAAACTGACTTCATTTTCGGTTTCAGCACCCCAAAAAACATAAAGATCAGCCAAAATTATAAAATCAAAATTTTACATGTCGACCTGTGTTATCATTAAAAACAATTTTTGTATGTATCTAGCATTCATTTGAAATATTTAAACAAAAAAGCAAGAAATAATGGTCGTTGTTTTTCAGAGAAAAAACTCTCTTATTGTTCACAATTAGTTTGTTTAATTTAAGTAAGCTGTTTAGTTAAGTTAGTTAAGTATTTAAGTAAGTAAGTAATTTAGTGAGTTAGTTAGTTTAGTTACATAAGTTAGTTAGTTAAGTTAGTTAGTTGTAAGTTTAAGTAAGATAGATATTAAGTTAAATTTTGAAATTAATTTTATAGAGCTCTATTATATTCTTAAATTTTAATCGTTAAACTAAACAATGTATTTTACTTTATTTTTTTATTTTTTTTATTCCCTGTGTATTCTATATGATATAAAATGTTTTACGTTTTCCTAATTAGAAAACATGTAATTTGGTACAAAAATTCAATCTCATTGCATTAAATATTTTTATAAATGACAAAAACAAGTTTTAAGATTTGAAGAGTGTAATAAGTTAAGACTTAAAATAAACTCAACTTAGCTATTAAAAAAATCTATATTTAAGTTATTGTTAAAGATTATGAAATTTTCTCATCAATCATTTTAGAAACAGAAATGAAAAAATATAACAAAATTAAAAATTCGGGATATACAATTTTAAAATTCAGTTTTCGGCGATGCTTTCAAATTTACAAAATAAAGCTGTTAAAGTATTAAAAGAAAAAAAAATACTTATTTCATCGAGGTATTAAACAATATTTGTCGTACTTTATAATTTAATTTTAGTTTCAAATACCTTTAGTGGAAAAGAAAATGATGTAAATTTAAGTCCTAACCGTTTTTTACTAAAGAAGCAATTTCTTCCAGGAAGATTAAATTTCATTAAGGAAATAAAAATATTTAATTTTTATGTCTTTAATTTTTGCAACACATTCGCTTTTTATTGCATTTTTTTGAAAATCTTTATTAGTTAATACACAGTAAGTGCCCGAAACAAAACCAAAAAATCTTTTAAGTCTTAATATATGACATGATTCCGTTAATGAACAACCCTAATATGTTTTTAGATTTAAATCCAATTAATATTTTATAGCAAATTTTTATGACACATATTCTCGAATTTTTAATTATATAAAAATATAACTTGCTTAAAATACGTTTATGATAGCTTACATGAATGAATAGATACTGACACATTTAAATAGCATAAACGTTTTATATATATATATAATATTTATTTTTAGTAGATTGCTTCTTATTTACAACAATTTTATTTATAAAATAAAAATAACTTTCCACTGATAGGACATAAATATACTAACTATTGTGCTTTAAATGTAACTTATATCACTATGTTTGTAATTTTAAATAACTTAAAAAAATAAATAAGACATGCAATGTCTTAAAAAATACTTATTTTCATATAACACAGGCGTATTCTAGGTATAGTATTGAATTGAAACTGGTATTATCATGCATGCATAACTTTCATAAATGCATGATAACTTTGATATATGCATAATATATGAAAGTTAGATTATTTTACCTTTTCCGACGAAAATGTTAAATAAAGATCTTTAACAGTGTTGATACGTAGATATGACAGCTACCACGTGTGCTAATATAGATTTAATATGAAAATTTCGTAGAAATAAGATAAATATATGTAATTGTTTTCCACGCCAAATAATTTTATTATTACTCTTATTCTTATTTGCAGATAAAAAATTATTCAGAAAACAAAATTAAATTCTAGTTGATCAATTGTTAATACCAGGTGTATAAACTTAAATCCGCTGTTTGCGTATAGATGGCGCTAGTGAGTGTATTAACAGCGGACATTTAAATGTCTTATTGTTTTTGTATTAGTTTGACGTCTTTTCACATAAATCAGTGCAAATCGTTAGTGATTTCATATAAAAACATTAATTTTTCTTCGTGTAAACATGTCTCGTTTTGTACCAAAAAAAAGAGCATATGCGGGAATCTCTGCTTTTCTGCTTCAATTTGAAGAAATCGGCTGCCGAATCGCATAGAATGCTTGTGGAAGCTTATGGTGACAGTGCTTTTGCAGAAACAACTTGCAGAGACTGGTTTCGTCGGTTCAAAAATGGCTATTTTGACTGAAATGACAAAGGGCGTGAAAATAGGCCCCGAAAGTTTGACGACCATGAATTACAGGCTCTTTTGGACGAAGATGATACCCAATCGCAAAAAAATGCTTGTCGAGAAGTTAGGTGTCACTCAACCAGCCATTTCTATCCGTCTACATGCCATGGGAAAGGCCTTATTATCAACAAAGACATGACAAACTGATTTTTCTTCATGATAACGCGCCAGCACACACGTCAAAATTGGTCCAAAATTATCTCAAAACACTTAACTGGGAGGTGTTACCCCATCCCGCTTAATTCACCAGACCTGGCTCCTTCTGATTATCACCTGTTTTCATCAATGGGCCATGCACTCGCCGAACAGCACTTCGTTTCTTACGAAGACGTTCGAAAATGGCTGGACGAGTGGTTTGCCTCAAAAGATAAGGAATTCTTTTGGCGTGGAATTCACCAATTGCCCGAAAGATGGGAAAAATGTATAGTTAGCGAGGGAAACTATTTTGAATAAAATTTTGTTTTGCTTTATATAAAAAATAAATGCGTTTTTATTACTAAAAAACAGCGGATTTAAGCTTATACACCTGGTAATATTACAAATGTTACACTAAGGAAAACTCATAATGCCACTTTGTTTCAAAACATTCATAAGAAATGCAAGTGCTTTAAGTAATTTATAAAAAAAGAATATATATATATATATATATATATATATATATATATATATATATATATATATATATATATATATATATATATATATATATATATATATATATATATATATATGTATATATATATATATATATATATAAAATAAAATGTAATAAAACTCGTTAAATAAAAGTGTATCAACTTAAATTATGGATGATTTATTTATAATGATATTTGCAACTTTAAAAAATGTTTTGTAAAATAGAACAAAATTAAATTTTAAAGAAATTCACTTGGATTTACTCATGCCTCGCAGTGGTTTTAAAATTTTACTTCGTTTTATTATATTGTTTCCACTATCGTAATAAGAAATATTTGTTGAATATTTTAATACTAAAAGATAATTAAATATTATGAAAAAAAGGATTATATTAAAGTTATGGTGATAATATAATAATATGGGACTAAAATTCTAGGAATGCTTCGAGGCCTGATTTAATATAAATAAAAAACCTGAGGAAAAGAACATATAAATTAAATAATCTGAAATTCTTTATAATACATGGATATTTTTTTTCTTGTTTTCTTTTGTTTATTCTTATTTCCGTTGCATGAATCAAGATTTTTGCCCCAATAATCCACTTTGAAATACTGTAAATGCATCACATAACTTGTATTAATTATTAAACAGGGCGGTAATTAATAAGTAAATAAATTTAAAGACGCATTTATGTGAAAATAAAACTAATTAAATATCAAGGCCGTTTAATACATTTTTAAACTTTTTTTTTTTTTTTGATGAGTTATGATAGGGATTGTAATGGAATATCATGGTTGGCATTATCTGCGTCTGTATCGTTTTAGCATCAAAGTCTATCAAAGTCATCAAAGACTCTTCAGCATCAAAGTCATCAGTTTGAATATCGAAAATAAAGGTACCTTGTTGAAAAAATATTTTTTTTTTTTTTTTCGAAGATCTTCTTCACAAGCCACAGTTTGGAATATCTAACAAATAAAAGGATGTTTAAGTATTCTGTTATTAGCTTTCAAATTTACAGTGTGTGTTTGCGAACTAAACTGAAAATATTCTACAACTTTGTAATTCCCTCTTCCCAATATTTCACACTGTTTATGAAGTAAGAACACTAGTTTCGAAGTTTCTTACGAGATGGCGCTATAAGTTGCCGCTTATTAGAAATCCTGGTTTATTAAAGGATTTCTACCGCTTAGTAGAAATCCTTTAGTGAACCAGAGATAAGACAAGAGCTCAGTGCGATTGCGCAGTGGACGGAAGAAATGGCGGTCTGATTAAATATCGTCCAAACTATGGCAACCTGGATTCGTAACCTTGGCGCATAAGCAATTTTTGTCTATTTATTAGTATGTTTCATAAGTGGTTTTGTTTGAAGGTGTTCTAGTGCAGTGGTCGCCAAGTCCATGTTGGCGCTGCAGCCTTCCCTCAGGCGGTCGAAAGTAGCTTTGGACGAATCAGGATTCATTACCAGCATTGTCGTATATCTAGTTTACTGAAGGATTTCTACCGCTTAGTGTAATGCATAGCCACTTTATAATTTTCGGATAAAAATATGCAACATTTGTTTTGCTGTGTGTTTAATGATAATACCTCTGACGCGGGGGAAATCTGCAGTATAGTTATGCGCCTCTTGACCGTCATTATTCACCAAAATTGAATGATTATAGTATATTTGAACAGTTCTTTCTTACAGATAGAATTTTACAAATATGCACAATAGAATTTGAGATATAGACTTTCTCTAAACGGGAAAATTCTCAGCGAAACTGCGCCATTTGTTGGGTGTATTCACTACAAAATTTGATTGGCAATAATTTATATCAGGTTTTTAAATATTTCTTTATAAGATTTTATGAAATCGTTTTTGATCTAGAGCTGATAAAATTTTATTCATATAAACTAACAAAGAGATAAATAAAGTATTAGACTAAAAAAAAAAAAAAAAAAAAAAAAAGAAGAAGAAAAGTGGTCAGAGTTTAGAACATCCAAAAAAGCGTGTAAATACATGCAAAAGTAGAAATTCGATTTCTTTACGAATGGAATGCATTTTTCAAAAATAAATTAATAAATAAATAAATGAAAAAAAAATAATAATAAAATTCTAAACGCAATAAAAATATTTTAAAACGATGGTATAATATTCTTCTTTGTTTTGGATTATTTACATTAAATAATTTAGGACATTCGTAAGTTACATGAATAAGACATAAGTTAGTATTTGTAAAGGATAAATACTTACAAAAAAAAAATCATCACAAAAAAAGAAAAAAAAATCATTGCAACAAATAAACAGAACTAAATATTTATTCAAGAAATATATATATAAATGTAATATCCTAATTATTTCGAAGTTTATATAAACAAGATCAGACACACAACAAAACAGATTTATACGAAAGTGTTTATGCTTGTCTGGCGTTTTTAAAAGATGTTGGACGGATTTGTGACGAAATGCGTTTTCTGCTAACCCTGAGGACTTGTTATTGATCATTGGACAGACAACATATAACGGAGTTTTCCTACGGGAGAATACCCAAGGAAACTGTTCAACCGTCAGGACACACTTCTGCATCTGTAAGAGAATTTCTTCCATAATTATTAAATTTTGAAAATTTGAACTATGAAGCTAGTCAATGTGTTCACTTTCTTTATTATTCTCTATTCCTCCAATAAAGGAAAATGTGACAAAGATCTTTTGTTTTTTCTGTAAACTAAAAAATTTTCAAAGTTTAAAATCACAAAATTTACATATCGCATTCAGGCTATTGAAACGATTGTGAAGCTGGTGGTCAAAGATTCTGCAGAAGATGTACTTAGGGAAGACTCGAAAGATGGATTTATAATAACAAATTTATACTCGCGAATATCAATGCCAAAACTGATTAATGTAACGAACTCCCAATCTTAGAATCTTGTTTAAAATCATATAATAAATGTAAATGCAAATGCACTATAAATATATAAATATTGTAAATAACTGTCCATCATGATAGGTTAGATAATAAGGGCAGGGTAGAACTCGAAGTGCAACCATGTAACCGTGGTCAGGTCTGGGGAATTAATGTAATGAATTATGATTGCATACGTAGAGCTGCGCAGTGCGCATTTATTTTGAAAAGTGTAAAACTGGACTACAAAAGATGAAATACTGCAAGTTGTAAAAAAAAAAAAGCTAAAGAATTCAAATTTTGATTAATTTAAAGAAACTTTTCGACATATGCGCGATCTAAAAACGGTAAATAATTTTAAAGATATACGGAAAGAGTGTTAAGAGAAAGCATTTGAATAGTATCAAAACAAAAATTAATAATATTTGTATTTTATTATTATTATTATTATTATTATTATTATTATTATTATTGAAAATATTTTTTTTCATTATGTTTTCGAACTTTGAATGTCATGCGCGAACTATTGATATATATATATATATATATATATATATATTATTATTAGTTTACATATATATATACGAATATGTATATAAGGATATATAAAATTGCTGTATAGATATATATACAAATAATCTCTCTCTCTCTCTCTATATATATATATATATATTGAATACTGAAATTAAATCAACTTTAATTTTCAAATGTTTGCATTGATAATATTACTACTGAATTATAATATTACTAATGATTACTACTGAACGGTCTGTCTCTCTCTCTCTCTCTCTCTCTCTCTCTCTATCTATCTATCTATCTATCTATATATATATATATATATATGTATTCGTTTTTTTCCGAGGGGCGGTGTTGTAGTTCAGTATTAGCTGACACATACGTATGAAAAAAATATAATTTCAAACAACAACATTAAATGCTTTAGATATATTAACGATCTATTGCTTGTTAAAATTTATAGAATTGATGAAGGGGTAAAATTTAGCTTTAATCCGGGCACTTTAAAATCGAAAGTTTATTCTAATACTCCCATTAATGTCGACTATTTCGATATTAATTTAAAAATACAAGATAATAAAATATTAGGTCTTTGAATAAATTCGTGCGGTTTTTTATTGCTTCATTTCATAAAAATACATCAAATCAAATCACAATTTTTAATGAAAATACTCTTCATTACTTTCTACAACCTTTGCCCATTTTTCGGGTAACAGATGTATACCACAACGATAGAAGCTCTCGTCTTTGGAGGCAATTAAATGATCCGCGTCCGTAAGAACTTTTGCAACGACCTAATAATTTGTAGAATTTATGGTAAAATATATACCTTTAATTTTTGTACAAAAAGCTTTTACATTTTTTTTTTTTCAAATCTGCATTTATCAGATTCAGAAATATTTTTTAAAATGAAATTAGACGTGTGCATAAACTAAGTTCTGAAATTTTCGATAAAATAAACGAAATAAATGTTACGTTAAGTGTATTTAAGGAAGCTATTGAACAGAATTATCAGGTTAAGTTTATTAATTTTATGCTCACAAGGAAACATTCGAAAGGTGTCATCTTTAAAAAGTATCGAAAAAAATATATTTGATTCTACTCTTCATAAAACACCAGAAAATGAAAAAAAAATATATCGGCTGAAATTAATTACAGCGACCACAAAATAATATCAAAATTAAGCGTATTTGGCAATTTCAAACTCCTAGGCGATTGATTTTTGTACTTGGCGGAAAAGCAAAACATGGTTCTGTTCGTACACAGCAATCTCTGTGCTAGCAAACGTATCGCCTAACAGCGCTAAATCGCCAAATGTGCTTAATTTCGATAATTTTTTGTGATCGCTGTAATTAATTTCAGCCGATATTTTTTTTTCATTTTCTGGTGTTTTATGAATATTAGAATCACATATAATTTTCACAATACTTTTTGAAGATGACACCTTTTGAATGTTTCCTTGTCAGTAAAAAATAAAATAAAACCGAAATGAGGTAATGCCAGTTTTCAAAGTTCATCGCTTCAAGTTTCATCGCGACTTGTGTTTAAGGTAAAGATTCATATATATATATATATATATATATATATATATATTTTTTGGGGGGGGGGGTTCGTGGGCATAAAACTAGTTTAACCTCACACGCAAGTCACAAGTCTTGCCATCTTCCTGCTTTCTTGAATTACTTTTTCATATTATTTATTTATTTATTTATGTATTATATATATATATATATATATTTGTAGTTTATTGTTTCGTTTGTGTTGCAAGTTGTTACATTTCAGACTTCGGTTTCTTTAAATATGAGTATTGATAATAAAAAATATATAAAATAAAAAGGATAAAAATGATTATTAAAAAGTTATTTGTAATAAGATATTTTTACTATCAAACTCTTAAAATGAGTTCGAAGAAATCTTAATGAATTAAAATTTAATACATATTCTATATTATAATTTAATATGTATACTAATATTAGCAAACACACACTATTGCTTCAAATTAAGTTTACTTTTTTTTATTTTCTATTACTATATTAGAGACCATATAATCGGGATAATACAGCTTTGTATACTAGATATTATTCATGATAACCGGTTAAATTGTTAATATCTCGTTCCACTTCAAACGTTACAGGTTCAAATACGATTAATGCATTACTGTATATCTAGAGATAAAATTACTGCTGGAAACAGCATTTGTGCATTTGAAATGCAAACGTGATCGATGTTAAACATTGAATTATGCAGATGAGAATGAAAAGAATAGCGAATAGACGCTAGATCACAATTATTTCAATTGATAAATTTATTCCATTGTATACGGAGAAGGAATTAAAGTTTATTTTGAACCACCATTTAAATTACTTGCTAATATAATCTCTTCGAAAATCAGTGTTTCTCGGAACACATATTCATTTTACCTCTTTTACGCATTATTTGAAAATATACCTCAAATATAAAGATTTTTTACAATATTTTAGACAAAATAATTAGAAAATTATAATAATATTATTTTAAAACAAAATGTTTAAAGATAATATTAATTATATGATTTAAAAAGAATTTTAAGAATTTTTTATAGAATAAAATTCTAAAAATTACATAAGATATATTTGAATTAAGTAGATATATTCCCTTTTTTAAAATTTTTATTCGCAATTTAGATAATTATTAGGTAAGATTTATTTATATATTTTAGGAAGTACATTAAAATCTAAATATGTATTTATTGATGTATATCAACCGTATAATAATTCTTTTTGTTATTTGAATAGAGTTTCACACAACTTATATGCTGTTTATGATATTTGAATTTATAATGCTGGTTTATTCTATATTTTGTTTATAATTTAAATATGAATTTGTAACATTAACTGAAATGGGATGATATATATATATATATATATAGATAGATAGATAGATAGATAGATAGATAGATAGATAGATAGATATAGATATATAGATATAGATATGTATAGATATAGATATAGATATAATTAAAAAGTATTAAATATTTTTTTCATACAAGATGCAGGAGTTGAAAAAAATAAATAGATAAATATATAAATACTCCTATTTTTTTGTTTATTTATCAAAGGTATTCTGCCATTATATCACCAGCCATTAAAAATGTATAGATGAATTTTAAAATTCATTTTTATAGACTAGAAGTTCCACGAATGCAATTTCATACGTGTCCACTCTACATAATTAATTTTAATTATCTGCACTTGTTCGTCCTATAAAGAAAACAAAAACATATTTCAATAATTAGGCGCAATAGGAACTTTTATTACAGAATTTATTTACAGAAACTTTTATTCAGAAATACATTTACATAAATCAATAATGATAATCCTTAAAAAAAAAAAAAAAAAAAAAAAAAAGTGTAATAACAAGAACGAAAAACCTTGCGGTATGCATCGATTATTAAGACTTTCCAATTTATTTGTTTCATCGTATATCTTTCAATGTTCTTTGCATACGTTATCATACAATGGATAGACAGAAGGTAGACTAACTGAATTGTTAATCACTCTTAAATATTATTGGAAAGTGTTAAAAATTCTTAATGCAAAAGAAAATTCATTATATTCTAGTCCTTATATTCTAATTGCAGCCCTTAATGTATCTGAAACTTTTAATGTAGCCCGCCAAATCTGGAAGTCAACCATATCATATGCAAAACATTATTTTAGCATATTAAGGATAAATGTCAATTTTTGATTATGATTTCTACAGTAGAAAGTGCTTTACATGTTGCTCATAAAAATGTCTGCCCTAAAATGCATTATATTGGAATTATTTTGGGTGTCCCTGTGCTCAAACCAGTTGTACAGAACCTGTTCATGGCATTTAAATTAGGGAACATATCATAGGGAACATGAATAAAATATATAATTTTTTCAAATATTTGTTAAAGAAAATTTTTATTAAAAACATTTTAACCATGTAAAACTAGTTAAATGCTGAGCAAAAATATTGCAATACTACTACTACTACTACTACTAATATATATATATATATATATGTGTGTGTGTGTGTGTGTGTGTGTGTGTGTGTGTGTGTGTGTGTGTGTGTGTGTGGTGTGTGGTGTGTGTGTGTGTTTTAATACAGTGTCGTTCGGATATGTGTCATATTGCACTTGCATTTTTTCACAAATATATTTATTTTTTCATTCGCTTTAAAAAAATAGATTTTTTTTTTCTTCATTTTAATATTTCCATGGCACTTTTTTTTTTTTAAATCATAACGTTAAGATATTTTATGGTTCACAAATTCGAACTATCTTATATGTCCGTAGTACTATGAAATTATTTTACATGTTTTGACATTTATACATTTAAAACTTTCATAATTATTTCAATTGATTTTTTTTTCTTTGGAACATAATTTTCTATTTAATGATACGAAATTTTCTTTAAATTCTAGATTTTAAAAATTTTAAATTACTTTTATGTTACACAAACATTCAAATTTTCAATTTCTCTCGTGCGCTATTAAAATTAAAATAAGAAAATAAATTATCATATATTACTATTTATTTTACAGAAAATTCCCACTATTGAGCTTACTGGACAAATTCGATAAATTTATATCACACTTATTTTTATCACGGTATACCCCTTATGAAATTACGAATAAAGACAGTTAATTTATGGGAAGCCAGCAGGGGGACTCATGCTGCGGGTTCCCTGCCTATAAGAGAAGTTTTCATCCCTAACAAGGACGTTTCTGAAAATTCAGTTGATTGTTTTTTAAACATTTTTTTTTTTTTTTAATCAATGATTTGAAATCTTCTTTATTTTCGAGATTTTAAAAATGCAAAAGTACTTATTTGTAGATATACATTTAAATTTCCAAATTGCATCATATGTATATATATATATATATATATATATATATATATATATATATATATATATATATATATATAAAGTTAAAAATAAAGAGGAAATATTATTATTATTACTATTATTACTATTATTATTTTCATTTTACAGGAAATTCCCATTTTTGTGTTTAATGACCAAAACCGATATTTATGTCTCACTAATTTCTTTCCACGGTGTATCCCATAACAATATACGAAAGAATGAAAATTAATTTATGGGACCCAGACAGTGTTGTCCGTGCTACGGATCTCCCTCCGCCCCCCTATGAAAGAAAAAACAAACTACCCCTGCCAGGAAGTTTCATGTTAAACACACACACATTCATACATACGTAAATATGTAAGTATGTAAGTATTTTTATCTTGTTCAAAAAAAAAAAAAAAAATGTTATCTTAAATTTTATCTTATATGTCAGATATATATATTTAACATGGAAAGTTTATTATTATTATTATTTCAATTTAAGTAATTTACATTTAATCTAAATGCCGTGTTTTAATTTTACATCCACAATTTCAGAAATCTAAAAAAAAGTACTTTTCCATGAACACGCTGCTTTGAATAATCTGTTGTTTTCTAAGTATTACCTCAACTTTCTAAATTTAGTTTGACAAGCAGAAGATTAATCAGGTACAGCGTAAAAGAGAAAACCATTTCATGGTATACGCCAACGAGGAGTAACTTCATTTAAAGTCTGTTCTTAGCAAGCTTTGAATAATGTAACATTTATTTAAAGCATTTTTATTAACATCTAACTGAGTACGTGTTTACTTACTAAATTTTAGGAAAGTAAATTTTGTTTCTTATAGCGGGAATTAATTTCACTTAGGTAGTGATTTCTTACAAAGAATTAATTACTAACTATGTTTGTGTCAAACAATTAGAAATTTTATTGAAAAAAAAAATCGAAATTAAATTAACACATCATTTATAAATGTGATGCTTTATAATTTTTGTTTTCACGTGTAAATATGTAAAATTCTAGAAAGGAGGGTCCGAAGATATATATAACGGGACATGCATTTCAAAGAAAAATATGTAACTGAATGTTCTATTTAAAATACATATATATATATATATATATACTTTTTTTTTTTTTTTTGCGTGTTAGTAATTTTAAAACGAATGGTTGAACAATTGATTTCTAAAAATTTAAACAAATTCATAAATTTTTCGTTTTTAACAAGTAAAAAAAAAGTTTTACGAAAAAAAAAAAATAAATAAATAAAAGAAAGAAAGAAAGAAAGAAAGATGTCCTCTACAGAACACAAAATTGGTATACATATTCGTTGTTTCGTGTTATGCTTTTCTGAGATGGAAATATTTTGTGTTAATAATATAAAATAATTTTAATAAATGGTATTTTTAATAAATAATTTATACTGCATAAATTTGTAAAAGAAACTATTGCAGAAAATTTTATGATTAATATTAAATAAACCTACGAATTACTTTAAAATTAACAAAAATACATTTTTTAAAATGAAATAATGTATAATAAGTTATTAAGTTTTATTAATAGTTCTATTATTACAGTGGACGGAGCATTGCTTTAATACGGAAATATAAGGGAATTCGCAAATATGAATCAGCTGATTCCAGGTAAAAGGTAAACTTATTTGACAATTATCATAATATTGTAGATTATTACTATTATTATTATTATTATTTTAAAAAGCAGATAAAGCAAACATAACTTCTGTAAAGCATTGTATTCTTAGCTTTTCAGCTCTATTTTTTCCTTTTATTTAAATGCAATCATCCAGAGTGTATAATTCTCATATGTATAATTCCCATAAATTAATATAAATAATATTTCACTTTTTTTTTTTTTTTCAAATATTACACGCATTTTTTTTTTTTTTTTTTTTTTATTTAAGGAAATAAATACAGAAGTTTTAAGCCTTTTACAAGAAACAATATAAAGTACGAAATGATATAATATAAAAAATTCTTAACTGTTAAATGAAATAAATCCAATTTTTAACAGCCTTCTGCAGAACATCTAACCAGTATTGTTAGCTATAAAATATGCTTTATATACAAAACAGTCAAATTTTTAAAGTGAGACTTAAAATTCAAAAATACTTTCAAAAATAAGGAAAGCTATCGTCTGCAACTTCATGTCAGAGACCGAGGAATTTACGATAAAAAATAAATTAACAATAAATAAAATGTCGATTTTTTTGTCAAGTATAATCATTTTAATGAATAGTTAGATATAATTTTTAATTAGTTACAGAATGTTTTTTATCCATATCTCTAAATATAATCAATATTTTGAAACGTTAGAAATATATAATTTTGAATTCGTTACAGTGCGTTAAAGTGTCTTTTAAATCCGTCCAGCCGTTCTCACGAGATACCCGGACACAATTGTGTTACAAACACATGGACACAACGAACTCCTACACCTCCCCACGCACAGATATTTTTATGAAGTCATTTTTGGCTTTCCCGAAGTGTGCAATGTAAAGACACGAAAAAATTTTCAAAAATCTGATTTTATTAATATTGATTTCCCAAAGTTTTTAAATTTGATTAGATTGGTCTACAAAAATAATGTTGCCAAAATTTGATTTGAAAATTTAGCTCATCCGTATTATTTTTGATACCTGAAACTGAAAAGAAATCAAATTTCTCTATCAAGTGCAGATTTTTCTCAAAACATGGTATCTACGAATACAATTTCTTAATTTTCGGTAGTTTCTATTATGTCTCTATGATTAATTATAATTAGTCATAGTATCATACTATATAATTTACCATATAATTCGGTTGAAGAGTCACGGTGAAATTGTGTTGGTAGACACCCTGTAGAGACAAATATCTATATGTAATAGAGAAAATCTGGCTTCAGTTTAGGTTACAGCACACCAAAATGCATAAAGAGCTCAAAAATGAAAATTTTTAAATAAACATCTGCGTTATTTCTACATTAATATAATTTATTTTTAATTTTTATGTAAAAATGTAACATGTACAACATTAATTATCGTTGATTGTTTTTGAATTAAATTACAGTCATCAATTTAAAGATTAAATGTATTGTTATTTTATTTTTTATCTAAGTTTTCGGTTTCTATTAACATCTTAATTCTATAAGAAAAAATACATGTTTCTAAAGAAAACCCATTTCACATTCTAAACAAGCAGGCCAACAACATGAGTTTAAATACTTATATAATTGTCTTTGACACGAAAGCCCAACAATGTAATGCAAAATGTTTAAAATACTAAGATTATCATAAATGTTAGAATCTGAAAAAAAAAAAAAAAAAAGTTCCTCTTATTCTAAGAAAAAGTTTAACATGTAAATAGCGAGATTTCCATTTTAGAAAATGAGTAGTTTTGTTGTTGCGTAAAATATTGCTATTATTGGTAAACTACTTTCATAATCAAAACAAAACACATTATTGTTTCTTTCCAAATAAGCCATTCAAAATGCATTTTATCGTCAAAAATTGTCTTCGACACGAATGCTTAGTATGTATATTTTTCAGTAGTCTAAAGATTTGTAAACGAAAGAATGTAGTAAAGTTTTAGAAAATTTCAAAAAGCTTTTATCAGATAAAGAAGCTTCCATATGCAGAAAGGACTAGCAGAATGATTTTTTTTTTTTTTTGTTAAAATGTAAAATTAACATAAAAAAAAAAAAAAAAAAAAAAAAAATATTTTACCTATTTTCCTATATTGATATTTTATTTAAAAATTTACTTCCTAAATTAGTTTCAGAAATCTAAAAATATAATGTTTTAAATTAAATGAAATGAGGAAAATATACATATGAAAACAAGAAAGGAAAATTTTTGAAACACTAATATTTTAAAATGTAATGAGAAATAAATGAATGGAAAAATTATATATTTATATAATTATATATACATTAACTTTATTTAAGGCAAAATATATATATATATTTTTTTTTTTTTTTTTTTTTTACGACTGAATGCGTTAGTTAAGTAACATTAAAATTTTAATAACAAATTCACTAAATATTTTCCTTTACCTTCAAGAAGGTTTAGAAGAAATAAGGGTAGTAAGAGCTTTTACATAATAGTAAAATATTTTCATCTAATTTTGAAATAATTGATGATATATCATATGAAAATTCATTGTATTCTTCTCCATAAATCCGTTAGTTGTGAATTTTTGAAATTATCATACGTTTTTCTCAATATTATAAATTACTATTAACTATTTTCATAGCTTATATATTAATAAAGTAACTTTTCTTTTTCAGTTTATACTGGTAACGAAACAATTACATAGACCATGATTCAATATGAATAAAATTACTTATTGTTACGCAATACATTATTACTATTACTGAAATATCTACCTACCCTTCAAAATTTATTAATGCATATTTTGATTCTTATTTGTGAAAGTATATACAAGATGTCTCCGAAAACTCAATGCTTAGAAAGATGATGACACTCATGGAGACGAACAAAAATTGCAATAACATTTGTCACTAGTTTAGTGGATAAAAATCGCGAAATGTACAATCATCAAAACCTAGAATTCTGCAAAATCGACAGGTTTTATTTTTTCGGAACTATCTGAAATCACTTACTTATGAGACGCCAGTGGAGATCAAAAAAGAAAAAAAAATTGAAGTGGGCACCACATGACTTCCATATACTCTTTTAGAAATATACATAATGTTAAACAACACTGTCATTGGACCGGAACTGTTGGCTAAAAATATTTAAAAAATAAATTATCACCGTGTGCCGTTCAGCTTTTCTGGAAGTTTGTTAAAAACCGATACAAGAATTGTACTGGTAACGCTGACGAAGGAAGCAGGGACCCCAAAAAATTGACTAAAAGTATTAAAAAAAATTTTCACCGTGTTCTGAACTATTCTGAAAGTTTCAAATGTCTAGTTAGTCGGGAAGTTAGTTAAAAATAGATTGCAAGATATGTACTGGTAACGCTGCCGAAGACAGCAGGGACCCTAAACAGTTGGCTAAAAGTATTAAAAAATGCATTTTCACCGTGTTCTAATCTAGTCTGAAAGTTTCAAATGTCTATCTAGTCCAGAAGTTAGGTAAATAAATTTCTGTTGAATCATATAAACGTTGCTGAAGGCAGCAGGTATTAGAAACAGTTGGCTAAAAATATTTTTAAAATTGCATTGTCAACGTGTTCTGAACTTTTCTGAGAGTTTCAAATGTCTAGCTAATCGGGAAGTCAGTTAAATTGCAAGATTTGTCCAAACCGTTTTTGAGTTATTACCGTTTTTTGATACATTTTGGCCATTATGAACCTAATTTTCTTAAATATCTCCAAAACGGAAAATCATACAAAGTCCAAAACGGGAGGTGCACAACTAGATGTCATAACAAACCTATGCACCAATTTGCAACTTTCTACGTCCAACCGTTTTGAGTTAATTTTACATACTCTCTCACACACACACACACACTCAGACACACATACATACAGACGTCAAGAAAAATCGTGTAAAGTCCCTTATATCTCTAAAATGGAAGCTCGTGTTAAGACGACACTTGCAGGTGTACAACGAGACATCATGACAGTCACACGTATAAATTGGCAACATTCAGCGATCATTCGTTTTCGAGCAATGTGAAATGCAAAATCCATTTCTCAAATCGGGATTACTATACTTCCTTATACTTTGTATAAGGAAGTAAAAAACAGCAAGGGTTGTGATCTTCAGAAGTTGTGCCGGAAATTTTGAATATATAGGTTTGCAGCATTTCTCTTCAATTTAATAATACAAATGTTATTATTATTATTATTATTTTGTTAATATCAATAGTGATATTAAAAAAAGTGACTTTGTAGATCAATTGTACAGAGTTCCCAATTGACTATATTTCAGTTTTTTTTTTTTTTTTTTTACAGAAATTGCTAACTAAAAGAAAAAAAAAAGGAAAACCACTTAAAAAATTCAAACAAATTTACTATTTTTGAAATGTAGAAACTACACTGTAGGTTAGCTGGAACACAGATTATCATACAGATAGGACAGTGAAGCTAAAACGCGAACCGGAAATGTAGTAGCAACACTAGTGTCAACAGATGGGAACTACATGAGTTAAGTCTACATGAATAGCATCTTTGATCGAAAATTGTTTTTCTATTTCGCGAGTTGTTAGTAGCAGGTTAGTATGGGAAGTTTACTTTTTCTTCACATTCTATTGTTTTTGAATTCACAAAATTATTCTCAAAACATTCACAGCTATTCTTTTAAGAAATAAAAATTATTTTTCATAATGTTTCATAAAATATGCTTTGTGAAACATATTCTTATTCAAGTACAAATTAAAATTACAAACTGTAATTCTGAAATAGCAGTATGAAATCATTAAATATTTAACGTTGCTTGGTTTAAATAATACAAAATGACTTAAAATGAAAAAAAAAAAAAAAAAATCATTTTATGTATACTTTCTTAATATTTAGCACTTGCTTCTTAAAATAAATCGCTTTTGACAATCAAGTTTGTAAACAATAATAAAGTTGCCAACGAAAACGTATGTGCAGTTTTCTTTCCTTCACTTTTTCTACTACTTTTAAATTTAAAAAATCTTAACATTCACAGCTATTTTCTAGGAAATAAAACTAATTTCTATTATGTTTGAAAATAATTTTTTCTAAACACATTCTTGTTCAAGAGTACAAATTAATGTAACAAACTGTAATGCTGAAATAGCAGTATGGTATGAAATGTTAAATATTTAACATTGCTTGGTGTAAATAATACAAAATGCTTTAAAATGAAAAAAAATATTTATGGTTTATGTATATTTTCGAAATTTATTTGCTTAATATTTAGTACTTGCTTATTAAAATAAATTGCTTTCGACAATCAAATTCGTAAACAATAACAAAGTCCAAATGTAAACATCAATAAATGGTTAGTCGGTTGGATGTTGGGTTTAAAGTTGCACTAATATCACGATATGAACATAGATACAATAAAAATAAGACGAGCGATTGTGTAAGCTGGAAAGCTCGAGAAACTTACAGCCGTTGACAATAGGGTCGTTGCAGTGAAATTCCGGTTACCGAAGAATATACGGGAGTGTCCTACCTGTATAATAATCTGTGAGCTGGAACTACGTATGACTGAACTATAATTAAAATAACATGAAGAATGTGGAATATCTAACTGAAAATAAATCTAGATTTTTAATAGCAAATTCCTCTGAGGTATTAAAAGTATTGGAATGCTAATACAATAATACTATGCATAACACTTAAATGCTAATTTGTACGATTCATTAGCACCGCATTTTTAGAATAAAAATTTCCATTTTATTTAATCAAATACAATATATATATGTATATAAATTTGCGTTTTCTTATTAAAAATTCCCTGTAGAAAAAAAAAAAAAATCGTAGAAGTTTGCAGCTCTAATAACATTATCTGCTAACAAATATTGACTGCAGAGTTTCCTTCAATGTTCATTTACACGGATAAATAAACTAACTAGGCTATAGTGGAATAATACTTGGAAATTTATGAAAGTGGATTTTAGATTGTGATACGTGTTATAATTATAGTACTTTATTTAAGAACTCAACGTGGTGTAAATTTACTTTTTGGAAGATATAAATGGTTAGCAACAGTTATCTGAAAACATAAACGTAATTAGGGGAAGTGCTTTTAATATTTTACCATAACCAAGAATGTTGTTCAAGAATTAAAATTAATTACACATTCCAATACGGTAAAAAGTATTTTTACGACAAATATTCTGCGCTTCTTTTATATATACATACATATATATGTATATATTTACACGTTTTGATATTCCATGAATACTGAAGTTAAGTTTTTAAAGTTTGATCTTTGTCTATGTCTCTTATCAGAGTAACTTAAAAAAATAATTTCAGGCAATTCAAATATTATACTTTGAATTAAATGTAAGGGTTTTTTTCTAAAATGTTTGATTAAGAATTATAAGTTTCAAGGAATTGTGAGCTAAAATATGTGTGAGTAAATTAGAGTGAACTTCAAATTTAATTAAAAGCTTTCACCGAACTATTTGTCAGATAAATCTATTCCGAAGCCTTTGTTGAATTGTTTTTAATGTAGATTTATATTACAGTACTTGTTTATCTTCAATCATAATCTCCAATCTATGTTTGTAGTATTAAATTTCAGGGTAAGATAAAGGGTGTGAGTGACACACCAGTTTATTTAGACTGTTTTTGTTAATATGTGTTGCAATATAATTCTATTCAGTGATAAAAAAATTTCTTTACTTTTAATTTCATCCACAAATGCAAAAGTTCAATGAACATATGAATATTAACATTATACCTAGATAAGTTATTGATCGATGTACAATGCAATTCAAAAAATTGAGCTTAAGGGAACATTTTATAAATATCATATGATAAATTTTAAATCTCAGCATCATCTTTAACTTTAATGCACTAGGGAAATTTATTCTAAAATTACAAGTCATAAACTTTTACTAAATTTTCGTTTTAAATTACATATTTAGAAGACCTTCAAAGAAATATTTAATGACTTTGAGCAGTTTCAAATAAAGGTAGCTTTTGAGCGTTAAAATTATAACAACTTTTATGAAACGAAAATAATTGCGTAGGAAAGCTTTTAAAATAAAGAAATATGAACAAACATTTTCGAAAATTGAAGGAGTTTAAGGTAAACTTTCAAAGTAATTTTACACCAGAATAGGCTTAAGTTTCTATTTAATACTTCATTTTTTATTTTTATTTTTATTTATTTATTTATTTATTTGCTGGGATAGTACGTCGAATATGTATGAGACACATTTCATATGAATAATGTCACACATGTGCACATTAGAATCGTTAGACGATAAAAAATAAATTTAGCAGCATTTATATCAAGATAACTTATAAAATTTAAAATATTAACTCAAAATAAGTTTGGTGCAGAGATTGAGGCCAAATGACTGCGGTAGGTTCCTAGGTGCTGTGCTGAGCATTGGGTTTTTCTAAGATGTTCCAGCCTGTATTCATGCAAGTTTTGGACAAAACCACTAAAAATTTCAAACGAGCATGACCTGAGTTCAAACATACGAACTGAGAGCATTAGAATGCGATAAAAATCTTCAGTACGTGAATGATCGAAGCTAATAGAGGTAGGAAACAATAAAATATACATGGTAAACAAAATTTTAGCGTTATATTTAATAAGTTGAAAGATATTATAGAAATACTTATTTAGTTATTATCGTTATTATTACAATTCATGAAATGTAGATATTAAATCATTTTTGCGTTTTAGTGTACGCGTACAATTTGTAAAATTTTAATCTATGGTTTTCTATTAAGTACCCATCATAATCATTAGATCTTTTTTAACGAATAAGACAAATAATTTCTTTAATAAAATTTTGATATTTGATTCCTAAGTGAATCTGAGGTGTATGAAACCTACGATATTATATACACTAATCGAAAAAACAGGACTAAAAGAAAAATATGTCAGTTAAAAACTGCTAAGAGGTATTTATGTTTGTGAAAAAAGGCTTTAAATTTTTGTTGTCAAAAGTAATCCTATTTCAAACGGTAATGCTCACTTTTTTTTTTCATTTAAAACATCGCATTACTTAACAAAACGACTTTACCTATTCCTGATTTAATCATTTAAAGTTTGTTTTTAGCATCGATATCCGGTAAATGCCATTAGCAATTCCGACATTGCTGACGCGATATAAATAGTTTATCACTTCACTAATATACAAAGCTATTTTTAAAGTAAACTATTGTTTTGGAGGGAAACCTAAAGGCAATGTTTAATATTTATTTATTTTTTGATTGTGATTTGAATCTCTAGCCTGCAAAAAATTAATTTAATAAAAAATATGTTACTTAACCAGACATCGCAGCATTTCTAAAATTTTGCCTGCGTATTGCCACCACTATTGTCAATAAGAAATTATTATTGCATTATTAATAGTAAAATATTGTGAAGAAAAATTTTAAATAGTAGTGACAATATAATAAAATGAGAGTAAAATTAAAAAAAAAAAAAAACGAGGCGATAATTGCTTATTCCAACGTTACTTTAAAAAAAAATATATAAATCATAATAAATTTGAATAATATTAAAATTTAAAAAAATAACTAAAACATTACTGATAGATTTTTGAAATTTCGTTTAATTGAATAAAAATGATAATGAGAGTCAACCCTACTATACGCGTTTGTAATGCTCGATAGATGGTGTTTTCTCAGCTGAAGTTTTTAGTAAATATAATAGCCACGTGTATTTATTAGTGTTCTATCTCCGCCATTACATCATGGAAAATCGATTGCATAATACGCTGCAATGAAAATTATTCCGTTTTATTATTCAATAATTCCACTATATTTTATCTGCATCTATATGTTATCTTACAACAAAGGTAAATCAAAAAAACTAAATAAATAAATAAAAATTAAGGTGCAACTATAAAGTTGTTCCATAACTGGATTTGGCGATTTTTTTTTTTTTGTCACCGTTTTGAAAGATAACGATGCCTTTCTGGATTCTTTGCAATGCAATACGCTTTTGTTTACGCTTGGAATCTATCGTAACCATTTGCAAAAACGGCATTTCGCCATAATCACCAAATGCACTTGTGGACCAATACTATTTTGGTTCGATGACATCCAGGAAATGTAATCGTTTTGTTTTTGCTCGTTAGCGAAGGAAACAATCAGCTTTATCTAAAATATTTTATAATTAAAACAAAATTAAACGTATTATTACTTGTGAAATCCTCAGGCGCGAAATGTTTCGAACAAACAGTCATTCTTGACTATACTTCTTTTCCAATTCGTAAACGTCTAATCCATTCAGACTTTCTACTAACTAAAGCTTTATTTCCAATAGCGGATGCAACTGGTGTTTTAAATTTGTCTTTTAGAAACAAATGGAAACTTAATTCCGGATTTCTTGATTCAATGGAGTTACATTGTGGCACACAGCAGCATGCGTTATCTTTTTTGCCGTTTTTATTCATCCTATCGAATATACAGCAGCAGCAAGCAATGGCGTCTCGATGAAAGCGTGAAAGCTATCCGATCAGTGGTATTGTTAATTCATCTTAACCCACCAGAGGGTGAGCATTTCATTACAATCGCGAATTTCCAGTATGAAAAAAAATATATTAATATAACTTGAAAAGTAATGTTATGAATAAACTGTAAATTAGGAAACCTGCGTTTTTGATGTTGTTTATTCATTTCGCAGAAAAAATAAATATATCTTAATTTAAATTAATTTTTTTCTAATATGAGTATATTAAAAATTTTCAACAACAACAACAACAATAACAACAACAAAAAAAAAAAAAAAAAATTAATACAGAAATTTAAACTTAAAAGTCTTTTACATTCATTTAGCATTAATATCTAGATTCGACAATTTATAACCCTATGAAAATATAATAATAATATACAAAGAACGACTTTTCCAGAACTGATTTGGTCTGAATAACTTTGAAAATATGTTACAAATTGGTGTTGATTTTGAATATGAAGTCCGTGAAACTTTAATACATATACGACGTGTGCACTCTTAGCAAAATTTAAATATAGCATTGTAAACTATACATTAATTATTTATTTATCGGCATCAGCCGCAAAAGTGGGCTCTCAGAATTTACTATTTTCAATGCCAGTTTTTACATAAAGCAGTATTTCGATTATTCCTTTTGAATATATATATGCCACAAACAATTAATGAAGATCACTATAAAAAGAAAGATGTTATTCAAAATTGTGAATGCCAGTTTGACTGCTAGTTTATACAAAAACATCTTTGTCGATATACGATGGCTTAAATCAAAATGACAAAGTTTTTTTTTTTTTTTTTTTTTTTTTTTTTTTTTAAACTGTTTATATAATGAAATTCTTTTTTTAAAATTATGTAAAAATTCCAAGGGGATTGGGATGGGTAAAAGGAATTAAAGAAAAAGGAATCAACTAATTAATCATATATTAAGACGACACTGACCATTTTTCCCCTATGAAAATTAAGTATTGGTTTTAAACTTCAATTTCGATCTGTTAAGCATTATTAAAAAAAAAAAAAAAAAAAAAAAAAAAAAACTTATCATCGGGATATGGATCGCATTATTTTTAAAAACATTGATGTCACTATAAATTTTAAATAATTTGTTGCATATTACTGCAGTTATATTATTATTCGTAACGAAAAAACAATATATATATATAAAAAAAAGTACAAGAGAATTCAAACAAAAAAAAATCTAAATAATAATTTTTATATAAAAATATTTTATCAAAAATCTATACAATAGTGATATTTATACCATAACAATTTTCTTTTTACAACTGTTTCCCTAAAACAAGCATTACTCTCAAACTTATTTAAATAAAACCTTTTCATGAACAGAAAATAATGTATTTCCTAAATCTGACAAAACAATTAAAACTATTAAAAAAAAAAAAAAAAAAAAAAAAAAAAAAACTTCATATAGAAACTTTATTATTTTTATTTTTATTTTTGACGGGGTACTGAACTTATTTGTAAAATTGTAAAAATTTCCGGCGCATGTAATTATTTTTAACCAACAGTATTTTTAACATTGACCTAATGCAAAAGAATATAAATTTTATGTACTATTATAATAACAAATATAAGAACCTATTTTAACATTATTTCTTAGGTTTTTCATTTTTTCAGCATTTTACCCTGTAAGTTTAAAAGCATTGTACCCTCTAATAACATCCATTCAAATAAAAACTAATCATGAAATGTGTACATATTTATATACATTTTTGAATTTTAAAAATGTCCTCGCATGTAAACTGTTACAAAACTAGTTTTACAATCTTAAATGTTGAGGCATTTTAAACCATAATTTTCAACATGCAATTTAATGTCTAGAAAATTGCTTTAACACGAAATATCTTAATGAGAATATCTAGACATACTGTATTCATCACGCATCTCGGCATTTAATAGAATTTTAGCGTGTTCATGGAAACTTTAGTCAATTAAATGAAGATGTTATGTTAATTAATAAAAATCATACCATTTAAGGCAAAATGTTACTTTATTTCAGCTCTAAAAAGTTAATATATTCCAAGTGAATATTAATCAAGATACTAATACAGATACATGAAGAGTGAAAAATTCCCATATTAATTTTAAATTTCAAATTTATTACTTGTTTATATTAAAAAAAAAAAAATAATAATAATGATAAAATTAAAAAACTAAAATCTAGTATGGCACTTTCACGACTTTCTCTTACACTGAAACTCAATACTAAAAATATAGATTTGAGTTTAAGGAGTATGATACCGAGTACTGTAATGGAAACTTACTTTTAAAATAATTCAAATTAGGCTATGGAAAAGCTTTATTTGAGAAATGTTTCTGTTGGAGAGAGGCTACCATCCCCCTTAAACCCCGTTTGAATACTGTACCTGCATTTATATAGAATTCAAAACTATTATTAAATTTAAAGTTCATTTCAAATTATTCAGATAATTTTCACCCTCACGATTCCTTGAAATTTATCAAACTTCATCAAACGATACAAATAACAACCTTATAACTATAAAATATAATATTTTATTGCCCTAAAACTCCCTTAAAACTCTTTATTTTCCCACATTTTTTTGGTTTCAAGTTACTCTGTAAAAATACATAGATAAAGATCAAAAGTTGAAAATTTGACTCCAGCATTTACGGAACATCAAAAGGTGTAAATATACAAAAACAAACACCGAATATTTAGCTTAAAAATACTTTATTTGCTGTATGAGAATGAGGAACTTTTACTATCTTTTAAAAGTTATTCTGGACAAGGTAAAACATTATAGTAAAGCAATTTCTCGATTGCTTTAATACAAAATAATGGTTTTGTATGATTATCGGTAGACTTGTATGCCATCTATAAACTATAAACACACGACATTGTATCTTTAAATATCCCCGCATTAATGACACACAGCACGATCAGAATCGCACTTTCATCAATTTTCAGGAATTGATCCATTATATTTTAGTCCTTTTGTATAGCCCTGCAAATGGATGGTGGATATTTTTCATTTCATATTCTATAAGCAAAATGCTCTTAGGCATATGAAATATATATATTCATATCATTTCATTGAGTGAAACCTATAAACGTTAAAATCTACTTACCTGAAATTTCACCCATAGACGTAAGGTATTTATATAATCTTGAATGGCCCTGTATACGGATCATTTGCTTGATCTCAACGAATTTTTAGCGTAGCATTTGGATAAGATGTAGATTAAGAACATCGGGATAGAACTTCGTGATTTTGTTTTCTTGAGATATGCTGTTAACACACATGCCACATATCGCAGACACACATACCACATACCCCAGACACACAGACCAACTTCTAAAAACATGCTTTTTGGATTCAAGGGATCATAAAACGTGTAAATGTGTCAAAATCCTCAAAACAGTACTTTCTATACCATATATAGGATTAAGAGAAATTAATAAATAATTAATTATAATATATATATATATATATATATATATATATATATATATATATATATATTATTTTATTTAGTCACTTATTTAAGCGCTATTTATTTTTATTATTATTATTATTATAGAAGTTAATTTTCCTTATTTTAGAATGATTTAATCTTAAATGTATTTATGCATATATATATATATATATATATATATATATATATATATATATATATACATATGTATCCTGAGTGTCCTATAACTCTGAAAATATTTAAACAATTACATTATAGTCGAATGAATTTGTCGGAGTGCATGCAGTTTGCGAAGAAGGTATTCTCGTAAAGAAGGTAAACTTTATAATAGTCCAGATATTTAATTTAAAATTTTTGAAACTTATATTTTCTACGGACCCTCTAATGTGAAAAAATTCCAAACTTTGATACTAAATATCTCAGTCAAATTTAGCCGCACAAAAGTTAATTTGATTTGTTATATTTGTTAAGATGAATGTCAAATTCTACTACAAAAGAGCACAGGGTGAAATGGACTGTTTAAAAAGTTAGTATTTTAAATTAAAAATAAATAAATAAACATGTCAAACCATAAATGCTTGCATATTTCTCAACATTTTGTAATTAAAAAGGTATATTGCTGCGGCCAGTGGTGTTGGAAATAAAGGTCTCCTCAAAAAGTTTATTTTGCACCCTGTATAAAAAAATACAAACAGTATTATAAAATATTGTAGTATAGAATCATTATTAAAATATTTAATTAATATTTTAAAATATTTTTGTTCTACTTAATAAAATAATCTGGTGTGTCATTCACACGATTTTCTCTCACCCTGAAATTTAATACTATAAATACAGGTTGGATATTTAGCAGTAGCATAACGAGTACAGTTTAGTAAACCTATGTTAAAACAATTCAAATTAGGCTTCGAAAGAGTTTTATATGACAATTAGTTCTATGTGAGGGGGGGCTACCACCCTCTTCAACCGCCGTTTCATTACTGCACCTATATTTACATAGAATTTAAATATTTTATTAAAATTAAAAGTTCGCTTAAAATTATCATTACAGCTTTCACACGCAACATTCCTTGAAACTTATCAGTCTTGATCAAACTTTTCCAATTTTATATTAATTTGAAAATACAACTCTTGCATCGCCTGAACTCATTTCTAAGTTACTCAAAGATCAAACTTTAAAAAAACTTGACTTTAGTGATAAGGAAGCTTAAAAACGTGTAAACACACAAAAAAAATAAGCGATCAATATTTAGCTTAAAAACATACATTATTTATCATATGTCTATGAGGAATTCAGTTTCATTCCTGAGCTGCTTTCCTGGGCATGGTACAATATTATAGTAAAGCTCTTTTACTAACAATAAAAAAGAACGTTATCGCTTAGATATTTCCAGCCCTGTATATATTTTGAAGAATATATACAAGCCACATAGTGCACCTAAACATTATCTTATAGTAATGATATACGACACAACCTGAAATGCACTTCCATCAATTTTCAGCTATTGTTTCAGTATAATCTAGTTTTTTTGTGTTGCCCTGTAAATGAACAGTGAATGATTTCCCTGCCATATTCTACATGAAGCATCTTTTTACGCGTATATATACACATATTCATTTCATTTGATTTAGTGCAGTTTATAGATGTCAAACTCTATTTACGTACAATTTCTCCCATAGACGTAATATATTTAAATAATCATGAGTGTCCCTGTACACGAACTATTTGATTCATCTCAACGAAAACCTTACTGTAGCATTCCTGTATGATACACATTTAGAATACCGAGTTTGGAATTTCTGTTACTATTTGTTCCTGAGGTATGCTGATAACAGTCACACACACAGACTACCAGCTAAAATCACGATTTTCGTATTCAGGTAACCTCAAAACATGTAAATATAACAAAATCTCACCTTTGAAAATTTGACCCTAAAACAATACTTTCTCTACCTTATGGGTAAGAGAAAGTAAAAAGGCTAAAAAAAAAAATCTATGTATTGTGTTTACTATCTCGGTAGAACACTAAAATTTGACGTAAACATAATGGATAATACTTTTTAATGACGTAATATAATATAGAGTGATAATACCACGCATATATACCGAATTCATGATAAATTTCTAGAGGACATCAACAAGAAATTTTATGCAGTAATATAGTTTAATATATATATATATATACTCGTATATATATGTTACTTCCTCTTGTCGATATGTGTGGTAGAGAAAGAATTGTTTTGGATTAATGATTTTTGAAATTGAGTTTTTACTACGGTTAAAAGTTTTGAAGTCCTCTGATTACGAAAAATCAATTTTTAGCGGTTGGTCTCTGAGTGTGTCTGCGTATGCGTCTGCTATAAACATATTACAAAAGCCGTAAGTCAAATCTCGGTGTTCTAAATTTCTATCATAGAGCGATGCTATTCTAAAACTTTTGTTGAGGTCGAGGAAATGGTTCACGTACAGAATCATCCAAAATAATTCAAATAAATTACGTCTATAAAGTAATTTTCTGGTTAGTACAGTGTAACATGTATATGAATCAAAAAAAAAAAAAAAAAAAAAAAAAAAGAATGAATATATTTTTTATATGCATAAAAACATGTTTTGTGCACATTGTGGTATGGAAATAATTCATCACTTGTATACAGGGCTACCCAAAGGATTTGAGTTTTTGGCGCTGTGCTTGGAAACTACTGAAAGAACATATCATTATACACCAGGTGTTTTAAGACTAAATTTAAGTACACGATGTGAAGTGCACATAAAATTTATAGACAATATTTAGGGTTACCCAAAATTAAACTAAACGTTCTTTTACATTGAATGCAATTGAAGGAAGTGCTTCATTTTACGTCGACGAATGCTCAGGCAGGAAAGTTAAAATGTCATACCCATACTGTAAACAAATTATTTTTGAAGTTATATTTTTAACTCTGATTTTTGTATAAATCACGTTTTGAGGTTCCCGGAATACGAAAATCGAATTACTATTTACGATTGATCTGTATGTAAATCTTTTATCACCATAACTTTATACAAATAGCATGCAGTAAATTCAAATTCGGTATACTGTAGTTCGTATGAGGTTGCCACTAAAAAAAAAAAAAAAAAAAAAATGTAGGCACTATAATTGAACGGGGTGTTTAGCGGGACGTGAGCGCCCCTCAACAAACCTTTTAATTATTGACATGTAATTCTCTGATATTGTATGTATAATTTGATTGATAAAATTAATTACTAAACAAAATTGTTCCAAAACTTATTTTGGATTATTTTTAAAGTAGCTTGAACTTTATTATTTTACCTTATTATTCTTACGACTTAATTGATATTACGCATTGAAATGTAGGGCAAGAGAAAGTCGTTTCAGTATCACTGCAGATTTTTTTTTTTTTTTATTATTATTATTATTCTTTTTTGTACTTATTATTTTTTTTTTCACCTATACACAAAAATTAAATACATACATAACTGCAGGGATTAAACAGTAGTGAATAAATTGTCAAAACTATTAGCACCGTTAATTAAAAACAAAAGGTTTAAATTAAAACAATTTCTTAAAAGAATAGTAATAAAAATACATTACAAATGTACTCTTTAAACAACAACGTTAGATTTTATATGAAAATTAACTATTTTACAGTTTTATTGTTTGAGATTTTTTTTTTTAGGACTGAGGACTATTAGTCTCAATCTGAGATTTTTACGGCGTCATTTTTCGATAGTTGGACATTTGTCAAAATCATTGCTCAATAGTTGGACATTTATCGAAATCTAAAATTTATCGAAAATATAAATGAATAATTTGAAAGCAATGTTATAATTTGAAAAAAAAAAAAAAAAAAAAAAAAAAAACTAATATTCCTCCGCCTTAAGCTAGATTCTGCTTTTGCCAGAATTTCTTTTTTTTGGAAGAAAAAGAAAAATTGTAATATATTTGAAAATAAAAGTATAAAAATCAAGCGCTAGGCCGTCACAGACGGTCTGGTAATGATATAATAATAGAACTTATCTTAATACCTAAAACTTATTTGATGTCTGAAATAATTATAATTTGTGTCCAAACATAGTTGATGTAGAGAAGAAAAAAAAAATCATTATATTTAAAGGGGATTAATGTGCAAGTTGTACCTGACGGGACTAAAGTGAAAGTTGTACCTCAAGGAACTAATGTGAAAGTTGCACCTCACGGGACTAATAGGCAAGTTGCACCGAACGAACAAACTATTTATTTCAACGAAAATGCCTACTAACCCTGGATGATAGGTCTAATATATCGTATCGTATTATATATCGTATTCATCGTAATTAACTCAATACTTATTTCGCTTCCTTCTTCGACTCGTTTTAATACGCATTTTTTATATGCATGAGCAGCCCCCGAAAAACAAAAACATTAAATCATTAAATTCATTGTTTTACTTATTTTTATTTCATATTATTTCACGCGCACTGTTTATTTCTTAATTCAAAATTATTAAAAAAACTTTTTCGATATCGCTTGTAACGATACTGATTATTATTAATTTTCTTTTCTTTTTCTTTCAATAATAATAATAATAATAATAATAATAATAAAGATTTTGATGAAGTTCTGGCAAAAGCAGAATTTAGTTTAGGAGGGAGGACTATTAGTTTTTTCTTTTTTTTCTTTTTAAAAATTATAACATCGCTTTCAAAATATTCAATTATATTTTCGATAAATTTTAGATTTCGACAAATGTCCAGCTATCGAAATCGACAGCGCAAAAATCCCAAATTGAGACTAATAGGCCCTCAGTCCTAAAAAAGAAAAACTTTTTATTTATTTATTTATTTAATTATTTTTATCAATTTCTTATGTACTCTTCGTCTTTCAGTACTTTAAACATAGTTCAAGTACTCATTGAAATAAATTCATTTCATTACTAATTCTTCCTCATTTATTTTCTACATTCATCTGAGTAGAATATTAATTATTTCAATTTCAAATCCCTCGATATTGCAGTTCTAAAGATCTTACATTCATTGCATATTTAAAATCCTGTAAAGGGCGTCTTTTTATTATTCATTCCCTGCTTTCAATTTCACTTAAGTGACTTTTGAGAATTTACCGATGAAAGAGAATGCTGGGTTTTAAATGGATATCTCTTACTTCAAATGCATTTCTCTTAAAATCACAGTATCGTGAAAACGTAACCTTCTTGTAGTTATAAAATTAACACTTCATCGAATAGTGATTACAATCAAGTGGTTCGAGATAATTTAAATTCTACACAAAACTCTTTCACTTAATTTGTGCAGATGTCATTTAAATAAATTTAAATTTATTTTAAGACTCAAAGATATTATGTGAGAAATCCTTACTTGAATTCTAACGCTTTTAATAATTTAAAATGATTGACGCGATCCCATAAAAATTTTTAGTAAAAAGAAAAGAAAATTTTTTAGAAAAAAAAAAAAAAAAATCTTTTCTAAATTTATTGGGATATTTGCATTAATCATATCACTAGAATGAATTGATTAAGAATTATGAAAAAAAAAAAAAAAAAAAAAAAAAAAAGCTAAAAATCTCATTAAATATTTTTTCTCATATGTTCCATAGAAGGAATAGTTATTTCTTAACAAAAATAAATAAATAAATAAATAAAATAACTCGAATCTGTTTTTTTTTTAATTTATTTAAATACTTTGAGAGGTTTAGAAAATGGTTTGACAATTTTGAGAAAATATATGTATGTCTGTGTGTCTGACGAAATTCGTAGCAGGTGTATCTCAGGAACGACTATGGAGATTTTTAAACAAATTGTTATTCAGTTGCATTATATATAGTTGTAATTAAGTTGTATTGTAGTTGCATAATAGCATCTATCAATTTTTGTTAAAAATCTCTCAATAGGTTGTGGTCCATTTTTTTTTTTTTTTTTTTTTTTTTTTAATTTTTAATATGGCAGTGCAGCACAAAATTTCGTAAAAGTATGCACAATGAGAATTATTTTTCAAGATTCATTTTGGAACTAAACAGAAATATATTAAATAATAATAATCAACTAAGAAAATACAAATATACATAAGTAGGAGCATCGATTCCTACCTTGATGAAAAAGTAACACCCGAAGGGTGAGGCAAAATTTTGATGTGGATTGGATATCATTCAAAAGAGCTCGTCATTTCATTTACAAGGGAAGTGTGAATTAGTAAAATCGCTATTGAAACGAAACAAACCTTAAATTAAAGCGCATGGTCGAAAACATTGGGTACCGTACAAATTTCCTGCAACAACTTCCATGGGGTGAGATATACCCTCTTTTAGTTTTATTTATTTCTATAAAAGCCAACAAAACACGCAGCGTAGTGTCAACAGATGGTGCAGTGCTAGTGTGCTTGACTTCAGATACGGAGGTCATGGGATCGAGTCCCCGCAAGGGCGTTTTGTAATTTTTTCGATTTTTTTTTCTATACGTTTTTAATTAAATTTAATTATTAATTTAAGAGAAAATATTTATTACATTAAGAAGTGGTTTTTTTTTTTTTTTTTTTTTTTTTTTTTTTGAGTATTCCAATTAATAAAGTATTGAGAATGAATTTAAGAAATGCATTTTTTTATTTATAAAAAGTTAAACCATGTTTAAAGCTACGAATATAGTTTCTAATTTATAACAATTATGATTAAAAGTCGAAAAATCATGAAACCATAAGCATTTTTCACAATTAGATTAAAAAATATAAAAAGATTGATCACAATTATTTGAATTTCAATTATTGTTCATCACGAAAGTTTTGTCAAATATTTGGCTTTTCGTCGAAATTACTTGATTTGTAAAATTCATATTTACCCAGATTTAGAATTTTTTAAGATGTGAATTAATTATAATTTAGCAAAAATCATTTTGAGAAAATTTGTCATTGTCTTCAATATTATTGTCAGTTCTTCCGACACCACTAAATCTGACAGTTGTTTAATGAAATATTTGAAATAAAAGTTATAAATGCGACGTTGAATAGTTAAGTAACAGTTGTTCATCATTCAGGATTCTTCATGCAAAAAATTGCCTGAATAAATAATACAATTGAGAGCAGACGATTAACTCTTGCTATTAATGTCGTCGTTAAAAAATAGTAATTAATAATTTATATAATACAATCATTAACAAAAGTTTATCTGAATGTAACCATTAACAAAATCTTACCTAAATATAATATAAAAGTATTTCCCGTTAAATTATTAATTTCTTTAAATTTAATAAATAAATAAATAAGTTGGTTAATATATATATATATACTGGGGAGGGTTGACCCTATGGGAGGCTTGACCCACCTGTCTTTACTCTGCTATTTTTAGCTTTCAAAAACTTCCAACGCATGGCAGCACATCCTACTGATGCAAGGTAACAGCCATGTTTCTTTGAAAGTTATCCCATGCTTATTTTTTGAACAAGCTTGAAATTTGTGTTTTCCTCATCAAAAAATGAGTAATTTTGATTAAATTTGTAAGGCATTCTGCAAATATTCTTAATCAAATATCAGAATTCAGAATTATATGATTAAAGTGTATACCTCAAGCTAATATGTTCTACAATTAGTTTTGTTAAATAACTGTTTAATTACCTGATTTTTTTTTTTTTTTTTTTTTTTTTTTTATGAAATTGAAAATGGCTATTGAGGGAGGCTTGAACCACATGATATAAGGGAGGTTTGACCCACGGTCAAGCCTCCCTTATATATTTCTTTGTTATTGTGGACTGAAAATATTAATTCATCTATTATTTATCAACCTAAAAGTAATTTATCTCTCATTCCTGAAGATTATCTTCCTCATAATAGTAGTTCACAAGTAACTTTTTCTACTAGGATCACCTGTCAGCAAGAAATTAAAATATCTGCATCTTTGACCCCTGAACAGATTTGACCTTTCCCGAAAGCTGGATCACGAAAATATAACTATAAAAGAAAACAAGCAGCTTCTCGAATATTGATAGATACCCCAGTTAAAGAACAAATAGAAAATGAGCATGCATTGAGAGCATCGAAGAAACGACCTTCTGTTAAAGATACTAAAACCAAAAGATTTTCTAAACAGAATTTTTTTAATCTGGCTGAAACCTTGAGTAATGACGATGAAGAAATCCCTCATATGTCAGATAGCAGTGAAGATGAGTTTGTGATATCAAAGTCAATGTCAGAAGGAGATTTTGCGCTGATAAAATTTGTGAGTCCTAAAACTGGTAGGCCTAATGCATCTCATTTCGTTAGGAAGAATAACCAAAGTGGAGAGAGAGAGAGTTTCTTGCTACATTTTTTCGCCACGCTGCTGAAACAAATTACTTTATTTATCCAGAAGCGGAAGATATATCTGTTGTTTCAATGGATGATATGATAAAGTTACCAAATTCATTATCAGCTCAAGGAACTGCAAGAGTTGCATTATGAATTTATTTTGACATTGACTTTTCTGAGTATAAGTGCTGCTAAATATTCGTTATTATTCAACATTTCTAGCTTTTTACAACAAAGCTTAATGGCAATGACTATTTTTAATTTAAGAGTTGTTTCAGTAGTGTGAACGTAATCTTTTATATAATTTTTTCAATTTACGCTTTAGAAATATTGCTACTTCATCAATTATAACTTTTATTGTTATCACATTAATTTCATTGCCAAATTTTCTTAAATTTTAGGACTAGCTTAACTTTGTTCATAAATATTATGATATGTGAATATTGGTGGGTCAACCCTCCCATTGTGTGGGTCAACCCTCCCATATGTGGGGAGCCTTGACCCAAAAATTCTGATTCAATAACATTCATTATTTCTCTTTTCTGTTGCAAAGTATAAAAATTTTTATAATAGAATATATCAGGTATGAAATGGTGTACAAAGTATTTTTTCTGGAAGTAAAATATTTTTCTCTAAAAATATTTTTGTAAAAAATGGGTCAACCCTCCCCAGTCTCCCCTATATATATTAAATTGTCCGCGCTGATAAAAAAAAAAAAAAAAAAACCACTTGTTTTAATATAATTAATATTTTCTATTAAAATAATGATTTAATGTAATTAAAAATGTCAAAAATAAATATTTCAGCTGAAATAAAATGATAAAATACAAAACACCCTTGCGGGGACTCGATCCCACTACCTCCTTATACGAAGTCAAACACGATAGCACTGCACCATCCGTTCACACTACGCTGCTTGTTTTGTTGGCTTTTATAGAAATAACTAAAACTAATAGAGGGCATATCTCACCCCCATAGGAGTTGTTTCAGCAAATTTGTACGGTACCCAATATTTTCGACCATGCTCTTTAATTTAAGGTTGGTTTAGTTTCAATAGTGATTTTACTAATTCTCACTTCCCTTGTTAGAGCATTTTGCAGAAAAAACATTTGTGATAATTTAAAACAAACTTATCGGTTTATTTCATAAAAAAAAAAAAAAAAAAAAAAAAAAAAAAAAAAAAAAAACGATAAGAACAACACGCACACACAAGTAATAAAATGTAAATAAATAAAATAAATAAAATTCAATGAAAAAAAAATAAATAAAAAGAAGAGCTTTAAAGAGCATACAATTTGTATTTTTGGATATTTGTTGTCATATTCTCTGGGATGAAAACCATCTGCATTTATCATGGAAAATTAATTTAATAAAAATAATTTCAATTTACACAGGAAAATATTGAAGAACATTTTGTGTGATACTCAGAACATACTAGTTTATCATTAATTCTTTACTAAATCAAGTATAATGACAACTCAAAAAAGAACTAATATATATATATATATATATACATATTTATATATAAGACGTTAAAAATTGAAGAATTAAATTTCCGGAAATTGTAAATTAAATATGCATATGATTATAATTTAATTAAAAATAATTAAATATTCTTACTTATAAAACACATTATCTTTTAATTAATTTTCAGTTCTGTTTTTTAGTACATTCTACTAATTTACTAAAATTTTTATTTTAGTCAGCGAAATATAAACTAAATTAAAGAAAGAGCGTTAACATAGATTAATGTTCTTAGATTTTTAACTAAATATTAATTCCTCTATGAAACATAAATAAACCACTTTACATATAAATAAATACACACACACACACACACACACACACATATATATATATATATATATATATATATATATATATATATATATATATATATATAAATTTAAACAAGAACGAAAAATCCTGCTATAGGCATATACTTGTACCGCTTTCCAGGTGCACGTACTTGTTGTATCGTATAATCTTCAAAGTTCTTTGCCTACGTTTTCCCACAATGTCAGGCAAAAGACAGAAAGTCTGACAGGGAGGCTAACTGAATTCCTAATCACTCTTAAATATCGTTAGAAAGTGTTAAATATCCGCCTAACCTTTAGAAAGGAGCTCTTTCAAAATTCCACTGTGAAGCGTGACAACTGCTGTCACAGCCCCTTTCTAAAGATTAATAGAAATGGAAATACAGCACTTAATTTCCATTTGCAGCTCTTAATGCATCTAAGTATTTTTTCAAGTAAAACTAAAGATTAAGCATATTGCAAATTTCTTTTCTTTTTTTTTTTTTTTTTTTTTTTTTTTAACAGAAAAGCGGAAGGCCCGAGTTCAATTTCCGGCCTGGTATTTTTCACATAGTTGGTATAAAAATCAGCCTTCAATTCCAATTTATCTTCAATGAATTAAGGTTGATGATTAAAGAATTTCTATGTCACATTCTATTCAAAATTTTATTTCATCATGGTAACAGTAAATATAATGTCTTTATGAATTTCGTAGTAAAATGTTATTTATATGTGATTTTAAAAATGTACCTCTTTAAACGTGATGCATTAGCATTGTTTTGGGTATCCCTGTAAACAAAGCAGTTGTACAGGACCAAATAATGCCATTTTAAATAGGGAAATTTCCATAGTGAACATGAATAACATATACCATTTTTTTTCGGAAAATATTTAAGGGCGCTGGAGTCGGGCGGACGGGCAGATAGACAGACGGACAACTTGGCAGAAAAATATTATAATTCAAATCTTATTCACAGTTAAAAAATGTTAAAAATGCACTTCCACCAAATTGTTACAATTTTAAATAACGCTTTACACACACACACACGTGTATATATATATATATATACATATATATATATATATATGTATATATATATATATATATATATATATATATATATATATATATATATATATATATATATATATATATATATATATAATTATTATTATTAGTAGTAGTAGTAAAAAAGGTTGCAGAAATTTGAAAACCTTCCGTAGCCAAAAGACGTGTAACTTTTCACCTATGCTGTTTTCAAATAATAATAATAATAATAATAATAGTAAAATAAAATAATAACAGTGTAATACATTACGCAGTTTTTGCCAAAAAATAAGAAAATACATACATAAAATAGGTTTACTTGCAAGGCAGAAATAAAATTATAGAAATAAAAATAATGAATTATTAAAAAACGATTTAGCGAGAAAGGACAATTATTTTTCTTTTTACAAATCATTTGAATAAAAAAAATTCAGATTTTATGCCATTAATAAAACTAATTTTAAGTATTCTAAAGAATATAGGAATAAACTCACATTTTCGAATTTAAAAATAATAGTAATTTTTTTTTAAAAATACCTAAAAATAATTTTGCTTTAATTTGTTAAAAAATTAGCTAATAATTCAGATCTAATATGTTTATAAACAAATAAATTTAATAAATATACCCGGCTTTGTTAAACTAACAATGAAGAGCAATGTCAATGTATACATATTAAATAATTCTATTTCTTCTTCTTCTTCTTATTGTTATTTATTGTTGTTGTTGTTGTTGTTTTATGTATGTCGTACGTTAAAAGGAAATAATTAATTATAAAATATATACATGTTTGTATTTAGAATATTTATTTTATTATTTTGCTCAATCTAAAACTATTTTTGGTAAAATAAATATTTTTCTTTTACAATATTGTAACGCTCTTTTAGATTTGTAAAGATTATCTTTTTTATTTGTAGGGACTTTTTAAAGAGAAAAACTCTAGAAATTATATAAACTTTATAAATTACGCTTTTCTTTCTTTCTTTCTTTTATTAATTTAATATTAGTTTATAAGTTGTTTACTCCAGATTCAGTTGTAAAATTTGTTGCAGAAATCTCTGGAAGCGCTGTAGAATCTCTGAAGAACCAATTCAATTTTCAACGACATGAAGTTGGGTACAGGTGCTCTCTACAAGACTATAAATCGAAAATAATATTTATATATATATTTATTATTATTAATATTTTTTCTCTGTAAAATAATCAAATTATTCTTTTAAATGTTATGTTAGTGAAGTGTTGCTTCCATCTTTTCGATAGACTCTTCGCTTCTGCATAGATTATAGAGTAAAAAATATTAAAAAAAAAAAAAAAAAAAAAAAAATGTTTTTCATTTAATTTGATTCAGTTTTTTTTTTTTTTTTTAATTTGCTAATATATATATATATATATATATATATTTGATTTATAATGAATAAAACGAATTTTTTGCTGATTAATACTTTTAATTATTATTAGTTTTAATATCAATAATTATATGCATCTATCTATCTATCTATCTATCTATCTATCTATCTATCTATATATATATATATATACATACATTCTTGCCATAACCTCTGCATTCAACACAAGTTAATAAACCTTTTAAACATGGATGTCTTAAGCAAAAAAAAAAAAAATGATACGCAAATTTTAATTGACTTAAAATATTTATCATAAAATATTCGTTTTATGCAGGAATATTCGATGGGCTTACTGGCTTAAAATATATTTTAAAAATTGAAAAATGGGATTTATTACAACAATATAAAGCAAGATATAATAACCTAAAACAAACAGATAATGCGCATTTGTAACAGCACACACAGGTATCAAAAGCGATAACAAACCTAAAAATATGCAGTGCGTCAAGCAGATTTTCAACTAGCCTAGAGGTGAATTTCTCGTACGTCCATTTTAAACCTAGCAAAGAGGATTTAACATGATCCAAACGTTTGTTTACGATAGGGCGTTTTTGAATTATGTTAGCAATCCATAACACATTTTTGCCTTATTTGCTTTTACGAAAACCTAATAATATAAAACGAAAATAAATATATTTACTTCCATATATAGGTCAAGAGAAACTATTATTTTTTTTTTCCTTCGATTTTGTATAAATGGATTAAAAATAGGTCCTAGATTGTAATCCAATGATTAATCAGTGAATCTTTTTTGTATAACACGTTATGTAAGTAATAAATTTTGTACGATGTTCTTGAATAGGCACAACATTATTTCATTGATTTTCTAACCCGTTTACGCCCAACCTAATTTAATGCATGTAAACCAGTAAAATGACTTTGAATTACATTTAAAATATGAAGATTATGGTTGCTAACGGGTTAGTATCATTACAATTAGATCAAATATATAAGTGTTTTTTTTTTTTTTTTTTAGACGGACAGTTCTTCTTTTTTCTTCCTTTTCTTCTTCTTTTTTTTTTTTTTTTTTTTTTTTTTTAAGGTATTATACAGGATGCATTTGTTCATAGAGTTTTAAAAAAAATCTATGAGTCAAATAATACATTTAAGTAATTAAAATATATTAAAAATCACTTTAAAAACCCGTATTAAAATTTATTAAAATCATTTACGAAGCTTTTCTCCATAACAGTATGTCATAATCAGGTAAACATTTTTTTTTTTTTACACAAAAATAGAGGAGACAGTATCTAATATACCACAGGATCTTGAAAATGGTTACAGTAAAAAAGACAACTTGAACAAAATATGATGAGTCCATTTGTTACTTGAACATGTGATATTTAGTGGAGATCAAAACAGGAAACACTAGGACTACTTTATGTAGGCTCCAGTAGTAACAAGTTTGACAGGAACGACGTCTTATATTGAACATGAAAATTGACGTAGTTATATGAATTCAGGAGACAAGTTTGAGTTCTAGTATAGTCACACCAGGGTTACATGTCACAAGTGCTTGTGGAAGAAATTTAATCTTAAAACGTAGACAGAAGATTTCACATAACAACAGTCAACATACAGCTTGAAAAATAGAGGTTAACGGAAAATATGCAGATGTCATTAATTTTAATATATGCTAAATTTTTTGGAGGACTGCTGAATCTTTTGAGTTAATAGCTTTATTGCATTTAAGAATAATATTGGCTTGGTACGGTCAAATGACGATCTTTCATTATCAGATTTCCCACCTTTTCAAAAAAAAATCTGAATTTCGAGCGATTTGTGGCCTCACAGAACGCTAGTGTTTCTTTATTGACGTGTGGTCACTTTTGAATCGGTTAAACCACTCCTTTATTTGTGTGACCTCCCCCCCCCCCCATAGCATCATCTCCAAACTCTTGCTGAATCTTACGAATTGTTTCAGTTTGAGAATTACCAAGCTTTTGACAAAATTTCATGCAGTACCTTTGCTCAAGTCATTCAGTGATTGTCAGAGAAATAAAAATTCAACGAACACATATAACAGCACTTCACTCGACTAGATGCAGGAAATGACTGGTGCACTGGAACGAGGGGAAAAAAATTCAAGCATGCGCATTAAGCTGTCTCCTCCAACTGTGCACCGTGGCACTGCTTTAGAATCTCTACTGTGCGCAGAAAATTTCAAGTTTCGATACTTTTTGAAGAGACCTTGCATTTTTAAAAAGTCATTGAATATCATATACGTTTATCAGATCCACAAATAAATGATGTCTATTCAAAATGATGTAAATAGTTGGTTTGCGTACATGGTCATTGAAAAATGAAAAAAATGAAAAATACCAATGCATTATTTCAATAAGAAGTATTTCTCAGTAGTACATTTTATTCATTACATTCGCAAAATGTAACTAAAATTTCTCATTTTATACAGGTATATACGTATGTGGAAGTCTTCAATAAAATTAATAATATTAACATTAAGGATTTTTAATTGCCACATAGAAATATTCAGATTCGTTATGGTAGACATGTTGTGTCGAAATACTTTTTCAGTCGTGTCGCATGCAAATGCATTGATTTTTTTTTTTTTTTTTTTTTTTTTATGAGTAATTATGTAACAATATAAAAAAAAAAAAAAAAAAAAAAAAAAAAAAAAAAATTCTTTCAGGGTTTATCGTTTTAAAATAAGATTAATTTCTTTAACATTTCGTGCAATTATTCAAGGATAAACATAATTTACTAGGGGAAATACAACAAGTGCCCCTCAAACATTGCTAAAAAAATACATATGATTTTCACTTTATAAAGATTTTGAAATTCAAAAAAAAAAAAAAAAAAGTTATTTTTTGGTAATATGAACATTTTGTTCCCGCTCCCCTCCAAAGGTAGTAGCTAAGTTAAGCGTATAGTTTATAGAAAGTAAGTGCAAACAAGTTTATTTATTATCGAAACAAAATAAATTCGAATGATTTAAAGTTACAACTATATAAATATATTCTTCTACACTTTCTGAAATAATAACTTTGGTAACTGCAGAAAAAGAAGCCTCACTATCATATTCAATTCAGACAGACTTTTATCAGTGACCGTTTACAAAATTTACAGCGATTCACTTATTTCTTGAATGATCAAGTAAAATTTTATCACATAATTACAATGTAAATGCCACCTACTAATTGTTATTTTATTTATGATCTCTTATGTTTAACTAATTGACTTATCCATGTTTACATCAACTGAACGGTATGTATTTAGAATTTCTATTTTCATATCAATCGAAATGTCCGCGATAATGGGGTAGGATGTGACAATACAAGTAATAATTGAAAACCATGATCTAGTAATAATTACTCAAATATGTAAATTTCAATTTGTATGTAAATACCTTCTCTCTAACTATAGCAGATATGCCGATAAATAAAAATAAATGTGTCTATATCCTAATATATATATATATATATATATATATATATATATATATATATATATATATATATATATATATATATATATATATATATATATATAAATATATACAGTTAAATAAAAACAAAATTGTTTATATTGGGTTGTATATTTTCAAGAACATGTTAAAATTCAACGGAATATGCAAAAATTTATTAATAAATCTCAATGAGGAGAGTATCGTTCTTAAGAAATATTCTAAATTATTGAAAATTATAGACATTTACATATAAACGATATAATTAATGAATTCAAATGAATTTTCATTCAAAATAAATTATCGATAAAGTAAGAATTAATTTTGAGAAATTATATCGTTTGTAGTTGATTATGAGTATGAATAAATACTCCTAAAATCATATCAAAAACACTTTAAATTAAAATAAGAAGAGAGCACGTTAGTAGGTGACTGCTTTTCTTTCAACTTTTTTCCTCCAGTGTTTAGATTATCTATATATATATATATATTTTAAAAATGCTGAAATTTTACTTTTACATTTTATTGTGGAACTATTTTAATTTTCATATATACGTAACACTGTTTAGATTCACTTGACAGCAGTAATTTATGAGTTTTTTTATATTATTATTTTTATTTTTATTATTATTATTTCAATTTAATCTTCAGTAAACTAAGAAAATGCAGAATTTTTTAAAAATTAAATTTATAAATATCATATAAAACACATATACCCGAAAAAAATTGTTCAGTTTACCAACAGAAATTAGATTGTAAACAATAAAACGTTTTTTTTTTTTTTTTTTTTAAATAAATTTTAAAAATCATATATATATATACATATATATATAGCTTTAATGAATAACTTGAAAAATAGGTTTAAATTCTTTTCTATAATATACAAGAAATTCATTGGTATACGTTTCTTGATTGTACACCAAATGTAATTCAATTTGCTTTATCTCTATAAAAATGTACTTTGAATAAAACATAACTTTTTATATTATGACATGGAACAAAGTATCCCCCGTTTTTTATCATTAAATATATATTAAATATGTGTTTAGTGCTACATCATCATATTTACGAAATATGAAAAAAAAAAAAAAAAAAAAAAAAAAAAGTTATATTTCTGCTTTTCAGTCATTTTTCCTTTAGTTACCTTTTATTCTGGAAGTGATTCTTCTAATACACAGAAGAATGAATGACAGGTAAAAGATTAATGACTAGCTTTAACAAAAAGTGCTTAAGTTATACACAAGCAAAGTTGAAGTTTACGTCATGTTAGAAATCAAACAACCGTGAAAGATTGGAATTATATCAATAAACTTTTCTCGGAAGTTTGTTTCCATCTGTATTATATCACTTTTCACGAAAACAATTTCCGACGATTGCTGACACAGCTGATACTACTAAAGTTTTATCAATAAAAAAATAAATAAATAAAATCTTTAAAACATTTTTTATGTAAAGATAACTCCCATAAAAAAAGGGACCAAATAATAATTATTATTATTTAATATTTCTAATAAAACAAAAACATTATGCCAGATTAAAATATATATATATATATATATATATATATTGTTATCCTTTTACATGTATATATTTAAATATCATATAACAAAAAAAAAAAAAAAAAAAAAAAAAAAAAAAAAAGCCGTCATTTTGTTTTTCACCGGACAACTGTTAAGCGCCTTTTACTCGTGGATATATATAGAGAAAAAATAAATTAAGTGTATTTTGAAATAAACTAATTGATTTATAGAAACAAAATCTTTATTTATAAAAAGAAAGAAAAAAAGGTACGTACACATTTAATAATATTTGAATTTACATTGGGACGCAAACATATTCCTGTGTCAGCAATAAATAAAAAATAAATACATGAAAAAGCGCTTAATACTGCTTTGTTAAATAAATCCTTACCGATTCATGTTCTTACTCAGTCTGAAAACATGATTCGACAAGAATTTTACTAACACAATATTATTAAGTGTACTTTTTTTTTATGTAAGAACTATTGTTAGCGCTCGAATAATTTTGCTGAAAACTCTGTGTTGAGACCATTATGTTAAAGTTTGAGGACACCTGAATCAAACTAAGTAAGTTTATTTATTTATTTTTTAATTTTTTTTTTCTGTAAAGAATGGGGGAAAATTTAATTAATTTGCATATATATATATTTTTTTTTTTCTTAGAAGTATGTTCAGTTCTTAATAGACTTCTTATTACCTTTATTTAATTTACTTTAGGCAAGTTAATGTTCGGCTTCATATTCTCTCCAAAATTTCGAAAAAGGACCACGATTTCTCAACAATTTATCATTATTTAGACACAGATTAAGGTCAGAAAATAATATTTCGACTTTCGAAAATTGTGACAATTGTCACTTTTTATGAAAGAGTGGCGCGTTATAACTCTGTCACAAATAGTAAACCGTAGATTTTTGCATTTAAATTGCAAGATAAACCCTCGGTAGAATGGGAAATAGGTGACACCACCTTTTTGCAGGTTTTCGGAATGAAATAGGTAGAACGATCTGTTGGCCGATCGTACGCAAATGTATTTTTTTTTAAACATAATTTAATATATATATATATATTTTGAGAAATAGAAAAGAAATCGTTTAATTAAAAAAAAAAAAAAATCAAAAATATATTAAAACTTATATATATATATGTATATATCAAAGGCAAAGAACCTACTGCCTTTTGTATTAGTATAAAAACAAAAAAAAATATCTGCAGCAATGCGTAAAAATATTTTTTTAAATACGTTTACCCGAGTAACGTTGTTTATTACTCGATTAAATCATTTTAAAAATCGAGCAAAGTGAGTTATTTTGAAAGTAAATGTTTCCCTTGACAAACTAAACAGTTACTTGGGTTAAAGTATTTTTTTTTTTTTTTTTTCTGATTTTAAATTACTGTAATTTTAAATTTTAATAATGTTCTGTAAAATCCTATAGTTTCATTTTTGAAATAAATAGAGAATATATATATATATATTTAAAATAATCACGTTTACATTGACAAGGTTTAACTTTTATAAGCTTTATAAAGTTTTAAGTTGGCGATTTTTGGCAGCCTTGGATTCATCCTTAACTAATGTCTGAAGATATGTAATCACAATTTTGATTCTCTGCTGACACTAAATAAAAGTAATCAAAAATTAATTTTGAACTATATGTTAGGGAATATATTTTTAAGGCAAATAATTGATTTCGCGTTGTTTCTTAACTGTTGAAATTATTTTCCTTTTACGTAAAATAAATATAAATAAAATAATATATTGGGAGTACAAATTAATTCGGTCCGTTTTCAATAGATGGCTCTGGCTGATTTGTTTACTGAATAATGATAGATGTTTTTGGCATTGTTAGAAAGGTTTGACCTTTGTCAACCATATTCAGTCAACGAAGCTTCGAGTTTTATACAACAACATTGGTTTTTTGAGCATTCAATATGTCGAGTTTTGTGCTAAAGAAACAACATTTGCGGGAAGTTTTGATTTTCTTTTTTAATTGGAAGAAAAGTGCCGCTGAAGCGCATCGATCGCTTGTGGAAGTTTATGGTGAATCTGCGCCATCTGATAAATCATGTAGAGAGTGGTTTCGACGCTTCAAAAATGGTGATTTTAGTGTCGAAGACAATGAGCGCCCGGGCCAGCCGAAAAAGTTCGAAGACGCCGAATTGGAGGAATTGCTCGATCAAGATCCGTGCCAAACGCAACAAGAGCTTGCAGGATCGTTGGGAGTCACTCAGCAAGCAATTTCCGTGCGCTTAAAAAAAATGGGAATGGTTCAAAAGCAAGGAAATTGGGTCCCATACGAGTTGAAACCGCGCGACGTTGAAAAGCGATTTTTCATTTGTCGTTAAAAATTACTTGGAAACGTTGAAATGGGAGGTCCTACCCCACCCGCCGTATTCGCCAAACCTTGCTCCTTCTGATTATTGGTTGTTCCGACGGATGCATCACGATTTGGCTGGACACCGCTTCACTTCTTTCGAAGAAATTAAAGAATGGCTCGATTCATGGTTTGCGTCCAGAGAGGACTCATTTTTCAGAGATGGAATCCGAAAATTGCCAGAACGGTGGACAAAAGTTGTGGCTACCGACGGACAATACTTTGAATAACATGTTTTTTCATTTTGATAATAAATGAAATGTTTTTTTAACGAAAAAAAACGGACCGAATTAATTTGTACTCCCAATATATATATATATTTATCTTACTTTTAAAGACATATTATTATTATTATTATTATTTTAGGTTCGAATTGTTTTTCAGGAATAAATGTTACAGATTTATTTTAATTTCGTAATAATTGTTTCAATAAAAACATAAGTTTACTAATATTTTTTGTCGTATTTCTCTTTTATGAATTAAAAGATAAAATAATTTAAAAGCCATGTAATTTGATAATTTTAAAGCTCATTTAAGATCACACAATCGAGAAATGTCTTCAAATATTAATATAATTTAATGTTCTATAAAGCGCCTTGAGTCAATCCTTTTGCGCCTCTATATTTCTTTTATCACGATCATTATTTATTAACAATTTTAGAGTCTAAGGAGATTAATATATTTATATATATATTTCTTTTTTTACAGATTAAATTGTTAAATATGTCTTATATCCCGAAAGTATTAAAACGTATTTCTAGATAGAAGCATGTCCTTTGAGGGAATAAACTTAATTACATTTCTAAATTAATAAAAGATATTTTATTCGTAGCGGACTATTTTGTTGAAAGAATCTGCTTTGATGATGTCAATACTGACTGTAATTAAGATTCCTTTAAGTCCTAGTTCTACATGGGGATCCGTTAAAAGAATGTAGCACAAAGATATTCATTAAAGTAGTTTCTTTGGCATTCGGTATTTGATTCAAGACCCAGAGTTACTTTTATTTGCCAAATACTCTGCTTTAATTAAGATGTGGGTCGTTTCCTTACTTCGTTAAGATAAAGAAATCAGCTGAAAAAAAATCGATATCACAAATTTAAATTTTCATAAACACACATATAAAAAAGTATTTGATATGTTGTTGCTTTCTAAAAACAGAGAAAACAACAAAAATGAGAAAACAGATTACCTTACTATAAATTAAAAACAAATTAATTATCGTAGTAATATAAATAATACTAAAAATCTACATGCTACAAGGCGAATGTTTAAAAAATTAAATTACATTTTATATGAGTACTTTGGGGCACATTGTTCCGATAGTCTATGATATATATATATATATATATATTAATACAATAATATCAGTGCAATATTTTTTTTGAAATTTAGAGATGATTTAACTTCAGTATTAAAACAATTATGCGGATCATAAGCAAAGACTACCCAAATCAAATTAAAAAAGAATTAAAGAAAAATCGAAATGAATATTGGAATTTGGAATGAGAAAAATCGAAATGAATATTGGAAATTGGAATGAGAAAAATCAAAGTAAATATTGGAAATTGAAATGAGAAAAAAAATTATATATATATATTATACCTCTAAAAAATAAACGTATAGTTCAATTGTATGTCTACATTTAAGTTTAATCTGACATTTCACACAATTCACGATATATATATATATATATATATATATATATATATATATATATATATATTAAATGCACTGCTAATAAACTTCTCGAGTAAATCGGCATTACTAATAAACACCAAATTCACCAATAAACTTGTTAAATATTTTTTTCCGTGATTATTTATTGCATTTTATTTCATTTGTTTATTTGTATTGTTGTTATTATTATTTACAGAGCATTAGAAATAGGATCAAAGTTCCTTAAGTATACAGTACCTTAATCAACTCTATTGAACAAATTGTATCATCTTACACCAAAATTGCAATTACAATGTTGGGAAATGAGCATTAGGCGATATTGTACTTCAATAACATTCAATTGAATATAAATTTTAACACAAAAATTTCAGAATCAATAAATCCTGTTAAATTAATTATAATGAAAACTAACTGGCGTAGGCGCATGCTGTTCTCAATCATATATGTCTGTTCTTATAAATTTACTGATCAACCCCGTCATGCCGATGAAGGAAATATCCAACGAGTTAAACAGTATTTTCCTAACTCCCATTTTTGATCCGGTATGATGAAGTTTCCAGTCTGTTTTATAGTGCTTTTCTCTCCATAATAAAATTATGCGAAATATTATCTGTTGAAAAAATATAGAACAAGGCCATATAATCGCGATTAAAAACATTTCCTACTCCTCCTATATTCTGCCATACTACGAAAAGATTTAATTTTTAATAACTCCTGCTGTTTTAAAGTAAAGTGATATTTCTTATCCTTCGTGCCAGTATCATAAATGCTATTTTAAAACCACAATTATTATTTTATTATTTCATTTTTTTTTTTTTTTTATGATGAATGTTTTGTTATATAATGTCTTTACTGATTTAAAAAATAAATAAATAAATAAATAAAATAAAATAAAATAGAAAGTTGCTGTTTCTCTTACAGACAGTTATTCCATTGATTTTTTCTGTTTTTAAATTTCTTTAATCTCAATATTTATAATGAAATTATACATGTTTATTTTAGTTTTAATACTTAAAATTACGATGAACTGCACAATAAACATAATAAATAATATACCAGTATGGTAACAGAGTAGTATTATAGTAGTTTTAATTTAAATTACACTAAAATTTATTTTATTATAAATAAGAAAGAAATATCAATATTTGTAAGGAATATTTATAACATTACCAATAAATTAATAATAATAGTAATAGTAATAATAGAAGAAAGGTTTTTAAATTTTCCTAATATTAAATTTGGTCTTGAGCAATTTAAAATGTGTAAGACTTAAAAGTAATAAGATAAATATAGACATATAGACATACAGACATATTACAAATGTTAATAATAATAAATATATATATATATGATTTAATCAATGTGATTAAATAAATATATATACATATATATATTTCCATTTTAATTGGATAGGACGTTCCATGGTCCCATCTATGCCATATTTTAGAATATGGAAATTGCATTAATAACATTACTCTTTAACATAAAAAGCGATGTATAATAATATGTAGATTAATATCTTACGACATATTTATTATATACGTAAATTAAAAATTTACATTTATAATAGATACTACATAATATTCATAAAAATTGAGCGCGTATGCAAGCCAATAAAATCTATTTAATTCAAAGGGCGAAAAACACGGTTATTTTAAAAGTATACCGTCTTTTAAAAGAAATCATCAATTTTAAAATGAGGAAATACTAAGCGAATATAATTCGGTATTTCTAAAGTTAGAAACAGTGTGCGTGGCTAAATTTATTTCTCTGAAAAGAAAATTTTACAAAATGTTGTGTAATAAAAATTTGGGAAAATATAATTTTGAGATACGTCTTGTCTAAAGACATACACAAATTGTATGGCTTCTGACATTTTCATTTTATGTTTTTCATTTTTATTTATATAATCATTTTTTGAATAATTTTGATTTTCAACTATTAATGAATGCACGTTTAATGTTCCAGGCTGAAACAATATACATATTTTTAAATAAATAACATGATTGTGAAAGCATAAAGATAGTTATTTCATATACTGTTAATTTTTATTCTGGATGAAATTGTGCATTGCAAATCTGTGAAGATGAATGTAGTTGCACACATACTGTAAGTTAAAAATACATATGATGGACAAAATATTGGCAATTTTCAATTTTCAATTTACACATTTATCCTATATATAGAAAATTACCAGATAGATTATTCATAGATTTTGAGACTAACATAAGCGTATTATTTTCTCATATTTTCTAAAGATTTAATAACGGACGACAATACATATTAATAAATAAATAAATAAATAAATAGCCCATACAACACAGAATGTTTCAGTTATTTTTCAAAAAGCTTACAATCTTTCAAAAACGTAACACATTTAAGTATGTTTTCTGATACCTTTCTGAAACATTCGCCTTTTTTGATTCTCTATCTGTTAAGAGATTGTAACGTTTCTGTTACGTATCTGAATTTTTGTTACGATCGCGGACATTGCTACGTTTTTGAAACTTATCGGTTTTGAACGTTTCTGAAATGTTTATAATGTTTCAATAATATATGATTGTTACGTTTCTGGAACATTTTGTGCTGTCAGGGAAAATGTATAATTGTACTTGTAAAGTGTCGTGCATCTGAAAAATTTACATTCATTTATAATTTTAAACATTTGTATTTTGTCACTACCATGATACATTCTTATTGTTATTCGTAATTTTCACATTATTATTGCTATTATGATATAACCCTAACAGCACAAAATGTTCCGGAAACGTAACAATTATATCACATTGAAACATTATAAACATTTCCGAAACGTTTAAGAACGTTCAGATTGCTTTCCGATTAGTTTCAAAAACGTAGAAATGTCCGCGATCGTAACAAAAAATCAGATACGTAAGAAACGTTACAATCACTTAACAGATAGAAAATCAAAAAGGGCGGGTGTTTCAGAAAGGTATCACAGATCACACTAAAACGTGTTACGTTTATGAAAGATTGTAAGCTTTTTGCAACATAACTGAAACATTCTGTGCTGTATGGGAAGGCAATAGAATATTTGTATTACATTGTATCTGAAATTATTATGATGCACGCCTAAATTATTTTTTGAAAACGGATACATTTAATATTCAATATTGTATGCTTTTAAGAATTTCAAAAATGTTTTAAGAAAAAAAAAAAAAAAAAAAAACCAGTGAAATATAGCTATTCATTTTAAATTTCGAAAAATATCACAATGTTCGTCGTAATTATTATGCCAAATTAAATAAACAAATTATTAAATATTGAATGAAATTCAGACAAATGTATTAAAAAATCGTTTGAGAAGAGGATAACAAGAATTATTCCATAGTTAAATAAATAGCTGTATACAAAAACTTAAAGAAATGTATTTAGTTGAATATCATGAAAATCCAAAAGAGACATTGGCAGTGAATTAATTTTTTCTTTTCGACATTTTTCAAAAAAAAAAAAAAAAAAAATCTTGAAATTGACAGTTATTCACAAAATTCGTTAAATACACAAATAAGTAAATAAATATATGTTACTCAAGAAATAGATAAAATTACTTATGTTTCATCTTTCTTAAAGGTATATAAATGATAAATAATAATAAGAAGAAGAAAGGCTATAGCATTTATGATTATAAGAGGAAGTTAGAGTATTCAGAAGTCGTTTAGTAAAGTAGCCCCATTCTCCCTTAATTGAAGTTTAATTAAATATACTATTCAATTTTATATTTGACTCTGAAAGTTATTTACACTCACTACCTCATCAAATATGACACAGGCAGGACAGCCTACGTCTTTATATTAGCGGACAACATTTTTTGATACCTCTCTCTCGAGAGATAGAGCATATCTTGATACCCCTCCATCGAGAGCGTATTTTACCGGCTCCAACAATGTCGAAAACTTTTTTGAAGGACGAAATGCATATTTTGCTCTAAATAAAATTAAAGATGCGGATAAATTTAACGTATTATAGTCTAAAAGGAGATGCCAAGCGTTGTTACGAAAATGTGGCTTCAAGTACTTTGGGAGAAAACACTTGTTTTGCTGATTTAGAAAATAATTTAAGAAATAAAGTTTCTCATACAATAGATAAAGCAAAACTAAATCAAGAATTGTCTGGTCGTAGCATGTTACTTTTTGATAAACCCACGAAATTTTTATACTGTAAATTAGAAATTATTAAGCAGTTAAATTTTAAATTATCTCTTGCAGTTCTAGTTATGATTATTCCGCTTTTCAAAATACCGCTCCAAGATATCATAGATATGAATGTTACAAATTCGTACGACTCACATTTTCAAATACTAAGAAAATACGAACAATGCCATTTTTCTACAACCCAAAAGGAAAACGAAGGAAATATTCAGCAGGAACAGAACATTTTACCCCTCTCAAACTTTTTCTCGTAACTATCGGATGAGTGCAAAAGTTCTACCCGTTTTTATTACTCCTGAAGAAGAGCAAATAAATGCAAAATTAACAGTACCTATTATTCTGCATAATCCACATTGCTATCTATGATCTCTTGCTACCTTTCTAGTAGGAGATGAATCCCACAGCTGTGAAATTCCGGCGGTTTTCAGTCGAAAAAGTCTTGGATGGCAGTTTTCGAAGTCGATGCAGGAGGGTCAGAAGGGCGACACACAGTTCCACGACGCTATACGTTACGGTACATTCCCACTTCTCATCTCCTGTCACAATTCTTGTCAACAATGAGTCATTTTTGTACCGGGAAAGCAAGGAAACACAGGTGGCGATTTGGTTATCCCATTGGTTAGCTAAGGTTATGTGGAACCCAAGGATCCAACTTTCTCGCCAAACCCAACTTAACCAGCCGTTTCTTGACCGCTGTACACGGTTAATTTTGGTTTGTTCTTTATGGCTTGGAATAAGAACACGGTGTCATGTGTGATGGCCGTCCACTCCTAGCATGATTTTGGCAGTTTCTGTCATTTTCCATAAAATTTACGAAACTATCGGCGACATTTGCTTTCGTCTATTTCATCCTTCCCATAAACTTGACAAAGATTGCGACATGCTGCGGCTACTTTGCTATTTTTATCGAACTCGTATAAAAAATAATGCCTTATATGCTCCTTTTCTCTTCCATGTAACATCCTCTGTATTTTTTTTTTTTTTGATATATGTTTAACTTCGTGAGACACGATGAACTTATTTGTGAGGCATCCACACTTGTGTTTCGCCGACGATTTGCGACATTACAATGTCATGTGTGACGTCAATTCCATTGCAAGTTTGCATATACAAAAATGGGTAGAACTTTCACACTCACCCAATATAATTTTCAAGAGAATGAAATTGAATAATACCCCAGAAAATTTCAACTTACCTTTTCTAGAAGTGAGTTTCGGCGCACTCGTACATCCCATTGGCCCAGAAATACATTCAACGAAGCTAGACAACCGATACACCGAGTTAGAGTTCCTTCTGTAAATCTGCAGAGTATGTCGGTTAATCATCTGAATTTTTCATTTTCATGTACCGTTCATTTTAGAAAGAGTGATAAAGTTAAACTGAATTTATTGAATGAATCCGTTCTGACACCAAATGAGCAGACTAAAAATTATTCTAAAAGTGTACACTCTGTATATAATTCTGGTTTAAAATTTCTGAAGATTTGAAATGTGATAATGAAAGTGAGATTGACCTTTAGGATTCAATTGGTAATTTTGAAGAAAACTTTAATATTAAGTATATAGATGATGATAAATTACCTAAAAAGTTTAACTGTGATTGTAAAATTGAACGTGATTATCGTCATGAGATGCATATGTTTTCGGAATAATATCCATATGATTTAAGCATTTCTAAATGCTTAAAATGTGAGAGTAAAGCTAATATTTATTTAAATGACGCATTTGATATTTTTGATCTTAATTCTAATATTACAGAGAGTAAAAAATAGTCCTAAAACTGTTGAATGTTTTCAAAGTAATACCTTAAAGAAAATTTTCTTAGAAAATTTAAGAGATATTTTTGCCGAAAGTAAAAAAATTCATGAAGTTGAGAATTTGAAACTAAATAAATATGAAAATAATATCTTACAATGTTTAAACAATACTAAAAAGTTTAACTGCTTGGAAGGTAAAATTGTATAAGTACATTCTAAATTTGCGAATGTTATGTGTAATGATATTTCTAAAAAACCAATTTTTTTTTTTTTTACATGATTTTTATGTAAATGGAATTTCTGCATTAAATCATACTCTGAACGATTTTTAAAATATTTTAAATGTAGGAAATAGGCCACCGGTGGCTGACGTGGCCTTAAAGGAACGTTCAATTTCAGCCACCGATGGCGCTGAACGTGTTAAAGGTAAAGTATTTTGGGTGGTCGCCTAATTCTTCCGCAATGTCTAAGTGGTGGCTTCTCCTTCTCTGGAACTAATGGACACTTGAGTGGAGGGATATTTGGCTCAGCTGGTGACTGTTTCACTTACGGACTCAGAATATCAGTTGGTGGTTCTGGTGGTGTTGAAAGAGACCCTGGATCCCCATGCAGCACTTCAGAAGAATAATTGGCTGCTGTTTCTGCTGGGTGAAGACTTAGATTGCTTTCTCTATCCCCTGGTGTAGAAATTCTTTTGTGATCAATTAGAAAAGTCGTTTAAAGCACTTGGTGACCCACTGTACGGATCTGTTCGACATGACGTCTCATCAAGTTGCCCCGAACGATAACGGTGTAATGGAGAGACCCATCCTGGTTAATAATTGTACCAAATTTCCATTTTGAATTCGCAGCTCTATAATCTCTAATGGCCACGTAATCACCCACATTAAATTTTCTGTCGTGGAATTCATAAACTTCCTATCTAATTCTTTTTTACCCCTACAATTTAAATGTGGCAGCAATAAATGAATTCGTGTCCCGTTTTAAGAACAACACAGCAGGGCTGTGCGTTGTCGTGACATTAGATGCTTTTCTATACAGAAGTAAAAATGTGCTTAATTTCTGTGTAATGTTCCCTTCATATTTGTGCATTGCTCGTAATGATTGTTTAAGGGTGTACACGTAATGCTCAGCTTGCCCATTACTGGATGGCTTAAACTGTGCACATGTTTTATGCTTTATACCATTAGTTAACATGAACCTCCGAAATTCATGTGAAGTGAACTGGAAGCCATTGTCACTAACGAGCTCAACTGGTAGTACAAATCGACTAAAACAGTCTCTGAGAATCTCTATGGTTTTGTGCGTAGTAGTTATTTTCATGGGATAGACCTCCAACTACTTTGAATGTGCATCAACAATTAACAAAATAATATGCTCAAATATGGGGCCTGAAAAATCCACATGAATACATTCCCGAGGTCCACTAGGATATTCCCAAAAATGAACTTTATCTTTACTGGGATCAGCTTTATGTTTGGCACAATCAATGCAATTTCTTCAATACCTTTATCAATAATTCGGTGCACGTGCTGCATCAATACTTGTATGAGTAATCCTGCCATATTTAAAAAGGATAAAATAAGACATAAAATAAAACTAGTTGGCATAGGTGGACTCTGCTCAGTTCCCCATCATATGTATGTTCTCATAAATTTCTTGTACAGGACTTATTATATTCATGTTAAGAGAAATGAATTTGACCAAACGCTTGACACAGTGACAGAACAAAATTCTCGCCTAATAGGCTACCCACCATTCAGTTCGATATCTTATTCTAATCTATTAATTTATTTTATTAGGATCAATTTCTTAGTTTATTTTCATGCTACTATTTCCAATGCAACTTTCCTAAAAATGCGTACTTTTATGAAACATCTCCCCATTTTGCTATGTTGATAAAATCTTAAATTTCGAATAACTTACGAAATTTTCCTATTAGAATATTTGTAGTCAATTATGTTCATACAAGTATCATAAATGCTATTTTGAAATTGTCTTATATATTTATGATTCTTAAAATGGACGTTTATGCTCGATTTTGCCTTATTCTGCCATTTTAAGTAAATCGTAAATTCCAAATAACTAACGGATTTTTTAAATTGGAAAAATCATACTCTGTATTCATGTCAGTATCCTAAATAATATTTCGAAAGTGGTTTGACATCTTTACGAGGAAAATATCCTTCACGATTGAAGTTTATGTGAAATTTTGCTCTAATCTGCCATGTCAAGAAATTCGTAAATTTCCAATAACTTACGAAATTTTTATATTGGAAAATTCATAGTCATTAATACTCATGCCAGTGTCCTGAATAATATTTCAAAAGTAGTCTGACATCTTTACGATGAAAATATCTCTCAAAATTGACGCTTATGTGAAATTTTGCCCTATACTGCCATGTACTACCTCGTAAATATCCAATAACTTGAAAAATTTTCAAAGTAGTATGTTTATAATTATTTATGTTCATTCCGGCATCAAACTGATATTTTAAAACTGGTTTGACATTTTTACAGTAAAAAGTGTCCATTTAATGCACGTTTAAGTGAATTTTTGTCCTATTCTTCCATGTTAAGAAAATCGTAAATTTCGAATAACTATTGAAGTTTTTAAAATCGAATGTTGCAAATGAATAGGGTTCTTGCAAGGGTCGAAAGTAATATTTTAAAACTGATCTGACCTCTCTACGACAATTTGTTCTTGAGATATCGTGTACACAGACTAACAAACTAACGGACTAACAGACTAACAGACACCCTACAGACAGACACCATAAAAGTTTTGTCATTTTCGGATTCCTCATACCTGAAAACGTGTAAAAAAGTAAAAAAACTGAGGTCGAAAACTTTCACGATTGCTTAAGTTCCCCATACCTATAGTATGCTGGGGAACTAATAAATTGAAGTCGAATAATATAAATATAATTTTTATTAAAATCACACAATCAACTATTTGGAAGAAAATCGTATTTATTGAAATTTTATTTTTCCGACTGAGTGAAAATAATGCCTGGACCGGGAGTCGAACCCCGGATCATTGACTTACAAGGTCAAGGATCTACCAATTGAGCTATCCAGGCCGACAATTCAGCTATCCGGGGTTCGACTCCCGGTCCAGGCATTATTTTCACTCAGTCGGAAAAATAAAATTTCAATAATATAAATATAATTAGTAGTGCAAAGTTAAATATAAACTCTTATAATTTTACTTACACTGAAATTATTTATAATAAAATCACTATATTTAAAGGGGACTAATGTGCAAGTTGTACCTGACGGGACTAAAGTGAAAGTTGTACCTCAAGGGACTAATATTAAAGTTGTACCTCACGGGACTAATGTGCAAGTTGCACCGAACGAACAAACTATTTCTTTCAACGAAAATGCGTACTAACCCTGGACGATAGGTCTAATATATCGTATCATATTATATATCGTATTTATCGTAATATAACTCAATACTTATTTCGCTTCCTTCTTCGACTCGTTTTAATACGCATTTTTTATATGAATGAACAGCCCCCGAAAAATAAAAGCGTTAAATCATTAAATTCATTTTTTTTTTTTTTTACTCACTTTTATTTCATATTATTTCACGCGCACTTTTTATTTCCTAATTCAAAATTATTAAAAAAAAAACTTTTTCGATATAGCTTGTAACGATACTGATTATTATTAATTTTTCTTTTCTTTTTCTTTCAATAATAATAATAATAATAATAATAATAATAAAAAGATTTTGATGAAATTCTTGCAAAAGTAGAATTTAGTTTAGGACTGAGGACTATTAGTTTTTTTTTTTTTTTTTTTTTTTAGGTCTAAGGGCCTATAAGTCTCAATCTGGGATTTTTGCTTTGTCGTTTTCGATAGTTGGACATTTGTCGAAATCATTTTTCGATAGTTAGGCATTTATCTATATCTAAAATTTATCGAAAATATAATTGAATAATTTGAAAGCGATGTTATAATTGGGAAGAAAAAAAACTTAAAGTCGTCCGTCCTAAACTAAATTCTGATTTGGCCAGAATTTCATCAAAAACATTTTTTTTTTAAAGAAAAAGAAAAGAAAATTTATGCAGTATTGTTAAAAACGATATCGAAAAAGTTTTTTTTTTTTTTTTTTCATAATTTTGAATCAAGAAATAAAAAGTGCGCGAGGAATATGAAATAAAAATAAGTAAAAATAAAAAAAAATGAATTTAATGATTTAAATTTTATATTAAACATGATCGAATGCTATCATAAAATGTAGATGTAAAATTTAAAGTTTAATTTTTTCAAATTATAACATCGCTTTCAAATTATTCAATTATATTTTCGATAAATTTTGGATTTCGACAAATGTCCAACTATCGAAATCGACAACGCAAAAATCCCAGATTGGAACTAATAGGCCCTCAGTCCTAATAATAGTAATAATAATAATAACAATAATAATAAATAAAAAGTAAATAAATAAGTAATTTGTGTTTAGAATTTTTCAAATGAATGCTACAATTTTTGTAAGGATAGCTAGAAATTTTTATTGATTATTTTACTCAAATTTTCCTTAATGAGCACCCTTAACATGTTTTTATATTAGTTCATAAAGCACGGTTCTTTTATTGTTAAAATTAGTCCTTAAAAGACTTATTTATTTCATAACCATGAATGTGCTCATAACAAAACTTTTATACGTTTGTTGCAAACCTTTTTCTTTGTTACATTAAAGATAATATTTTAAACAGAATCTTTTTCACTGCGTCTTGAAAAATAAATGTAACTAGAAATCTTGGAGTAAATTACTTTTCTTTTGTCGAGACAGACAGTCGTCTAGCATTCAAAATGTGTAGGGGTAATGGGGCTTCCTTCTATGTACCTGATCTTTAAAGATGTTAAAAAGCTTTCTTTAGTATTAATTTACGTGAAACTTTTGTTGACAAAATAATTTAATATTATAAATTTTTGCACAATTTGTTATATGCATTAAAAAAAATACTGTATATGTTACATTATATAAATGTCTGTATAAATCTGTTTAGTCTGGCTTATAGTATGAAATAGTAGATTATTACTTAGAAACCATTTGTTGAAAATATGTAATTCTTTATATTTCATTATTATTAAACTTCTTTTTTTTTTCCTTGTTTGTTTAATTATTCAAAACCCAGAAAATTTCTACTAGTGTTATAATTAAGTTACTGTTTTGTATGTACAAATAAGTATTTTTTTTTTTCTTTTTTACAAAATATTTATTCATTTATTTATCCATTTATTTTCTAGATAAATTTTTTTGTACAAAATCCCTACGATTTACTTCTGCATGAAAATTAATAATAATTTATTACGTCATACATTTATATTTAGAACTTCATAAAGTACAGCAAAATAAGTCTTCGTGTGAAATCATATTTCACTTTTAAACCATCTTTTGAAAATTCAGCAATTATTTTCTTTCATGGTTCACACATAAAGCTCATTATATAGAGAACTATGGCTTAAAAATGTTTTTAAACCTCTACGATCACATCTTTTTGAAACGATACTCGAACTCATCACCTCGAAACTGAAACGAATTGAAAGAAAAAAAAAAGAAACGTACAAATTGAATTTCATTTCGAAATATTCGTCAGAGTCTCGTTTCCCAGATACCACAACGGCGAGCATGATATCGGAGTACTGCGGGTACGATTATCTAGCTGGTCAATGACTGTGATTTATATTAATGGCAATTGGCGCATTTAAAATTGGTGCATGCTAAAATATTTTCCGTGCTCCGCAAAATTAATAACTCGGGGAATTACTGAGGATTAAGAAATACAACAACCTAAAGGTTTTCTGCCTAAAGGTTGTCTGATCGAGTAATGTCCACCGGTTGTCGGCCTGGATAGCTCAATTGTTAGAGCCTTGACCTTGTAAGTCAAAGATCTCGAAAGTCAAAGGGTTAAGTCAAAGGGTTCATAAGTCAAAGGGTTCGACTCCCGGTCCAGGCATTATTTTCACTCAGTCGGAAAAATAAATTTCAATAAATATAAAGCTTAAGAGTCATTCCTTAAAGAAGATCAAAATTAAGATGGTCTGTTTTTGAACCGTCCCTAATGGTGAGTCCCATGCCGCCACAGATATTTAATGCTTGGTTCTAGTGTTATGTTAAAAACACATAAAATATTCCTCAACCTTGAATCACATATCAACTAGCAATAAATAAATAAATAAGATAAAATAAAATAAAATAAACCCTCTAAAAATGGAACTAAATTATTTAATAATAAATGACGCATGAAAAATATTCTTCGTTAATAACTCATAACTCATCAATCATTTTAGAGTTAAATAAATATATACAGTAGAACTTGGATAATGCGAAGTTGAAGGTACCAGAAAAAAGTTCGAAATATCCAAAAATTCGAATTACATATAGCACTATTTTGTCAAAAAAAAAGAAGAGATAAATTAAAAAATTAAAATCTACGATCAAAGATTTAACACATAAACATTATATCTAAGAATACTGCTACATCCCCCCCCCCCCATTAAATCAATATTTTTTACGAGCTTAATTATTCAACACTTTTTTTAAAATAGTCAGATATTTTTTATTTCTTATTTAAGTGCAATCTTTGTGTCATAGCCTATAACTTGATACACAGATATAATCTTCTTCATTAGACATGACTTTCAATAAAAAAAAAAAAACCTCAAAGTTCATGTATATGCACCATATCTTCTGATGCACTAGTTAGGGGCTTCTCTTGTATTTCCTTATCCTTCTTTTGAAAGTCTGTTAAAATATATTAGCTGAGAAAAATATTTTAAAGGTAATCGTACGAAATATTCGAATTATCCAAAATAGAATTGGAATTACCGACGTTTTTTTAACATTATTTCAATACAAAATTCAAGGGACCTAATAAAAGTTTGAATTATTCATAATTTCGAATTAAAAAAGTTCGAATTATTCAAGTTTCACTGTATATATATATATATATATATATATTTCTTACAAATGGTATTCACATTAAGGTAATTTTTAATATTTTCTACTTCTAAATATAAATATATTAATACAACTGTCGATATTTTTTTTTTCCCTTTTTTTTTTTTTTTTTTTTTTAAGTAAATGAATTTTAAATATTGAAGTTCCCAGCCCATTTAGAAACACTTTACATATTGATAACGTGGATATTTAAAATACGTTGTTATTTATTTGATATCATCGTAACCTCTATTAAGGAAACTGAAGACGCTTAACCTTTTTTAATTAAAATGACCGTATTGGATTGCATTTTACATGAGGTAATTAAAAAATAAAATTAACCTGTATATGAACACAAAAATAAATTTTTAATGATATGGTCACAATATTTCTGGTGAAAAAAAATATAAATATATTGTTCACGAATGCGATAATTAAGAGTAAAGCATATATTTATACAAAAAAAAAAAAAAAGGGATAAAATGTCTTGTAAGAAAATACATTGCAAAATGTGGGAAACTACTAATATCTACAGATAATATTTTTAGTATATGCAATTACTTTATGAATATTTAAATTTTGTTTTCTATAGTTATGCATTTATAACTGTAATTTTTGAATTAAATAAGTAATATAATAATGCACTATAAAATACCTGTTTTTATATGCACATTAAAAACAAATTTACCTTCATATTTCATATTTCCTACTGGAAAAAGTAAGAATAGTTTATGCCTGTAAAAAGAAGTAGGTATATATATATATATATATATATATATATATATATATATATATATATATATATATAGTGGATCTGTAGATCAGAAGCCTCAACGTCTGATTTGCACCAATTATTATTCAACAGATCATTTTTATTTATTCCTTATTAAATAGTATATATATATATATATATATATATATATGTATATATATATAAACTTTTTTTTATGTTTTTTCTTGTTATCCACGCCCACTTGTATGAAGCATTAATATTGCTATATCTAATTTACATGAAGATTGTTATATATAATTTGCCAGTAATTTAATTTTGATTTTGTTGGGAGGATGCTAGTTTCGCCATGTTTCCGGAACCTGTTAGGCCTCTTTAAATTCAAATTATTGTCTGTTCTGCTGCTCCCACCCACTGAAGAGGAAGCGGAAGGGTGTTTTTCGCATGTAGTGTTGTTTTTACAATTGTTTTTTGTTACTATAATTCGTTACTCTTTTTTTTTTTTTTTAACGTTTTTCCTTGTTATCCACGTCCACTTGTCTTCAAGTTTCTACATATTTTCAAAATTATATTTATACAAATACACTTTTATTAATAAGTAATTATTATATATATATATATATATATATATATATATATATTGATTCTATTGTTTTCTTATATAAACAGAAACGTTTCTAAGGGGGGGCTCTGGTCCCTCTATAACCTTCGCTGTACCTCTCTTTCTATAACTACCTGTGTATATGTATATGTATGTACTCCTAATAACTGGTAGTCTTGTGAGAATTCCCGGTAATTCATAAATACTTGAACCATATTTCATGCAAAATGATTGCATAACGTATCAGAATTATTTTGTGGAACTCTGTAAATTAATTACCAATTCAATGCCTGCACTTTTTCCACAGAATAACATTCTTTTAAAGTTCTAATAAAATTTCATTATATTATGGAGCTTAAACATGTTACAATACACTTTTAAGAAATACCGACTACAGACCGTAATAGTACGAAATTCTTTTACGTATCCCGGAAAAGAAGCTACAATAAATAAATACACTAAAAATGATTGTACTATTTAATTTATCATAACTCAATAATATTTCAACCTAATTTGACATCATTTAGAAGATTACAGAATGTCATCCGAATTATTTTGTGTGGTCCCGTAAATATATCATTTCTTCTAAACATATTTTTCTATTTTTAGAATAAACATGCTTTTATACATCTGTATAATGTGTGATAATTCCATCATGTTGAATACAGCATAAGCGCGTAAAAATACGTTTAAATAAAATATTGTCTATAGGCAATAATGTCATGAAATTCTTTTGTGTGTCTCTGTAAACGAACCAAAAACATTGTATAAATCTGTAAAACTATTCAATTTATTCTATGTTTTTCATGAATAACTCTTCGAAATTGAAAAAAAAAAAAAAAAAAAAAAAAAAAAAATTGTCGGAATACTTTTGTAAAGCGTTCTGTATGTTAATTAGGAAGCCTAAGAGCACATATTTTCTGCAGAAAACATAACTTAAGGATATTAATGATGTACGCTAATTTCACTTTGTTAAATGCAAATTAATGATGTTAAAATGCGTTTAAACGAAATTTACCCCATATGCCGTAATTGTAAGAATTTTGGCGTGTCCCTGTCCATAATGATTAAACAATGCACACATAATATATATATATATAGATAGATAGATATAGATATAGATATATATAGATATATATATACATCTATTTCTATACAGTGCCTGAATGTGTTTGTCAATTTTCAATTCAATCGGAGGCTTTTTGTGGCCGCTATTGCAGTACATACAAATTATGCCATAGACCGTAATGATAAGAAAATATTTGGCGTGCCCTTGTACATGAACTACAAATAGAATACGCACACAAATCTATACAGCTTATTTCGTGTGGCTCACGAACATGTGTACCAAATCCTAAGTCTATAGCGTGATTTTAGCGGTCACTATCGCGCGAGAAACACAGACAAACAGACACACATCCTGAGACCAAAATCTTTTTGAGTCGCAACAAGGAGGCTTCCACTGACGTTTCGGGAATAAATAAATAAAATAAATGAAATAATAATAATAATAATAATAATAATAATAATAATAATAATAATTGATCTTGTTTCATTTTAAGTTTAACATTTAAAAGTAATAACCATGAGGCATATTTTCTTCTTGTTTGTTTCCAATCGTATAGAATGAACCAGGAATGTATTGGAATCATAAAAACATCTACTGTAAGATTTTTCGTTATCTATACAGTTTATTTTGCCTTAAATTTACCTTTTTTTTTTTTTTTTTTTTTTTTTTTTTCTTCTATTTTTACGATTGACATTTAAACCATAATTTTGACTAAAAATAAGCTAGGTACGAATGTTACAAGTTATCATCGCAAAAACTCTCTATATAGATTAAAAAAAAAAAAAAAAAAAAAAAAAAAAAAAACATAAACAGTAGACACAACCACGAATTTTTACACATTGCAGTATATGATACTATATATCTTATATAATATTAATCAAGAGGCCTTCAGCTACGAGCACTTAAAAAAAAAAAAAAAAAAAAAAAAAAAAAAAAAACGGGCAGCGATTTTATTAAAAAAAAAATAATAATAATAATAATAATAATCTGATGTGTCACTCACACGACTTTCTCTTACCCTGAAATTTAATACTATAAATACAGGTTGCACATTAACAGGTAAAATAACGAGAACTGTCATGTAAACATATGCTAAACAATTCAAATTAGGCTTCAGAAGAGTTTTATATAATAATTAGTTCTGTGTGAGGGGGACTGCCGCTCACCTCAACCCCCCATTTCATTAATGCACCAACATTTATATAGAATTTAATTCGGTTATTAAAAAATAATTCTGTTTTTAAAAATAATTTATTAAAATTATTATTAAAAAAAATATATTTTATGATAATGCAGACGATTTCCATATTAGAGAAGTAGTGTAACACTAAATATCCAAAAAAGTCCATTTTACTCTCAATATTAAAAAAAAAAAAGATTTTTTTTCGTTAAAAGTAAAAGAAAATCGATAACTTTGTTTTAAATTATCGCAGATCGATGGTTCAACCATTCGTTTTAAAGGTATTGGCGAGCTCTTTTGAAAGATACCAATAATGAAAATTTACTCCCTTCGAGGGGGGACTTCCCCCCCAGGGGGGAGGCGAGGCTCCTACATACACATTTTTTTCCCAGTTAACTATCTCTATTACAAAAAATATATATTCGTTTCATTTGGTTTAGTGCAGTTTATAGACGTTAAACTCTACTTACCTGCAATTTCCCCCATAGACGTAATGTATTAGAATTCTCTTGATTGTCCCTGTACACTAACCATTTGCTTGATCTTAACGAAAAGCTTACTGTAGCAGCCCTATGTGATACACATTCAGAATACCAAGTTTGAACTTTCTGTCGTAATTTGTTTTTGAGTTATGCGGATAACAGACAGACACACACACAGACACACACACAGACACACACACAGACACACACACAGACACACAGACATACACATAGAGCTTTTGCTAAAAACATGATTTTCGAATTCAGGGGACCTCAGAACATGTAAATATAACAAAATCTCGCTTTCGAAAATCTGACCCAAAAAACAATACTTTCTCTCTCTACCTTATGGGTAAGAGAAAGTAAAAATGGTGTCATGTTATATCAGAATTTAATATGCTAAACAAAGTAAATTAGTCAAGTGATCGCCATAAAAATTGTTCACTTATTAATAAATATATAATCTATTTAACGCCGTAATTTCTAGTTCACTTGGATAACTGGTTCAAAAGGTCCTAAATAAAAAACTACATCTAAACTTTAAATTGAAAAAGGAAAATCCGATTTAAAAAGAAATATATTTATTTTTATATAAAACTGCATTATCAAAAGTTTCCGATAAAATTGGCATCATAATAAATTTAAAATATATATTTTAAAATATATATTCGTAAAAAAAAAAAAAATAAATAATAATAATAATTATTATTATTATTATTTTTTCTTCTTGATCTACTCCGCAAAGTAATAATGAAACCGCTTTGGTATAGGACCCTCTTGGCAAATTTTGCTATATTTTGCCCATTTGGAGATGTTAAAACGGTTATCGCAATTCTGTAGGTAAAGGTTGATTCACTCAGAAATCGTTATGAAGTGCCTTACACGGTTTCGCTAGCTTCCGCAATTTTCTGATAATGAAAACATTATCTCCACCAGCTGAAGTGATAATTGGCATGGAAAACTGGTATTTCTTTTCTAAAATCCTTCATGGAGCAATAACAATAATGACTTTGATTGTTGAATTCCCAAAAATATGTCCAAAATTTCAAGGATTATTTTCCGATAACTAATAATTCAGGACATCTGCCACGCAGGCACGTGTGAATTTAATTTAATTGACTTTGCGGAAATCGTCCGAGCTACTTCGGAGCCAAATTTCAAATATTTAAAGGGAGTCAATATAATAAAACTGCTCACTAATATGAATGCATATTTAGTTTATTTTAAATTAACCGTGTTTGTAATCGACAAAATGGAACTTGAAAATGTAAATGTCCTGTACATTTCACTAACGGTTTAGTTATTCAATAAAAAAAATCACTTAAATATAATGAATGGCGAGGTGGATAAAGCCTGCCTCTGTAGTAGTAAAATATAGCATATAACTGTCTCTCTACCTGTGTGCGACGTCAAAAAAGTGTTAAGGAGGTACAGTTGTGATTTTTTTTCCTGACCAAATGTAGCCAAGATTTGGCAATATTTCTCATGTCCTTATAATTTTGACCACCACTGTGTATGCGGCAGAATAGTGCTTGAATTTTTATCTTTGAAGACAAGTCAAAATTTGATATATATTTTGTCGTGGAAAATTAAAAACAACCAAACATTAGTTTATTATTATTGAAATTTATTCAAGTAAAGAATTATACAAACACTTATTACATTCATTGTTATTATTATGATATAAAATTATTCTACGAACTTCAGTGAAAAAAAAAATCAGCATTATCCAGCATTAAAATATTGTGTTTACATTACTAATAAAAGTCCAATTTTATATGCTTTCTAGGCATCCTTTTTTCTTTGTATTCGATGCTACACCCCATTTTACTATCGAATTCAAATATTTCTATACATGTTTAGGGAGATATTCATCACTTATGTAGATTATCTATCTCAATTTATAGGTTGTGCCAGACAAATATTGGTATTCAATAAAATATAGTATATAGGTAACTTAATTTGATTTATGATAAAAAAAATTACCAGCTTTTAGAAATGTAAACTGTTGAATATCCAAAAGCCTTTTTCGATAACAGGAATTTCATAAATGTGGAAGAAAAAAAAATATATTTTGGTTAAAAAAAACTTTCACTTGTGCTGTTTTGACAGCTCATTCCAATACGGGTTTTCGTCTTAAGTAAAGACGTTAATTACTGAAAACGATATAAACATATTTTTCATTTAGGATATTTACTTTACTTTATTATACAAAATAAAATATATTAGATCATAGTTTTTATTTAATTAAACGAATGTAATGTTCATTTTTATGTAATTATTTAGAAATTTAATTAATTATTTATTTATTTATTTTACCTTGGTGTTGTTTAAAATTTTATAATCGTTTGCATATTTACACATAGATGGAATATTTATATACATTGTTTTTATTCTTATTTATATAGACTTAAATTTATTTGTTTTTCGTTATTTCATATTTGCAGCAAAATTAATAATGATTATTCCCTAATTTTTATAAGTACTTTAATTGATTTTATATAACACTAGCAGGCTTTACCCGCTTCGCTCGGCACTATACTTATATGAGCTTTCAAAATCAAATATCGTTATTCATAACTTAACTTAAAGTTCCCGGTGTGTTCGGTGGAGGTTTTTCCCGCTCGCAACGTGAGGAGTGCGAGTCCACACTGCTTTCGGCAGCAACTTATTCTCTTCTTACTTCCCCTTCCCCAGCGGGTAAGTTCGAGGTTTTGAGAAAATTGTTCACATTATGCCTGAAATGAGCATCATCATCAATTCGCATACAACGCAATATTCGTAAGCATCTGTGTCTAGACATACATATTTTGAAAATTAGATTACATTGTTTTCAATCTATAACTACACATTTATCCGTTATATGTTTTGTAGATTCCAGCAAAAACTAGAGGTCTTAAAAAAAAAAATAAAATAATAAAAATAATAAAATAAAAACACTCTCCTTCAAATTTTTTCATATGTATTTTTGTTTTATTTATTTAGGAACTTTATTGTAATTTATTAGGTTTCAAAAAAAAAAAAAAATCAGATGCGGATATTACAGTATTCTTATTTCTTATAATATAATTTACAGGGCCTGTTGCTAACGGTACCGGATTTCGCCTCGTATTTTTCATGAGCATCTCTTAGTGGAATGTCTTAGCATGATTACAATTCAGCTTTCCACGTAGTACAAACACAAAATATGTTCAAATAAATTTTCAATTTATACTCAAATAAAATGAAAATTGTGTTTTTATACAACAGTTTTTTTTTTTTTTTTTTTTTTTTTTAATTTGTTATATTTTATAAGATAAAATATGCCTATTTCATATGTTTCTTAAAAAGAGTTAATAAATAAAAATGGATCGTTTAATAATATTTAATTATTAATTAAAAAAAAGAGTAATGTTTAAATGTAATCGTTTATTATTTAATTTAAGTGTATTAAAAGATATTTTTCTATGCAATGTCATTGGGGTCATTTTTGACCAAATTAGTATTATCTGGGATAATTGAGAAAAAACACCATAAGATTTCCTATATATTTATATTATTGTTAATTATCGTAAAGAATATGGCCAAATGAATAATGCTTTTTTTTTTTTTTTTTTTTTTTTTTTCAGAATTTTTGGTTAAGTACCTTAAGTATAGTAAAACGTCAAAGTAAAGTTGGGGTCAATTTTGACCCCATGGTAGTAGGAGGGTTAAGCAAGTTATGTTTTATATAAAAAAAAAAAGACTATTGGATATGTGTTATAAAATATTAAATGTATTTAAGTATAAAAACCTCTTAACGTTGTTCATTTATGACATCATGCCATATATTAAGTATTTTTTTTTTTCTCAAGCATTTAATAATAAAGCTTAAGATTTTCTATTATTATATTTTTATTATCAGAAAAAGTACATACACTGAAAAAAAAAAAAAAAATCAAAGCGGAGCAAAAATTAAAGAAATAAAAAGTACACAATTTTATTTCTATAGCGAAATTTAATCTTTCTAAAAAAAATTAATGCTTTAGTAAAAAAGGGTTAGGTTTTAATTTTACATAATTTTCTTTTCCATTAAAGGTATTTCAAACTAAAACCAAATTATAAAATACGACAATAATTGCTTAATACATGAACGAAATATGTATTTTTTTAATGCTTTGACAGCTTCATTTTATAAGTTTAAAAACTGCTAAAAACTGACTTTTAAAATTTTATATTCTAAATTTTTCATTTCATCATTTTTTTTTCAGTACCGTTTCAAAAATGATTGATGAGAAAATTTCATAATATTTAACGTTAATTTAAATAAATCTTTTTTTTTTTTTTTTTTTTTTTTTTTTTTTGCAAAGCTGAGTTTATTTTAAGTCTTAACTTATTAATTTTTTTTTAACTAAAAATTTGCTTTAGTCATTAACAAAAATGTTTAATATAATGAGATTAAATTTTTGTATCAAATTAAATGTTTTCTAATTACGAAGACGGAAAACATCGAATATAATGTAAAATATACAGGAAATATATATATATATATGTGTGTGTATATAGTATATATACACAACGATTAAAATTTAAGAATATAATACAGCCTAATAAAGTTAATTCCAAAATTTAATTTAATATAAGTCTCATGTGTAAATAACTTACTTAAATTGAACAAACTTCTCATGATAAATAAGATAGGTTTTTCTCTGAAAATAAAAAATAAAAAAATAAATAAAAATAAAAAAACATTTATGTTTTGTTGCTTGTTTGTTTAAATACTTTATATGAATGCAAGACAGATATATATATACATAGATAGATAGATAGATAGATAGATTGATAGATAACCCATGGTTTAGATTAAGAAAATGATCCACTTCATCAAAAATTCACACACACACGCACATACAGAGGGAGATATACATACATAGATACAGACAGACATACAGACAGAGAAAAATATGTCCAATCTTTTCCGATGGATAGTACTAGTATATACTTGTTCTTTTGGGTTACATTGTAAATTAATAGTGAATAATTTTTATACTATAACCTACAGGGAACATACTTTTTTGCATAAAAAATTATATGTTCATTTCATTTCTATTTAGAACAGTCTGTACATACCAAAATGTTTGCCCATAGTTCCACTTACTTGTAATTTCCCCCATAGACGTAATTCCTTTGGATTTTCTTGGATGTCCCTATGCATGAATCAATTGCTTGATCCCAACAAAAAATTTAGTGTACCATCACTATATGATGTAAAAGTAGAAATACGGTTTAAAAGAAATACGATATAAAAGACACACACGCATAGAGAGCATACAGATAGACACAAACATTCACATACAGAGAGAGACTAATCTCTAAAATCCTGAATTTTGGGTTCAGTGAAACCAAAAACTTGTAACAAAAACAGAGGTAAGGGAAAGTGAAATAAATTTTATCGTAGTAATGAGACGCGATATTTTTTTTTTTCATTCTTAGAATCAACACTTTCTCCCAGAGAACTGCTGAAAAAATTCTATACAAGTATTTTTTTAAAATAAAGCATAAGTTATTTTAAAACAAATAACCATGAATCTGTAGTAATTTAAAATACATATTTACTAAAAAGTTTACAAAGAAAATCTGAATATATTGTCTTTAGAGAACAATATTGGCTTTATTTACATTTACTGTTTTACATTTTTATGATCGATATCGTCTGCGCTCACGAAGTAAAATAATTTTCATAAATAATAATTTTAATAGAAATTTTACATAGCGGTAATTTGTAAGATTTTTAATGACACAAATGACACAAAGTATACCTTTAGTTGTATAAGATATAAATATACACTTTTAAGTTTCAACACATTTTATACTTTTAAGGTGTCTTGGCACCTTTGACGGCATATCTGAAAAAGGGTTTATGTAAAAGCTTATATTTTACTTTATATTTATAAATTAAATTATGTTAGGGTTGTCTAATAAAATATATATCCTGGCAACAATTCTTATTGTTTTGATATATTTTTTATAGATATGAAACCTTTAAATTCCGTTTTCTTAGTTTACATTTTTTCATGAATACACCATATTCCAAATTCTACAATTTCTACAGATATTTAGGAAAATGTTTCAGAAAAAGAAAATTTAAAAGTGCATTTCCTTTTAAATATATTAAAAAACACATCCCTATTTTTTTTTTTTTTAATATATATAGGTATAAGCTGATTAAACATTTACACACACACACACACACATATATATATATATATATATATATATATATATAATAAGTATTTTCTTAAATATCTGTAGAAATTTTAGCCTTTTTGCAGATAATGTATTCAAAAACGCAGTTTGAAGATATGAAGTCAAAAAAAAAAAAAATCTAAAACCATAATAAATGTTGCTTGAATATATATTTTATTGAACAAACCAAATATATTTAAATATATAAATATTAAATGGAAATATAAGCTTATTTAAGAAACCTACTGCATCGGTGCTGTCAAAGGCGGTCAAGTGCTCTCAAGAAAACTTTAGACATGGCCAAAAAAAAAAAAAAAGTTTGTAAAATAAATATAAAAAAAAAATATTTCCATAGAAATGTCGATTAATTTAATTACGATTCCTATACATTTAAATATTATTATTTATAATATTTAAAGAAATTTAAATGAAAATTAAATTTTGAAGTATATAATTTTCGATAACATTCGTTTTTAAATTATACTGATAAAATTGATTTTCAAACAATTGTTTGTGACAAGATATTTTTGTTATAAAAAGTTTAAAAACACTTCTTAATCAATTAAAATTGAATATATATTGAATAAATACTCAAATATTAACAAAACGGACACACATACACATATGTATAATATATATATTGTAAATTTCTATTGGTTCAAATTTAGATTTTTTTTTTTTCTATATACTACATTTTGTTTTCTATACTATATTAGCGACCATATAATGAGGATAATGCAGCTTTGTTTACTAGATATGATTCATGATAACCGTTTAAATTGTTAATATCTCATTACACTTTAAACATTACAGGTTCAAATACGATTTAATACATTGATGTAGACTGAGAGATAAAATTACTGCTGGAAACAGCATTTGTGCATTTGAAATGCAAACGTAATCGATGTTAAACGTTGAATTATGCAGATGAGAAGGTAAAGGATAACGAATGAACGCTAGATCACAATTATTTGGATAGATAAAGTCATTCCATTGTATACGAAGAAGAAATTAAAGTATATTTTGAACCGTCATTTTAATTAGCTGCAAATAGTTTCTCTTAGATAATCAGTGTTTCACAGAAACCGCTTTTATGCAATTTTTAAAAATCTACCTCAAATAGAATGATTTTGCAATAGTTTAGACAAAGTAATGAGAATAAATTAATAACATTATTGTTTAACAAAATGTTTTAAGATAATATTAATTAATTGGTTTAAAAAGAATTATCATAAAATAAAATTTAAAATTACGTTAGAGATACATCAATAATAGATATATTACGATTTTTTAATTTTTTATTCATAATTTAGATAATTATTACGAAATGTTTATTTACATAGATTATGAAATACATTAAATTCAAAATCCGTATTTATTAAAGTATATTAACCTTATGCTATCTCTCTTTGTTATTTCATTGGTGACAGTTGTTTTGCGCGGTTTGCATGCTGCTTATATCGTTATAATTTGAAGATTTAATACTGGTATTTTCTGAATTATATTTATAACTTAATTTTGACTTTTTAACATTACTTGAATTAGGATTGTTTTATACATGTACGTACTATATACAATTAAAAACTTTTTTTTTTTTTTTTATTCATACATAATGCAGGAGAGAAAAATAGGAAAAAAACGAATAAATTTTCCTATATATATATATATATATATATTTATCGTAGATAATATTCCATTTGATCATCGGCTTTTAAATATGTGTAAATGAAATTTAAAATTCACTTCTATAAACTAGCACATAAATTGTTTTAATTAGTTATGCTTATTTGGCCAAGAAAGAAAAAAAGCATATATCTATAATCAGGCTTAATAGAAACACGAAATTTTATTCAGAAATATATTTACATAAATTAATAATGTTAAACATAAAAAAAAAAAAAAAAAAATAAATAAAAAACCTGCGTGGGAGCATTTAAAAACAAACGTTTTGCTCAGTAATTGTGTACTCTTCGATATGTTCAAATACTCTCACATACCTGCTTCTGTACTTATTATTAAGTATATATATGTATATGTCTGTGTGTGAATATTAGTGAATGAAATTATAGTTAATTAATAAAAAATATTAATGAATGATTTATAACTGCACGTATTCATTATATGTATTTACATGCGTATACATTATTGTGTTATTTACCATTTAAATGACATATTTTGGAATACAAATGTAATTTATTTGTGGAAGGTATAATCATCTCAATATTTTTATTTTTTAACTTCAATTTAATGAAATATTTTTTATTTATTTATTTATTTGTATTCGTAATAGATTTTAGACCGTGGTTGCGCATATTTGTTATACGGCTAAGAAGCAACACGATAAAATGTAAAAGTATTGAAAAATTATTCGAAAGAGAAAAAAAAAATGAATTTCATTTATTTTATTTTACAAAGTAAAATATGTTTAAAAAATATTTTATTACGTTTATACATATATGTATATATATATATATTAATTTCAACACTGAATAAAAAACAATAATGTTTTCATAAATTCTAAAATAACAAGAATAATTAAATAATTAAAAAAAATATGCGATTATCATTTATTTATTTTTACAAAAATGTGAGAAAGAATATAAAATTTCAAATTATGTCACTTTACAAGTTTCAGTAAACATGTGTATGTGCAAGTGGTACATTTAACATTTATAAGTTTCAAACTATTTAAAGTTTAGTATTTAGTTTTTTGTGCTCCTATTTATTTTCATATTTGGGAAATAATTTATTACCTAAAATAACTTTTGCTTTTGATACAATCTTAAAAAAAAAAAAAAAAAAAAAAAGTAATACTAGTTTTAGCCTTATAACTGAGCATTCATTTTTAACGCCTTAAATTATTACTTTTATTGTAATCTCTTTAATTCATTCATTCAAAAAAAAAAAAAGAAAGTTTTATTTTTGTTCTGAATTAAATATACATAAAATCTTTTTGTAAAAAAATAGAACCGACTCCAAAAATGAACTACTATTGAAACAACTAAAAATGAAAGAAAATTGGCAGAAAATGGAATTGTAAATTGCGCCTAAAAGTATAAAATAATTTCCTTCCCAAAACAACCTATAACACTACAATTAATCATAACTTTTGAAGTCGACGCAAAATTAAATAAAATCTAATTAGTTTTTAAAGGTTTGTTTTTAGATCGGTAGCAACAAATGCTGTTGTCTCGAATGATCCACTTACATGTTTTCTTTATTATTTTATCACTGTATAGAATTGGTCCATTAGTAGAATCTACATAGAGAAGTGCACATTCTTCACAATGCGGTATTTATGTTTCTACGAAGTTAGAGTTTCCTTTGCAAATTTGGTATAACTTTGATAACCATATCCTTGATGGCTTTTAGATTTGGCGATCAAAACGTAAGGAAAAAATATACACGCAAGATGTTATATTTTCATAATATATATTGTACGATGTGCTGTTTCATATTCTTGATTACTCTCTTAATATACCTTATCAAATTAATGATGATATCCCAAAGCAATTAAATATGTTTGCCAGATAATTTTCCGATTTTTCTTTCACCAAGGACGTCAGATACCAGCATCTTCGCTAAATTTTGCTGCTTACGAAATATTATTTGTTTTCTTGAATCAAAGCAGTTTTCGGCTGCGTTTTGCAGGTGACAATGTGAGATGTGTATTTTGAATAGGATTTGATTTTTGTATTGAATGAAGGTATCGATTTTTATTTAATTTTGCGCCGACTTCAAAAGTTATAATTAATTGTAGTGTTATAGGTTGTTTGGCGAAGGAAATTATTTTATACTTTTAGGCGCAATTTACAATTCCATTTTCTGCCAATTTTCTTGCATTTTTAGTTGTTTCAATAGTAGTTCCTTTTTGGAGTCGGTTCTATTTTTTTACAAAAATATTTTATTTTTCTCTTTTCAGTGAAGACTCTTTTATATAGCAGAGCATCAGAAGAAGTTCGACGGCAGTTTCGCAAATCACAATTTCCAAGAAAAGTGACATTACTCAAAAAATGGTTTATGTCACCAAAAATACATGAAATGCACCCAATGTGAAAAAAAAAAAAAAGTTACATCTCCATCTAGAAAGTTATCCACTCAAGAGACAGTTGTGCCAGTTTTGTTCTAGTCAAGTTATTTTTAGGTTGATTTTTCTCAAATACTGCATTTTTAAGTTGTGTCACTTTTCTTGTCTTTATCGGATATGAGCAAAAAACTATCTATTGAATGAACTAAAAAGTCTTCAAAAATGTAAAGAACGGATACGCTGTATTCGTAACCGAAAATTCTGTTAGGCATATATATTGAACTTTACAGTGAATACGTGTCACCCGCTGCGCTGCAAATTGCGCAGCGTAAAAGTTCAAACAAAGGGCAAAATTTTGTTCTTGCAGCTGACGAACAGAAGTTTCAACATCGATACTTACATACTGCTTTTACCATCAGTTAGAGTGAGAACAGACTTTTTTGAGTATCCTGTAATTTGTTTATATCTTAATGAAATCATAATGAAACCTATTTCAGGCCAAGATCATTACGACAACAAAAAATGTATTAAAATTAAATCATCTCTTACGAAGTTATAAGCTAACTAATTTCAACAACAACAACGAGAAACATGGTTTGTATTAAGAACCTCTTCCTTTATGAAGTTGGTTTAAAACATCTATGCGTTAATCGATGTGACCGCTTACAATAACCGTACTTTGAATTTTACATAGCATAAATGTCACTCGCTACGTTACAACATATGCATTGTCGTTCAAGTGTGCACAAAATAGGAAATTGTGAACAAACAAATGCACGTTTTAAGCGTTCTGTTTTTAGCATTAATCTCTAAACTATCTTTGCGTTCTACATCGATGATGCTCTGCAATTTTATAATTCACTTTTTCCCCTGTCTTGAAACGTTTCCGAGATAGGATCGCTAACTCCACACTTTTTCACCAGATGGCGCTTTAGGCGGTTGAATCGCGTAGCACATGTCCACTTTACTATACCTACATACCACTTTTATGACTATAGCTGCAGCTTTTCAGCAGTTAAAAGAGTCGGGACTGACATTTTTGGGCACCCTGTATTTTATTTCTTCTTACAATGGGACCTATTTCAGACCAAGACCTTTACAATAAAACAAAAAGTATCAAAATCGGATCATCCGTTCAGAAGTTATAAGCTAACAAACAAAAAAACATACGCTTTGAATTGAGAACCTCCTCTTTTTTGAAGTCGGTTAATTAGAGAATCTCTTACGAAGTTATAAACTTACAAACACCAACAACAACACATAGCTCGAATTAAAAACACCCTCCTTTCTGAAGTTGGTTGAAAACGACTTTGCGTTAATCGATGTGACCGCTTACAGTAACAGTACTTTGAACCACAGAGTATACGTGTCATCCGCTACGCTGCAAAGTGTGCAAAGTAGTTCAAGTGTGCACAGTGTAGGAAATTGCGAACAAACAACTGCATGTTTAAGCGTTCTATTTTTAGCAATAATGTTTAAAAACTGTCTTTTCGTAGTAAATCGATGATTCTCTACAACTTCGTATGTAACATTTCTCCCCCTTGAACCGTTTTTGAGATAGGAGCGCTAATTCCACTGTTTTTTACCAGATAGTGCTTTATTTTCTTTAGATTGTAAAGATGTTATAATGGGACTTACTTCAGACCAAGATCTCTACAACAACAAAAAAAAAAATGTATCAAGTAACCGTATTTTGAACTATATAGCGTATGTCTCACCCGCTACGCTACAACGTGAGCAATGTAGCTCAAGTGTGTCTAGCGTAAGAAATTGCGAACAAAAAAATGCACGTTTTCACTCTTGTATTTTTAGCATCAATGTCAAAACTATCTTTTCGTACTAAATCGATGATGCTCTGCAATTTTATAATTCACTTTTTCTCCCTGTCGTGAACCGTTTCCGAGATAGAACGTTAGCATGAATGTCTAAACTATCTTTTTGTACTAAATCGGCGATACTCTTCAGCTTTGTAATTCACTTTTTCTTTAGAACCGTTTTCGAGGTAGGAACACTAACTTCGCTATTTTACACCAGGTGGCGCTGCAAACGTTTTAACCTTGCACTGCATGGCCACTTTGCTATACTTACATACCATTTTCATCACTATAGCTGCAGCCGTTTAGCAGTTAAAAGAGTTGAAACTGATTTTTTTGGGCACCTTTTTTTTTCTTTAGATCGTAAAGATATTACAATGGGACCTATTGTAGACCAAGACCTTTTCAACAAAACTAAAAGTATCAAAATCGGAGCACCCGTTCAGAAGTTATGAGCTAACAAACATAAAAAAAAAAAAAAAAAAAAAAAAAAAAAAAAAAAAACATACGGTTTGAATTGAGAACCTTCCTTCTTTTTTGAAGTCGGTTAAAAATTAAATGAACACATATGTTCAATAACATACACAAAGCAATAGCTAATGTAATTCTAGATTTATATGTTAACAATTTCTTAGATTCCATTCCTACTGTAAAATAAAGAAATATTTATTTCAACTTCCCTTATTCCTTAAAACAATATACCATTCAAGGATATATATATGTACTAGCAGACCCGGCCACGCGTTGCTGTGACTAAGTTATACGTTGAATTATACGGCTGTAAACTATTTAGTACAGTTAAATTATTATTTACGAACAAAGACGAAAACGTTGTAGCCGATGTAAAAACCCACAGGGTTGAGATTTGAAACTTAGGTCAAAATTTGGAAGCGATTGATAAAAATTTTCGTAGTGTTGATATTAAGCACAAATTAATTTTATTGTAGGGTCCTATAAATTTTAATGGAGAAGTGATATATATTATTTTTAATGCTACTTTGGATAAAATTGCTAAAATGACTAATATATAAATTAAATTCTATTAAAATTCTATTAAAATAAAAGTATAAAAGAAACAGACGATTTTAAAATCAATTTTTATGGAGGAGTGAAATATAATATATGCTATAATGGATAATTTTACTATTAAATGACCTCATCATTTTAAATATTTTAAAGAGGGCAACAGCTGTAGTTATAAAAGGGAAAACAATAAGGCTAAACCAGAAAAATAAGTAAATTTGATAAATATTTTAAAACTTTAAAATTGGAAATCTTATGAAATATTGGACATTTAAAGTAAATACATGTATCATTTTAAATACAAAAAGATTTTGGAAAAGTTTAGTGTATTTTAACGAAGTGATGAGAAGTTTTTGAGTATGTTAAAATTTTAATAGTAAATTCAAGTCAATAAAGATGGGAAACATTGAGGATTGAGATAAGAATAATTATAAGATTTAAAAAAAAAAAAAAAAAAAAAAAACTTTTTATATACCATGCTTTTAAATTTTAATATACTAATAATATACAAATTAAAAGGAAAATGATAAATATTCTATCATAGTTTGAAGTCAAATTTGTTTTCAAATGTCTAAATAAAATATCTGATGTAAGATACTAATATTTTGCAGCGGAATAGATTTCATTTCTGTCATCCTTGGCGAAAAAAAAAGAATATCGCCAAATTATCTGGCGAAAATATTTAATTCCTTTCAAAAATCATGGTTATTTTAACAACTTATATTAAAAGAGTAATGAATAATATGAAACAATATTTCGTACAATACATATTACATGTCATACATACGTACAATGAATAATACATATTACATTTCGTACAATGCATACATCTGGCATGTATATTTTCGTGTTACGCTTTTGATCGCCAAATAATAATAATAATAATAAAAAAAGCCAAGGGCGACAGAGTTTAAAAATTTAAAATTAAAATTTTGTCAATTTGACAGCAAAATAATTCAATCTAACACCCGCGATAACTAATACATATCTATACCCAAATATAAGGATTAAAATCGGGAAATAAATTTCCTCGATTTTTAATAATTTCTTACAAAAAATCCAGTGGGCAATTAACATAGGAAATCTTTTTCTTGGCTGCACAGACGGTCAGTGAGTCACACTTCGCTTGCGTATAGAACTCATAGATATAGTATAGCATATATAGAATAGAGTGATCATTGGGGAGAAAAAAGTTATTCCTTTTCATTTGGGAAAAGACGACGTTTTTACCAAAATATGGCCGTCTTTCCCCGAGTGAATACACACGGGAATACATATTAATATTTTAGCAAATAAAATTTATGAATAATTTATTTGCTAAAGGGGAATGGAAGACTCCAGATACAGTTTCAAATTCATATTTCTTTCTTTCTTTTCTTTTTCTTTTTTTTTTTTTTTTTTTCAATACCACTTAATGGCTGTTTCCAAAGCTTTTATTTTTTATCTTTTTTCGGCATCAAAAATCTTTCTACGATAACATGGGGATGAGAGATCTATATATATTACTATATCTATGATAGAACTACATTAGCACTTTATCAATGTGTATAAAATCTTTAAATTGATTATGACGTCAATTTTCGTGAGATGCATAATTTAACTTTTTATAATTTTTTAACGTTCACGTTTGATTAAATGTATTTATTTTTATGTCGAAAGAAAATGAACTCGTATTTTTTTTTTTTTTTTTTTTTTTTTTTTTTTTTTTTTGGCAACAATTAAATTAATGGAACTCACAGATATTTTGGAGCAACTTTAATAAAGGTCTATAATTAACAAATAATTGCAATAAAACAATATTGTGACAATAAATTGAGATAAAAACTATCCTATCTCTCAAGTTGGATCAAACTGCACACAGTGTGCAAAATTTCATCAAAATCAGTTCCTTAGTTTAGGAGTTTACCCCGGACAAACATCGTGACACGTAATTTATATATATATACAGATTAAATTATAAAGTTTTGATCAATGAAGCACAAATAAGTAAAAAACAGGATTAATTTCACTGTATTATCTTCATTATAATATGAATTCAATTTACACTTCAGTCTAAGTAACACGTGGCCGGCTATGCTAACACCAAAAATTTAAAAAGTGGAAATAATTGAATTATACGAAATTTATTAATAGGTTAAAAAGTTGAAGATTCTTTGTGTAGATGGCAGCACCAAATATATTTCAGCTTTCATTTCAACCCAGTCGAAAGTTATCGACATCTGTTAGAATCATTTGGAGTTAACAGATAATTGTGACTGTCAAATAATAACAGACAAATAATTAGCAATAAATTAAAATTGCGACTATAATTTGAGATTTAAACTATCCTATCTCTCAAGTTGGATCGAACTGCACATGGTGTGCGAATTTTATTATAATCGGTTAAGTGGTTTAGGAGTCCATTGAGGACAAACATTGTGACACGAGATTTATATATATTAAGATATATATATATATATATATATTTTTTTTTTTTTTTTTATTTTTTTTTTTTTTTTCAGTGCTTCTTCCAATGCACAGCTTCTTTTCATTTTAGATGGAAATTAGATAATAACTTTAAGATAGATATCATGATATCAGATCATCATTAGTAAAATAATATTTTATTATTCTTAAATGATTAGAAATCTTCCTACGGTTCTTTTATGATAGATAAACGGGTTCAACGAAGCGGGAAGCCTTCCCCTCCATAGAAGGCCGAAATTGTGAAGGCAAGTCTCTCGACCATCCTTAGACCCCATCCAATGGAAAATAAGACAATCACCAACTGCCCTGCCTCACTGCGCAGTAGTATGGCGACGTTAAACTCAACAAATAATTCAATATTAATAATACATATCTTATTTTAATACAGCGTCGGTCAAATATTCGTCCCATCACACTTGCACTTCAGCTTAAATTTATTTATTTATTTTTAAGAGCTAGAATTTAAAGATTTATTTTATTTTATTTATTTATTTATTTTGTGAGGTTTCTTTATTGCCTATATTTTAAATTATAACGTTAAGTTATTTTATGGTGGAAAATTTTCAACCATTATTTTATTTGTCTTGCAATTTGTACTTTTCAAACCTTCATTGAGAAAAAAAATCTGTAACTGATATCTAGAATTTAAATTGTGGCTGTAGAAAAAATATTTCCGTGCCACCCTTATAAATTCTGGTCCCTTTTGAAATCGAGTTCTAGAAACCCTTATTAGAATTCTAGCGCTTTTGCCTATATTATCCAGGTCAAATTTATTTAAAAGTCTCTGTAAATAAATTTGAATGCGAAAGTCGAGTTTTAGCAACTATAATCTTGGTTTATGACCCAATTCAAGAAAATCAAGCAATGGTTTTTTTCAATTCAAAGGATTTTTATAATTCTTATTACTCAAAATATTGTCTCACCATCTAGAAATGTAGACTAGAAATTTTCGATCATTTCGTCTATTCAGAGTATTGGTGAGCCTTATACACATAGCTTGGAATTCCATATTCCTAGTTTAGAGATTTAGAAGAAGACCACTTATTTATTCTATATGAAAGTGTTTTTTTTTTTTTTTTTTTTTTTTTTTTTTAGTGTTTCAGAATTATTTCAGTCGACTTGTGAAGTAGAAGTAGCGTCGAGTTGAGGAAGCAAAACTCGCCGAAGGAAGTCAATATTGATGGTGATAGCATTGAGTTGCGATTAAATGTTACTTGTGGTTAGGAAAGTTATAGCTGGATCCAGCATAGTTTAGCGATGTTAAAGGTGGTCGAGTAGAGGTGAATTTGGGTTAGCATGGAGTGTCTAATTTTTGGATCGTTGGTTAGATAAATTGAAAACACGATCTACGGCGATTAAGAAAGATTATATAAAATTTGAATGTTGATAGTTTTAAAGAAATAGCTGGGTAAAATGAAGTGAATGGTATTGTCGATTTGGAGAACTTTAAATAAGTGATAGTTGTGACGTCGAGTGGTTTTGTGTCTGTTGTGTAAGCAGATAATGCGTGTTGGTAGCGGATGACATGTGATGGTGTTGCTCGATAAGTACGAGAATTCATTAGCAGTGATGGAAGGAAGTGTAGCGATTTGATTTTGGATTAGATAAAGGTGTCGCATTAATTTATGATACAAAGGCTATCTGGGGAGTGGGAAATTATTCCTAGTCTCTCTAAAGATATTCGATGAAGTCATCGGTGAATGTTACTAAGCTTTAAGTGGTGAGCAATATTTCTTTATAATCGTTTTAAGTTATTTAAGCTGGCATATCACTGAGTTTCTTAATGAATACCGCTGAAGTAGGAACGGCTACTTCACAGTGGCACCTACGTTTACTAAACCTCTCCCACGCCCCCCGCAAGAGTGTATTACACCGGGTCCGGCAATGGGGCCAAATTTTTAATGATATTGAAGAATACTTTAATCTAACTAAAATACCCGATGAAGATAAATTTTATGTATTAAAATACTCACTCAAAGGCGATGTCAATCTACGACTCGAAAATGTTGCGTCTATTGCGCTTGATCAAAACCCCACCTATGAGACTTTAAAACGAAAAGTTAAAGAAAATATTTCACATGTTGCCGTCAAGTCTAATTTGCATCAAAAACTTTATAGTAGGAAAATGTCCTTATATGACAAACCACTCATTTTTTACTCCAAAAATTGGACATTTTTAAACAACTGGATTTGAACTTGTCTTTTGCTTCTGTTTTAGACATTATCACTCCTCTTTTCATAATTTTAATCCAAGATTACCCTGACATGAAAAATGTGGCTTATTACGGCACTTTATTTCCAACCACCTTGTCCAAGTACCAGGACTGGCATCCTGTGAAAACTGATAATAAATATTCGAGGCGGGAACAAGTCACCCCACCCCTCAAAATGCTAATTTTAATCGACCGCAGCAAGGCCGTTCATTTCAAAATCCAATACACAGTACTATCGATGCCTCCAAATAGAAATTTAAAACAAAATGAACATTTTCCAAGAAATGAAAGGAACTCTAGAAACAATAACCAACATAGGCAGTTAAACTCAATTTCTTTAAGTACAATTTGTGTCAGTGCAGTGGACTTGCTTAATTTAAATATAGTTTTACATGATGTAGTAACTCCAACATGTTTTATACTGAATGAACAATGTTTTCTACCTTACGATACTTGTCAAAAATATTTTTCGTTTAAACCTTGAAGTCAGTCCAATTATAATGTAACTACAGCACAAGGTCTATCATGTGCAAAAATGGGTAAAATATGTTTGAAAGTTAAAATTCGACAGCTAGAAATTGTATGTTCTTTTTATGTCATTGATAATCTACAGCATCCTTGTATAATCGGTTTACATTTCAAGGAAATAATACTGAGCTTTATTTTTTACTAATTATTTATATGTTGATTAATCTGCTTTAAGTTCTAAACCTTTCCAGTTGTTAGAGTTAATTGTTAATTGAGGAGAAAGTGCCTTAATTGAAAAAGAAATGCTAGATTGTATTCAACAGCTTACTAAACCTACTGACTGTTTTTCGGAAACTAGAAAGGAGGTTCTCTCATCTACATGGCTGCAAACTACTAATGGTATTGAAAATATTGCCGTAGAACCCATGCCAGAGTCAATTTTAAACTCCCGAAAACACTTTATCCAAGTGCGATTTTTTAAACAACGCATGGGCAGCACTGAAGAACTAAACATTTCGGATTCGGATCCAGTGGAGCAAAATTCTTTTGCATTTAACATTCCTAGTTACGATTTCAGGGAGCATGAAAGGGAGCTGTCGGTGGTACCAGTTTAAATGATCCACAAACTCCACCCAAGCAATCTTTGAGCACTACAGGTTCAGATACATCAAACTCTACCAGACAGGTAAATGAATGTGAAAGCACTTCACCCACATCCTCACCTCCGGAGAAAAAACAAAGACAGACTTGTCACAAACGTTACCTTACGTTTACAAATTCACCATTTTTTTTTCACTACAACAGAAAAGAAGAAAGCTTTGGAATAAATTTCCCAAATGACCCCGTTCAATGATATCAATATAATCAAGCACTGAATAGCCAGAGAAAATCTTAGCTGTCCCAGACTCTGTACAGACCAGTGAATATCGTCCATTCCGGCGCCCGAAGGCTCCAAAGCGTCCCTGTCCTTCTTCCTCAGCCAGTGGTCGCCTCGTCGAAAAGGACTTTGCAGCACTTGAAGATTGCCAGCCTTAACACCACTTCAATACCCGATTCAAAGTCCGCCAGAGAAACTCTGATTCACCGACTTTCCAATCCAATGTCGAAAAGTCCTTCATCCTTGCCTTTTGAGATAAGAAAAAGCACCGCTCAGGCAGCCTAGATCCCAATGGTATAGACCATAAAGTCAGAGATCAACAATTGCCCATACGCCACCCTCTTAGATGCTACCCCTCACCTGATGTCAAAGTCCAGCCAATAAACCAGGTGATGATATCCCAGTTTTTTTTTTTTTTTTTTTTTTTTTACGAAGTCCATTATTTGTATGAGTGAAAGAATGGTGGTTAATTTATAATACCCAGACAGGGATGTCCGTCCATGTTGAGGGTCCCTCTTCCCCTACAAGATGAGAATATCCTCTGCCAGAGACGTTTTATGATTTGAAGTGATTTTTTACAGCGTTTACGTTGAACACACACACATACATACTTAAATATGTGCGTGAATTCTCATCTTGTTAAAAAAAAAAAAAAAAAAAAAAATCTTTATTATCTTATACGCCAGATATAAATTTCTATATATTTTTAATTAAATAACACATGGGTAGTTTAAATCTTTTTTTTTTTTTTTTTTTTTTTTTTTTTTTTCAATTTCGGCATTTTTTACATTTAATCTAAATGCCATGTTTTAATTTTACATACACAATTTCAGAAATTTAAAAATGTACTTTTCCATGAACACGCTGCTTTGGATGAACAGTTGTTTTCTAAGTATTACCTCAACATACTAAATTTAGTTTGACAAGCAGAAGATTAATCAGGTACAACGTAAAATAGGAAATCTTTTCTTGTTATTCGCAAGCAAGGAGTAAGTTCAATTAAAGTCTGTTCTGAGAGAGCTTTGAATAATGTAACACATCTTAAAAGTATTTTTATTAACATCTAACTAAGTATATGTTTACTTACTAAATTATAAGGAAGTCAATTTTGTTTCTTATGAAGAAAATTAATTTCATATAGGAATTGTTTTCGGAGACAGAATTTTTATATGAAACAATGAAAAATTTTAGTAAAAAAATTGAAATTAAAGAAACATATTACTTATAAAAATAATTTATGGTATTTCTGATATCATATTTAAATATAAAAGGAAGTTAATATATATATTAAATTCAAAATTTCATAGCATAATAATAGCAAGTAATAAAGCATAAAAAAAATATTATATAATGGAGCCTGAATCTCAGAAAAATGTATAACTGAATATTCTGCTTAAGGTAAAAAAGGAGAATTATATTCTCTAGGGGACAAAATTTTAATATAGTTATTTTTTTAAAGAACTCGTTAATAACTTTAAAACAAATGGTTGATTCATGAATTTTTGATAATTTAAAACAAAGTTATTGATTTTTTATAGATTCTTTTAATTATTTACTTTTTGTTTCGTTTTTAACAAGGGAAAGAAATGTAAAAAAAAAAAAAAAAAAAAAAAAAAAATAGATATCGTCTACAGGACACAAAATTAATATATTTTTCAATATTTCGTGTTATGTTATTTTTTTCTGAAATGAAAATATTTTTTTTTTCACAATAGGATATAGTATTCATAAATAACGAGTTAATAAATAATTTGTTCTGAATAAATTTGTAAAAGAAATTATTGGAGAAAATTTAATATTGGCCACACGTGTGAATTCTCTATAATATCCCTAACATCAAAGTTATTTTGAGGATACACTATTTGAACAGTCCAGAGCGTTTTTATGATATAATATTTTTTATTCTCGTTACTCACAAATGACTAATACTTTTACTGCTTTATTGAAGATGTGAATATAATGGAAAAAATATGTGATGCTTAAAAATGAAATCATTATATGCTTTATTCGTATTGAATTAACTGTGAGATAAATCAGTGACTTTGTCTATTGAATATTAAATATTCAATGGAATGGGGTATTAAAATATCAGCACCGTAGGAACTTATCTTGTGAGTCACTCACACGACTTTCTCTTAACCTTATTTCAATACTATAAATATATGTTGTTGTATAAGTCTTGAGGTGAAGAAAGCAATACAATAAAGTTGAATGTACTTTAAAAATAATATAAAACTGGTTTAGAAATAATTTTATTTGACAAATTCTATGTGAGGGGGCGTACAACTCCCCGTTCAACAATAATGCCTAAAATTATTTAAGGAAAAAAAAAAAAAAAAAAAAAAAAAGAATGTTATTAATTTGACTTCAAACTTAACAATGTTAATAAAATTTTGAAGTGGAAACCTAGTACGAACTTCAAAATATCAAATTCAAATTTCTCGCAAATATTTGTTTTTAAGTTATGATGAGAACAGATATAAATACAGATGAACCGCTAGAAACTGGACTTTCACAATTAGAACAGCTCAAAACGTGATATTACACAAAAACAAAGTTAAAAATTGAACTTCAAAAAATACATTCTTTACAGTATAAGTATGAAAAATTAATTTTCTTTCTTGAGAAATATTTGTCAGCATAGTAATGTGCAGTAAAGCACTTTCATCAATTACATTCAATAGAAAAGATTCAGCTCAATTTTGGGTCGCCCTGTATATTATCTATAAACAACATGCATTATAAGGAATATTGTGTACTTAAATTTAGTCTTACTTGAAAAACATCTAATACAAAACGAATTACATTTCCAGAAATTTCCAAGTATCTAAAGATACCCAAATATTTTGGGTGACCCTGTAAACGAATAATGAATGGTTCCAATACCACAATCTACAGAAAACGTGCTTTTATGCATAAAAAAAAATCTGCTCATCCCGTTTCGTTTAAGTAAGCTTATAGATGTTACACTGTTACACTTACTCGATATTTCCCCATACACATAATGCATTTGAATTCTCTTGGATGTCCCTGTACACGAACCATTTGTTTTATCTCAACGAAAAGTTTAGTCTAGCATCCTATATTATACACATTTTGTATACCGAGTATGGACCTTTTGCTACTATTTGTTCTTGAGATATATTGATCAAACACACACACACACACACGCACAGATATCAACCGATAAAAACATGATTTTTGAATTCAAGGAACCTCAAAATTTGTAAATATTTCAACAACTCAATTTCGGAAATTTTACCCCAAAACAATACTTTCTCTATCATGTATATGGGTAAGAGAAAGTAAAAATATGTATATTTTTTATTACTTATTACAATTAGTGGATATTGATAGAAAATGTATATGTGAAGGGAAATTTCCTGAACAAGAAAATATAAAAAATCTTGTTACCATAAATGCATTAGAAAAATTTAGCGGATCTTAAGCTTACAAATGTGATAATCAAGGAAATAGTAGTATTGTAGAAATAGAAACGATATGACTGTTAGGGAAATATTAGTATTTAGTTCCAAAATCTGAAGAGAATCTAATATATTGTTGCATAAATGGTGGTTTAAGGTAACAATCTAATTTATAAAAAAATTTACAAATTTTAAAAATGACTTTCAAGAATATGGATCGATATCATTTCTGCGTAAGAAAGTCGAAACTTTAGTCAAAAAACAAACCAACATTAAATAAAAAGTAAAGTTTTTTGTCAAATATAGTCATTTTATTGCTTCTAAATGCTTAGATATAACTTTTAATTGGTAACAGAAGGTTTTGTCCATATCTCTGACTGTATATTTTTAAAATGTTTCATGGATATATAAGGTGACCAAAAAAGTTCTTGTCGTTTCTGATATGACATTGGAAGAGTGAACCCCAACATAAAAATATTCTCCAAAATTGGCGATGAAGTGGTTAGGATGAGAGTCCAGACATTGATCAAGAGTATAAAAGCGCGTTGCATAGGTAATTCAAACATAACTCACACAACGACTGATTGAAATAGAAGTGTCAAAGGCGCTCGTTCGGAGTTGTTTGTTGTATGATTTTAAAGTGCGCCTGTCAGCAGCAGAATCAAGTCGCCGAATTTTCCCGGCCTTTGGAGATGATGCCGTTAACGAGCGAACCGCTAGGCACTGACTCCATAAGTGCAGGTCAGGGGATATGTCTCTTAGTGATGCACCACACAGCGATCGAACACAAGCGCTGGACGATGAGGCCGTTTGAGCAGCCATAGACAGTGACAGAAGCCAAACATGTGGTGAGCTTGCTGCAGAATTCCAGGTATCTGAGGAAACGATAAGACTCCATTGGCACCGCATAGGAAAGGCATAAAAGCTGAGCAAGTGGGTATCCCGCTCACTGTCCGATGCAAACAAGCAACAGCGTGTCGCTGCCTGTTTATCATTGCTTACTCGGGACCGTAATTATTTTGATCGAGTACTCATATTTGATTGAGTACTCACCAGCGATGAAAAGTGGGTTCAGTATTACACACCCAAGCATTCGAGACATTGGTTGTCACCACGAGACCCTGTGAATCGCAATGCGAGATCTTCTCTCCCACCACTCAAGATCATGCTCTGTGCCTGGTGGACTAGTCGCCAAGTGGTGCACTATGAGCTCCTGCAAGTGAGCCAAACAAAGACGGCAGGACTCAACTCACAGCAGTTGGAACGTGTGTATCATGCACTGATGCATAAAGAGCCAGCATTGGTCAGTCATAAGTGTGTACTCCTCCTCCATGACAACTCGAAGCCACATGTGGCTCGGGAGGCCAGGGACACCATCCAGCGACTGGGCTGAAATACACTACCCCATCCACCATACTCCGCAGACCTCCCACCAACAGACTACCACCTTTTAGATTCCCTGGACAATGATCTTCGTGGGAAATGGCTCTAACAGACTTTTCTGAGTCCAATTCTCCTGAGTTTTACCGCGATGGCATCGCACAACTAGCCGCTGTTGGCAAAAGGCACTGGATGCTGATGGTGATTACTTTGAGGATTAGCGGTAATTATTATTTGTTTTGTGATTTTTTCTTTCTGACTGTTCAAAACGGCAAGAGTGTTTTTGGTTACCTTATAAATTAATGTTGGGCACAGACCTAAGATCTCTGCCAAGTGCCTTTGAATTCCGTGCTATTCTCACAAGATACATGGACAAATATAGCGTTACAAACACACAGACGCAACCCTCCCCCCCCCCCCCCCAACACACACACACATACAGAAAATTTTCTGAGGTTATTTTTGGTTTTTAGAAAGTGTCGAACGTAATGATATTGCACATTATTTTTATTCTGAGATTTTCTAATTCCATATACAAAAGTCTGATTTTATTGATATTGATGACTACTCAGACCTTTAAATCTGATTACACTTGTTTACAAAAATAATGTTGGCGAAATTTGAATTGATAATTTAGCTCTTTTTCTTTTTCTTTCTTTTTTTTTTTTTTTTTTTTTTTTTTTTTGTGTGTGTGTGCATAAAATGATAATAAAACCAGTTTTTCTTTATCACGTCAAATTTTCTTAATATCTGGTATCTACGGACACAATTTCATGATTTTCGGTAGTTTGTAATATGTTTAGGTGAATAATTATAATTTATCAAGGAAACATACTATAAAAATTACCATATAATGATAATAATGGAAGAGTCACGTGAGAAACTGTGTCTTGATAGACTCTCTGTATCGGCAAAAATTTACGCGTTATAAAGAAACACTGGCTTTAATTTAGATTGCTACTCATTAAAAAATATAAAGATCATCCAAAATTTAAATTTTTATAAATAGATCTGTGCACTGATATAATTAATTTCAATTTTTATTCAAAGATATAGCATATACTGCAATAATTTCCATAAAATCATAATTAAATGATAATCGTGAGTTTAAAACCATGAAATATGTTCTTATACCAATTTTATATATTTTTCTAAGTTTTTTATTTCTATCAACATCATAAATTCTATAAGAAAAAATTCATGTTTCTAAAGAAAACTTATTTCACATTCAAAACAAGCAGGCCAAGAACATGAATTCTAATATTTATAAAATTACCTTCGCCACGAAAGACCAACAATGTAACACAAAATGTTTAAAAAACTAAGTTTATCACAAACATTAGAATTTGAAAAAAAATGTGCTTTCTATTTTCGGGGAAATATTCTGCATGTAAATATCTTTATTTCCATTTTAGAAAATGGGTAGTTTTTCTGTTTCGTAAATTATTGCTATTATAGGTAAACTACTTTCATAATCAAAACAGAAACACATTATTGTTTCTTCCCAAATAAGAATGCATTTTATCGTCAAAAAATGTCTTCGACACGAACGCTTAGTATGTATATTCTTCAGCATTGTAAAAGTTTCTAAACGACAGAATGAAATAATGTTTCAGAAAATTTCTGAAAGCTTTTATCAGATGAAGGAGCTTCCATGTGCAAACAGGTCTAGCAGAGTGAATCTTAGATTGAAATGTAAAATTAACATTGATTAAATTAAAAGTTACATGATTTATATAATTATGTTTAAAAAAAGAGAGTCCGTATTTTTTGACAAAAAAAAAAAAAAAAAAAAAAAAAAAAATCGAATGCGAATTTTTTTAGATACATATTTTATTTTTTAATATATTTCCTAAAATAGTTTCGAAATAAAATGAGCTGTGAAAAAAACATACTTATAAAAACAGAAAAGGAAAATGTTTTAAACACTAATGTGGCGAATTATAATGAGAAATAAATGAATGGAGTAATTAGAATATAAACTTATACGTTTAATACAATAACTTCTTTTAATGCAAAATAAAGGATTTTTTTTTTTTTTTTTTTTTTTTTTTTTTTTTTTTTTTAAGTATTAAATGCGTTATTTAAGTAACATTAAAATTTTAATAACAACTTTAATAAGTTTTACTTTAAAGAAGTTTTAGAAACAAATAACGCCAGTTCAGCTGGAATTTTTAAATGATTATATTAAAGTGCCTTTATTTAATTTCGAAATAATTGATGATATATGACGTCAAAATTCTTTATATTTTTCTCATAAATCCATTAAATAGTTTTTTTTTTTTTTTTTTAATCAATATTTTGAAAGGTAATAGTACTCATCAAAACGCACAAAAACTGCAGTGAAACATGAGGTTGAAAATTTAGTTGTACAAAATCGTGAAATATACAAACATCAAAACCTGGTATTCTGGTAAATCATTTGGTTTCATTTTTCTGAAAATATCTAAAATCACACATTTGAGATGCTAGCGGCAACAGTAAAAAAAAAAAAAAAAAAAGAAAAAGAAAAGAAACAACAATGATTGTGGCTGATGCAACAAAAATGTGGGAAATTTTCAATATATAAGTTTGCAGTATTTTTTCCAAAAAGTGACTGCGTAGATCACTTGTATAGAGTTACCAACTGGTAGTATATCAAGCTATGCGGATTTTTTCTTCTTTTTTTTACAGCAATAGTAGAAAAACTTAAAAATTCAAACAATTTCACTATTTCCAAAATGTGCAATCTGAAATATATTTTCAATAAGTGTACTACAATTAAAATAACTAGAGAAATCTGGAATATCTGACGGGAAAGAAATGAATATTTTAATAGCAACTTCCTCTGAGATATTATAAGTAGTTGAATGATAATGCAAAAAAAAAAAACTATGAATAGCATTTATTATCACCATTTTTCTATTAATAAATAATTATCTTTTATTTAATTGAAAGAAGCATCTAGAAAATTTTCATGATAAAAATTTCCTGTAGAAAAAAGATCGTACAAGTTGGCAGCTTTGTAACATTCTCTGCTGTCAAAGGTAAACTAATAAAAACAACAGTTCCTTCCTAAGATGGAATTCTTCCACCACTATTTTAAAAATAATTTCTATCATATGTATTCACAAAATATTACTGTAAAATCACGCAAAAATTCTTCTAAATGGAAATAATGGTCCTAAAATTTCAGAAAACTTTCACTTCTTAATGGAGTTTTTATATGTTGTAAATGTGGAGTTGGATGCTACTTTAACCACACAAATTAAATGTCAAGAAATAGGAGGGGCGACAACTAGAGGAGATACATTTCCTTTCCAGTATTTCGCTTGGTTTCCAAATATCAAAAGTTTTTCTTAAGGAACAAAACAAATTGCAAAATTCTAATTTTTCAAATCGAAAAGAAAGGATAGCATTTAAAACAAGAATGAAAAATCATGCGGTACGCATTGATTATTAACATTTTTCAACTGTACGTACTAGTTGTATGCATAACTTTCAATTTACTTTGTCTACATTGTCACACAACGGACAGACAGGAAGACTGAAAGGCATAAAGATAAAAATAGACTAATTCCTTTCATAATCAATGTTAAACATTGTTGGAAAGTAATAAACATGCTTTACGCAAAATAAAATGTGGCTCTCAGAGATTGCGAATAAATTGTGGGCCTTAATGCATCTGTTTTTTTTTTTTGTTTGTTTGTTTGTTTGTTTTTTCGTTTTTTAGTGTAGCCATTTAAATCTGAAGGTTTATCATATCGTGTTCTATACAAAATATTATTTTAGCATATTAACATTTATAGTCAATTCCTTTATGATTTTCGACGTAGAAATTTATTTAAATGCGATTCACTAAAATGTCCATCTTAAAACACAATGCATTGCAATTTTTTGGATTTCCAAGTACATGCACCAGCTGTACTGGACCCATTAATGCCATTTTAAATCAGTAACATTCCACAGTAAATTTGAATATCATATGTATGTATTAAATTTCTGAAAATATTTAAGGACACTGGATTGGACAGATGGACAGATAGAAGGGAGACATATACAAAAACTGAAATCATATTCACTCTTAAAAATTGTTAGGAAGTGTTAAAAATTCTTAATATAAACAAAAATGCAGTTTTAGCTAATTTCCAATAGCCTTTAATGTAACTGAATATTTTTGTATATACCTGTAAATTTAATGCTAATATCATACTATATTCTATTGAAAGCATTTTTTATACGTGTGAATATCGTGCTTCAATTTTATTGGAATTTGCGTTATATAAATTTATTAATATTTTTTACCTGCTCTTACCCATAAGGTAGAGAAAGTATCGTTTTTGGGTCAAATTTTCGAATGCGAGATTTTTTTATATTTACACGTTTTGAGGTCCCCTGAACACGAAAATCTTGTTTTTAGCAAATGGTCTGTGTGTATGTCTGTGTGTCTGTATGTCTGTGTGTCTGTGTGTCTGTGTGTGTGTCTGTCTGTTATCAACATATCTCAAGAACAAATAGTAGCAGACATTCCAAACTTGGTATTCTAAATGTGTATCATATATAGATGCTACAGTAAGGTTTTCGTTAAGATCAAGCAAATGGTTCGCGTACAGGGACAATCAAGATAATTCTTATACATTACGTCTATGGGGGAAATTGCAGGTAAGTAGAGTTTAACGTCTATAGACTGCACTAAACCAAATGAAACGAATATATATATTTTTTGTAATGGAGATAGTCAACTGGGAAAAAAAAATGTGTATGTAGGAGCCTCGCCTGCCCCCCTGGTGGAGAAGAGCTCGCCAATACCTTTAAAGAGCTCGCCAATACCTTTAAAACGATTTTTTTTTTTTTTAATATTGAGTATAAAATGGACATTTTTTGGATATTTAGTGTTATACCACATCTCTAATATGGAAATCGTCTGCATTATCATAAAAGATAATTTTTTTAAATAATAATTTTAATAATATATTTTTTAAAAACAGAATTATTTTTTAAAAACAGAATTATTTTTTAATAACCGAATTAAATTTTATATAAATCTAGGTACATTAATGAAACGGAGGGTTGAGGGAGGCGGTAGCCCCCTTCACACAGAATTACTTATCATATAAAACTCTTCCGAAGCCTAATTTGAATTGTTTAACATAGGTTTACATAACATCGTTATCTTACCTCTTAATCTCCAACCTGTATTTATAGTATTAAATTTCAGGGTAAGAGAAAGTCGTGTGAGTGACACACCAGATTATTTCATTTAAATTCCTCTCATGGAATGTAATACTTCGAAATGCTTTTGATATACCTGTACGTAAACCAGTGGTGGTATTTACTCTATTTTCTATAGAAAATATCCGTTCGTGAGGTTGAATTAATTTATTTCAATTAAGATTCCCGTAAAGTAAAGGTATTAAAATATCGTTTTTAGAAATCTCCTTCACAGAACACAATGCTTTGAAATATTTTCGGGCGTCCATGTGCACAAACCAGTATAGGTATTATCTACATTTTCAATAGGGAACATCCGACAGTGAAGTTAAATAATATATAAGAGATACAAATAATTACATGAGTATTTAAGGTAGTTAGAGCACGGACAAACAGACTGATGGAAGGACAGTCGAACAGATATTCAGAAAATTCGAAGTCATTAACACTCTTCAACCTTGTTGGAAAACGTTAAAAACGCTTAATGTTAACGAAAATAATTCCGGCAAATTTCCAATAATAGTCATTAATGTAACTGAATATTTTTTTTTGCGGACCTGTAAATATTAATGCTATTCATACTATATTCCATAGAAAGCATTTTATTGTGTATATGAACATTATGTTTTAATTTTCTTAAGATTTCTGAAAATTGTTAAAATTTATTTATAGAAATACATTTCATAGAATGCAATGCTTTGAAATAATTTTGCGTGTTTCTGTACACAAATTAATAGTGTTATTTACTCCATTTTCAGTAGAATATATCCAATAGTGAAATTAAATAACATGTATGAATTTCATTAAGATTCTGTGTAAAGTAAAGGTATTAAAATATAGTTTATAGAAACATCTCTCATAGAACACAATGCTTTGGAATACTTTCGGGTGTCTGTACACAAAACCGTAGATATATTCACTCCATTTTCAACAGGTAACATCGGATAGTGAACTTGAATAGCATATATCAATTTCAAGAAATTCCATAAATATTGACGGGAGTTAGAACGTAATATTGCGCGTCTAATACTGTTTCGGTAAGTAAATATTTGTCGAGTTATGATCTTAGCCTTATTATGTTTATAAAAAAGGTATGCTGATGATAAAAATTAGCGATCAGACTACACACACACACACACACACACACACACACACACACACACACCACACACCACACACACACACACACACACACACACACATATATATATATATATATATATATATATATATATATATATATATATATATATATAACATTAAAAATGTGGATGTATGGTTCAATAATTTTGCTGCCGACTATAGATGAACGACTAAGCAAAATTTGACATATCAGTAATAACTAATCCTTATTAACAATCGATCGACCCCCAGCAGCATATTTATTGGCTGATATGCAGAAAAATTATATGTGAATGGTATTTTTTATATTTTAATTTTTTATATTTTCTTTTCTGTTGTAAATGTGTTTCTCGTTAACTAACAAGTTCCTTTAAATTCCTGTGTAATGATAAATGACTGTAAGACCTGACATGATGTATTGCATTTCAAGGTACTCTGTTATGATTTGATTCACAATAGATTTGTTTCAAGTCCCTAAGTCTCCGCAATCTTTTGGACACCCATCAAACGATTATAGTCCAAAAGCGCTTTAATTTTTGTCAGATTGTCTGAAATTCAAGAATTTGGTGGACGTTCATTGCCTTGTTATTAAGCGATGGCTTCTGTTCTGTCTTTAAAGACTTCATGCCACTTAAGCACTTGATCCGTGGCAAAGAATACTTGCCATAAGTTTTTTTTTTTTTTTTTTTTTTTTTTTTTTTTTTTAATGGCAAGGGTAATATTTCGTATTGGGATTTAAAAGTAATTCGTGTGTTCCATTATTTAAAATCAAACATACTTATAATTCAATATTAATTCAATAAACTAATAAACAATACAATACATTAAAATTAAAAAAAAATATATCTATTTTAAAACTTATAACATTAAACTTTAAAATGTTACAATAACTTTAAAACTTAATCTTTAAAATTTATAATAAGCACTTTAAATTGAATTCTTGCTAGTCCGTTTTGCCAATTTGTATGATTATGTGTTACGATTTAAAAACAAAAATGACAGTTAAGTGAGTATTTTTTTTTTTCCACATCTAATTTTATCTACAAATGCAAAAATCCAATGAATGCATGAATATAATCATTTAAATATACCTAGAGTAACTATTCATTTATATGTAATGTAATTTAAAAAATTGAGCTTAAGGAGAAATTTCATAAATATCGTATGATAAATTTTATATCTCAGCATCGTCTTTAACTTTAATGCACTAAGGAAATTTATTCTAAAATTACAAGTTATAAACTTTTCCTTCGTTTTAAATTACATCTTAGAAGAGTTACAAGTAAATATTTAGTGACTTTGAGCAGTTTGAAATAAAAGTAGCTTTTGAGCGTTAAAATTATAACAACTTTTATGAAACGAAAATAATTGCGTAGTAAAGATTTAAAATTAAGAAATATGAAGAAACATTTTCGAAAACTGATGCAGTTTAAAGTAAATCTTTAAAGTAATTTCATACCAGAATAGGTTTAAATTTCTGCACAATATAACATTTTTTCGCAAAAAAAAAAAAAATGTATTTTTTAAAGTTAAAGTTTGGTTTTTTAATGTTAAGTCATTCTAAACACATATTAAATAGAAAAACAAGAACGAAAAAACATGCAGTTTGCATATATTAATAACAAATTCTCATTCAACAAATCCTCGTCATTTGTTTTTCTATGTACTTTGCCTACCTGATCACACAACGGATGACAAAAGGTTGTGAGTCAGACTGATAAGTAGAATACAGAAATTCGTGATTACTTTTAAACATCTTAAAAGTGTTAAATATGCTTAATACAGAATACAATAGCAAATGAAATAGCTTTATCAATCGAAGTTTATTAATTAATAACTTCGTTAATTAAGATAATACAAATTTCTAACCAACTGAAGTGTCTTAATTGAAATATTCGCACACATTGATACATCTAATGATGGAGAGGACACTGCCGTTCACGAGGAGATGCGGTCAAAGATAAAAAATGTCTCTGACATTTATTTATTTATTAGGACTGACATTTATTTATTTATTTATTTTAATTATATAAAGATAAATTTGAATTAGCTGTAAATATATAATTACTTTTAAAAATGTCTGCAAAAAAAAAAAAGAAAGGTAAAGTAAATTATGAACATAACAGAGTCAAAAAATATACTTGCGGTTAATAAGCTTATAAAGTATCAGAAATAATAAGAACATTAAATAAAATGTTGCCTAAATTTGACACTATATATTTTAATAGCTAACTAATACATAAACGTTTCTAGTCTTCAATTTCATCGGGAATAATGTGGTAGAGAGTGTGACAAATTTCAGTTTTGGGCAAGAGAAAACTAAATATACTACACTTTACTTAAAGTTGCGCACACACAGAAAAACATTTTCGAAAAACGGACAAATATTTTTGGGACATCTCAAAAAGTGTAAATTCATCGAAAACAGGAATCTAATACTTTATTCGTTTGAATTTAGAAGAATGTAACAAGGTAAGGTCCGAGTTCCGTATAAAATTATCCTGCATTAAATGGTAAACTGTGTTCAATGAAACCTTACTATAGTAGAAGTGTACTTTATGTTACAAAATATTAATAATAATAATAATAATAAATAAATAAATAAATAAATAAAATGACGAATTCATATTTATTCATTAATGCTATTTTATGTTATTTACTTTTTTTTAACTGTAACTTTCCTTTTATTTTGAAATTAACACTGCGTTGTATTTTGGAAAAAATACGTTCCTTTACTTTTTCACCCTTAATAAAGACTCTTGCTATTTTTATTTATTTATTTTATTTAACAGAAACAAATGCTGCGTTTTTTTTTTCTTTTAACCCTTTGCCGGCCCTAATGCTATAAAGCGCTCTAAATAGTTTTCCCAAATCCAGGGACTCTTTTATTCAACTACCACCGACAAATTCGAGGACTGATATTTGTTTTATCTTATGAATGAATAAACTTCAAAGTGATTAGGAAACTGTTACAGTTAAAATTTAGTGATCGATATTGAATAAAAAAGTTTTTAATTTTGGATATACTCACAAGAAGTATGAAATTAGATAGGACTCGCAAAAGGTTAATAATGTTAATATTCAAAGATTCTACCGAAAATATGTTAATATTATTTGGATATGTATAACTCCACCTACATAGAAACAAACAAACAACAACAAAAAAAAAAAAAAATGCTGTGAAAGCGGCAGAGCAAACGACATATTTCTATTAACCAGCAATATTATTCAATCAAGTTGTTAACTGTTTTCATTTAGCTCAATTAATTACTATTCTGTCTACAGAATATATATTTATATTCAAAATCATTCAATTATAGTGTAAAACATCGAATATGTATGAGTTACATATCCTGTGAATTACGCCACACATGTGTACATTAGAACGGTTAGAAACTAATGTTTAAATAAAGGAAAATTCATATTAAAATAATTTAAGGAAACTGAGAGATGTTGCTGCAGGCATTAAGGCCAATTATCTGCGGAAGTGTCCTAGATCTGCATGGAGTGCTATCTAAGGGATATTTTTAAGAGACTCCATCCCATATTCATGCACAATTTGGTTAGAATCAGTGAAAACATCTAACGAAAAAGCTTGAGATCGAACACGAAACCTCTCACTAATAAGCTTAGAAAGCAGACCCTCTGTGTCATATTTGGAAATAGAAACTCAGAGCATTAGAATGTGAAAACAATCGTCAGTACATGAAAGATCGAGCTAATAGAGGTAGAATACAATACAATATAAGCGGTAAATATAAATATAGAGTTATATTTAATAAGTAGAAATATATATATTATTATTATTATTATTATTATTATTATTATTATTCATAAAATATAGACTATACTTATCTTTTACGCTTCAGTGGATGTGTAAAATTTAAACTTAACGTTTTTCATAATGTAATTAGCATTATATAATCATTACATATTCTTTTAAAAAGAATTTGCTTTAGTCAATATCTGATATTTTGTTCCTAAAAGTATTTGAGGCGTATGAACCATGCAATATTAAATATGCTAATAGGGAAAACAAGATTTAAAGAACAAATTATCAGTTAAAAACTGCGAAAAGTTATTTGTATTTGAAAAAAATAAGTTAAAATTCTGTCTTCCATACAAATCCCATTTTACACATTAATGCTTATATTATGATTTTTATTTTAAAATGTTACACTACTTATCAAAACGGGTTTACCTATTCCTTATTAAATCATTTAAAATTTGTTTTCAGCAATCGACCCGGCAAATGACATTGTCACTTCTGATATTGTTAACTACTTATAAGAAGTTAATGGATGGATGGATGGGTGGGTTTTACGTCGCACTAGTGCTACGCAGATGGGCAATTGGCGACGGTCTGTGACACACCCCTAGAGGTGGTCCGGAGACATGCCATCACAATTTTAATCCTCCACGGATGAGAGGGCTCTCCCGCATCATTGACCCCCAGAGGTATAATTCTTGATGGGAACATGGAGGCGCTTGCATCCACGACAGATTTTATGTGCACCAGCCACAATTAGTGTAACGACGGTCTTTGGCCGGCTCGAGTACCGAAACCGCAATCTTCCAATTCCGAGGCCGTCGCTCTGCCGACTGCGCTACCGCGTCCCTATAAGAAGTTACACATTTCACTAATACGCAAAACTTTTTATTTATTTTATTTTTTTATAATTTTTAAGCTAGTTCTTTCTTTTCAGGGAAAGTATGCTTTTTTTTTCTTTTTTTTTGTTTGTGATTAGAATTTCTACTCTAAAATGCGTTCAATTAATAAAAATAGGTTACTTAACTAGGTACTGCAACATTCCTAATTTATTTACATGCGTTTTATTATAGTTTCACCACTATTTGAAAAAAAAAGGAAATTTTCTTGAACGTTTTAATAGTAAAATATTATGTAAAAAAGTTTTTTTTTTTTTTTTTTTTTTTTAAATAGTGGTGACAATACAATAAAATAAACGTAAAATTGTAAGACGGCAGTGAGGAATTAACGTTAAATGCTTAGTTAACTTTACTTTAAAAATAATAGAAAGAATATTACAATTTGAATCATAATAATAAATTAAAAATATAAAAAAAATAATAAAAAGTAAAACTAAATCTTTCCCGTAGATTTTTGAATTTTCATTTTCTATAATGCAAATGAAAATAAGAAACGCCCCCCACCCGCCTTTTAATCACAGTATGAAAAACTAATATTAATATAACATAAAAACAAATTATTGAGATAAACTGTAAAATACAAAACTCACGTTTTAGATGATGTTACACCTTTTTATAGAAAAATTAATAAAGATATTAATTCTAATTAATATTTTTTGTAACATGAAGTTAATAATAATTTCCATCTTAAAAAAAAAAAAAAAAAAAAAAAAAAAAAAAAAACTTTATAAGCAAAAATATACTTGGAATATGTTTGGAATATTTCATTCTATTGCATTAAAAAATAAATTTGAGTTCAATTAGTCTTCGCGAGATACAGAGTCTGCCACATTCATTTAGAATTATTCTCTTTTTACTTTCTCTTACCCATAAGGTAAAGAAAGTATTGTTTTGGGGTCAAATTTTCGAAAGCGAGATTTTGTTATATTTACACATTTTGAGGTCCCCTGAATACGAAAATCATATTTTTAGCAAATGGTCTGTGTGTCTGTGTGTGTGTCTGTGTGTGTTTCTGTGTGTGAGTCTGTGTGTGAGTCTGTGTATGTGTCTGTGTGTCTGTGCAAACATTCCAAACTTGGTATTCTAAATGTATATCATATAGGGATGCTACAGTAAGCTTTTCGTTAAGATCAAGTAAATGGTTCGTGTACAGGGACAATCAAGATAATTCTAATACATTACGTCTATGGGGGAAATTGCAGGTAAGTAGAGTTTAACGTCTATAGACTGCATTAAACCAAATGAAACGAATATATATTTTTTGTAATAGAGATAGTGAACTGCGATTTTTTTTTTTTTTTTTGTATGTAGGAGCCTCGCCTCCCCCCCTGGGGGGGAAGTCCCCCCTGGATCTTTCAAAAGAGCTCGCCAATACCTTTAAACGAATGGTTGAACCATCGATCTGCGATAATTTAAAACAAAGTTATCGATTTTTTTTTCTACTTTTAACGAAAAAAAAAAAAAAAAAACTTTGAAAAAAAAATCGTTTATTTTATTTTATTTTATTTTATTTTATTTTATTTTTTTTTTTTAATATTGAGAATAAAATGGACTTTTTTTGGACATTTGGTGTTATACTACTTCTCTAATATGGAAATCGTCTGCATTATCATAAAAGATAAATTTTTTAAATAACAATTTTAATAAATTATTTTTTAAAAACAGAATTATTTTTTAATAACCGAATTAAATTCTCTAAAAATGTAGGTGCATTGATGAAAGGGGGGGTTGAGGGGGGCGGTAGCCCCCCTCACACAGAACTAATTATCATATAAAACTCTTCCTAATATGAAGCCTAATATGAATTGTTTAACACAGGTTTACATAACAGTACTCGTTATCTTACCTTTTAATCTGCAACCTGTATTTATAGTATTAAATTTCAGGGTAAGAAAAAGTCGTGTGAGTGACACACCAGATTATTTCTTTTTGAAGAGCCATTAAATTTATTTTTATAATTAAAAAAAAAGTTCTAACTTATGTTAATTATTTTCAACTTTGTTCCAACAGTATTTAAACACTGATCTAATGAAAGAAAAATTGCAAATATTATGCATTACTATAGTAATAAATGTAAAACCATGTTTTAATAACTATTCTCAGACTTATATATATTTATATAGTGAAGAATTTAATAACATTATAAATTTTAGCAATGAATAGATACATGATAATTCCAAGAACACTTACATAAAAGTTATAGTAATTTAATTTAAACGTTAGCACACATTTTTTCTATGATTCACTTACAGTATCAGTATATATATATATATATATATATATATATATATATATATATATATATATATATATATATATATATATATATATATATATAAATTTCTTAGATTTAAAACTTAAACTTGATGGTATTAAATTTATACTGATCTGTATGACAAAAGACAAGATTTCAGTTTCAAAGTAAATTTACTTACACACTTTACTTCTTGTCTTCATATCTCTGTTTACAGAAATATCATTCTCAATCACCTCTTTCGTATACATAATCTTTGTTCATATAGGTTTAAAAACAAAAATATATCTCACATAATTAATGTTGCTAAAAAAATGGGTTATCCCAAAAAATTTCTTTATTCAATTGTATATCATCAAGGATCTCTGTATAACACAAAAAAAAGAAAAAAAAAAAAACTACTAAGGTTTAATTTAAAAAAAAAAATGGTGGATGGGTGGGCAGTTGTTTGATTAAGGAGGAAGGGTGGTGTTGTTTGGTTGGTTGGTTGGGAGGGTATGATGCTGAATAAAATTAAAAAAAAAAAAAAAAAAAAAAAAAAAAAAAAAAGATGGGGGGGATTACTGTAAGTTACATTCTTATTTTTCTGGTTGATTACTATGAATTATGATATCTTTTATCCTTAAATTTAATTATGTGCATCTGGCTACTGAGGCTTCCCCTGTTTAAGTTTGAACAATCCATCTATTTGCATAACAAAAATAAATAAGATCTTCTATTATTAAAAATTCTTTTAAATTATAATTTTAATTATTGATGACTGCCTTTTAATGCTTATCCTTTTATGTGTGCTCTTTGGCATTATTGCTTGTATTTGAGTCTTCTTAAAACTTAACATTTAATACTTTGACTTCAAGATTACTTAATGTTGGGTTAATCATAAGTTCAATTCTTCTTAATACTTAATTGGTGCTAAAAATTCTTCTTATTACTTGATTGGTGCTAAAATTATCTTAATCTTGCAGTCAATACTTCTAAATTATCTTAATCTTGCAGTAAATACATCTTAATTACACTCGTTATTGCATTGGCTTATTCTCCTGAAATTTTTTAACTGACTTAATGTTTTTAAAGCTAACCGAAAGATGGCGCTGGCACTCTGATGTCTTATGCCTTCCTTCTTCAGTCCTCCACTTAAACGATTTAATATTAATGTATTTGGTACGATTTAATTTAACTCTACTAGTTTTAATTTTAATTACCTCTAATATCTATTTTAACATTATCATTTAATCTTTACTCTGTGTTTTTTATCTTTAATAAAAATGCTCTGAAGTATATTCGATTAATCGATAACTGTCGAGCTTTTATTTTACTTCAATTTAGGTTTTGGCATCATTCTTTTCTCCAGTTTGTGTTAAATGTTATACATGTGGTTACTCAGCTTTTTTCATGCTATCACTTTGGTTTCAATTAAGTTTGTAATTAATCTTTATTTAATCTTTGTTTTAATTTAATATTTCACATATTTCTCATTCTTTATTGTTCTTACTGCATCGATCTTTCTCCAGTTGGTGTTAAATGTTATGCATGTGGTTACTCAGCTTTTTTCATGATATCACTTTGGTTTCAATTAAGTTTTTAATTAATCTTTATTGAATCTTTGTTTTTATTTAATATTTCTCATTCTTTATTGTTCTTACTGCATCGATCGGGGCGTGAAATGCTATAAATTGCTATGAATTGCAATATCGTTTTACGAAATCGTTGCAGTTTTCACAGCTTTATGAAGTATGCGCCCCTTAAATGTATGCTTCTAACTTTAAGCATTTATATCCAATTAATTATGTGATTTTTTATATGTTTTTCTCTCTCATAAGTATAATGGTCCTTTTTTATTATCATTCAGGTCGGTGTAAGTTTTTCATGTTACTATCGTAACTCATTGGTTCTTAATCTATATCGCAAACTTTTTGTGTAATTCTTTCCACTATGTTAAATTCAGTTCTATATTTTAGTGTGCTGTTATTGTTTTAGTTCTATTAATTGCTAAATTTTAAGATTAAATTTTATTACGATATCTATTATTTATATATATATATATATATATATATATATATATATATATATATAAATGATAGTTATCGCAATGAAATTTAACTTTAAGAAATTTAGCAATTAATACATACAAAACAATACCAACACAACAAAAATAGAACTGATTTTTACATATAGGTAAGATTGACACAAAAATGTTGCGATACAGATTAAGAACCAATAAGAGAGAAAAACGGTTTAAATTTATTACGCCGACATGAATAATAATATTAAACTAGTATGTTGTGACCACCACAAGACTTTCTTCTATATTTTCTATACATATTCACTCAGTAACAATATTTAAAAAAAAATCGATAACTTTGTTTTAAATTATCACAGATATATAGTTCAACCATTCGTTTCAAACGTATTGGCGAGACCTTTCGAAAGATACCCACTTTGAAACTTTACCACCCCAGGTGGGGGAACCGATGCCCCTACATGAACATTTTTTTCCCGTAGTTAACTACTACTATTATCAACGAGACCTTTTTGATACCCATTTTGAAAATGTACTATCCGGTGGGGGTACTTCCCCCCCCAGGGGGGGGGGCAACCGATACCCCCACATGCACAATTTGTTTTTCCTAGTTTACTACTACTATTATCAATAATTCATATTAATTTTACAATCACAAGTTTAAAATAACTCTCATTATGCACATTTATACATAATTTGGTCCTATACTGTCATGTTAAAAGTTTACATAAAATGCGATCACAGCGCCACCTATTGAGCGATCAATCCCCAAATAAAATCAGCATCCAGTTTTTATCAGGGTGCAACTAAATACCAAGTTTGATTAAATTTCATTCATTGGTTCGAGAGATACAGGGTCCACAAAAAAGTGATACAGACAGACATTTTCTAAAAACTATCAATCCGTGTTCTGGACATCCCAAAACGTGTAAATCCATCAAAAAACGGAGGTCAAAAATTTTCACGAATCCAATACTTTCTCTATAATACATACTAGCAGGCTTTGCCCGCTTCGCTGGACATTAAACTTAAATGAGTTGTCAAAATGCCATATCTTCATTAATAACCTAAGTTCTCGCTGTGATTGGTAGAGGATTTCTCGCTCCCAATGTGAGGAGTCTGGGTCCCCACTGTCTTCGGCACAACTTACCCACTTCTAACTTCCCCACCCTCAGCGGGTGGGTTGGAAGTTTTGCAAAATCCCACTAATGTACATAATGCGTACACTTAATCAATATCCACACACCAAAATTCGCCATTCTAAGATAATTCAAAGCGAATCCAAACGGAAAAACATGTTTTTACACATGTTTATTGCCCTCCGACTCCGAGAAGGGGGGGGGGGGATTTCGAATTTCGTGAAATGCAGTTACAATAAGTGCCGGATGCATACAAACAATTTACACACCAAATTTCGTGACCACAGAAGTCTTTAAAAGACAGTATTATAAATAAATAAATACAAAAAGCACAGCTTAAGTATCGGAACCCTTTGGTGATTTAAAATATTTTAAGCCATTTTTGCGATGAACTGAATTGGCTATCTCAATTGTGCAATTAAAGATCTTGTCGAGAAACGTCCGAGCTACTTCGGTGCCGAATTTCAAATTTTGCCAAAGGGATCCAATACTAAAGCTGTTCCATATCGAATCTGAGTTAAAAACGGAAAAAGGGTAAAATAAATTAGAAATATCAGACCTATATTTATAAATTAGATACCGAATGAAAGGGGCAATTTTGCTGAATCCAGGGGTTCAAACAGTTTTTCGATGCGACAATTAGATTCTTAAAAAATAACTAAAATATGAAATTTAAGTGGCAACGGAAAAACGGATAAAGGGAAAAATAAATTAGAAATATCAGACCTATCATTACAAATTCAGTACCAAATGAAAGAGGTGATTTTTCTGAATCCTGGGGTGTAAACAGTTTTTCGATACGACAATTAGATTTTTTAAAATTAACTAAAGTATGAAACTTAGATGGCAACATTTCAATCTTTTCATAATTTGTTGTGCGAATCACGCGAATACAAAAGTCTTTAACTTAAAAAATTATTTTTATATTTTATTTTTCCATTCAAAGCATTTTAGTGAAAAAATATTTATGGCGCGTGCGCAGGCGTTTTTTACCCACAATTTAAACACTAATCGTAATTTTGAAAATTTCTATAGATATAATTTCAAGTTGGGTGATGACCTAAGTTTCTGCCAAGCGCCGTTGAATTCCGTCCAGCCGTTCTCGAGTGATGCCCGGACAAACGTGTTTTAGTCTTTTACCCCCTGGGGGGGGAACGGGGGGGAATTTATAAAAAGTTGATAGATATAATTTTAAGTTGGGTGAAGACCTAAATTCCTGCCAAGCGCCGTTGAATTCTGTCCAGCCGTTCTCAAGTGATGCCCGGACAAAAAAAGCGACATTCGGACACGATGACACACACACACACAGGCAAAATTTTCTGAAGTCATTTTCGGCTTTCATGGGGTGTAAAACGTGAAGATATCGCAAAATTTTTTGATTCTGACAAATTTACAGACAAAAGTCTGATTTTATTAATATAGATAGAAGAAAGTAAAAAGGACCATTAAACTGAATGACTGGTAAAGTAAATAAAAGACCACAGAAATAATAATTGGATAAAAATGCTTAAAATTCGAAGTATAAACACTTCAGGGGGTATGTACTTCATAAAGCTGTGAAAGATGCATCGATATATATATAAGTATAGGTATATGTATAACCGTTGAAAGTAATGCATCTTCTAATTTGAAAGTAATGCATCTGAAAAAAAAAGTAATGCATCTTCTAATAACATCCATTAAAATAAAAGCTAATTAACAAAAAAAAAAAAAAAAAAAAAAATTACACATTTATGTACATTTTTGAATTAAAAAAAGGTGTCTTTATGCATAGACTGTTGCAAAACTAATTTTACAATCTTAAATGTTTAAGAATTTTAAACCGTAATTTTCAACATGCAATTTAATGTCTAGGAAATTGCTTTAGCACGAAATAGCTTAATGTGAATGTTTGGACATACTGTGTTCATCACGCATCTCGCCATTTAATTGAATTTTAGCGTGTTCACTGAAACTATTATAAATTAAATGAAGAATTTATTCTAATTAATAAAAATCACAAGGCTTTAAGATAAAATGTTACATTATTTCATCTCTAAAGTATTAATTTATTCATTTAATTGTAAAGAGTAAAAATTTCAACATTATTATTATTTTTTTTATTATTATTGTTATTATTATTACAAAAACATTTATCGTTTAGCTATGATGAATTACTATCTTTAAAGATAAGTTTGAACTTAAAACTAATAAATGTTATTTATTTATATTTAAAAAATTAATGTTTATTGATTTATTTTATTTTTTTATCTTTTTTTGTCAGTCTCTAATTTAAGCATTAAACTTTTAAAATAATACTAATTACTTTTAAAGTTGTTAATCTTGTATGTATGTATGTATATATGCACACACACAAATATACAGTCGGTAACAAAAGTGTTCGAACACTATCGAAAATTCCTATATAAAAAAGTAGAGCTAATACTGTTTTGTTAAATAAATCCTTGTCGAATCATGTTGTTAAACTGACTAAGAACATGATTCAACAAATATTTATTTAACAAAACAATATTAACTCTACTTTTTTATATAGGAGATTTTCATTCGGGATTTTACGCATGTCTCGTGGTTAATTTCGAGATCCACTTATTTTAATTACGCTGCAAAAGTTCTTTTTTGACACTTCCGAAAATATTCATATTCCCAATTACCTCTATATAGAACGGTCTAACGGTCAAGTAGAGCAGTCTAACTCAATTTATAAAGTTTTGGCACTTTCCCGCTTTCTTCCCGCCTCCCCTAATAATTTTACACTTTCGAAAATAAACGCATTCGACTTGCAGCCCCCAAAAATATCTATATACCAATTTTCAACGGTCTAACTTAATTAATAACTTTTTGGTCCCTTCGTCCTCTTCCCACCCACCTAATAATTTTACACTTTCCAAAATACTCTCATTCGACTTCTAGGTCCCAAAAACCTACATATACAAATTTTGAACGTTCTAATTTAATTTCCATTTTATTTGTCCCCTCCCCAATTTCCGCATCCCTACTTTCGAAAATATCGCCATTCACTTGCAGGCCCATAAAAGCCAACTCATACAATTTTAGTCTAACTCATTTTCTATTTTGTTGCCCCCTTTCCCTCCCCCTAACCATTTTACACTTTTGAAAATATCCTGAATCTATATGTTGGACCCTTAAACTTATACATACTAATTTTGAACGGTTTTAATTACTTTGAAAAAAAAAAGAAAAAAAGATTTATTTTTACCTTGAAGTGTATTCGTTGCTATGGAAACTCACATCGTCTTTCGAGAGAGAGATTACGCGTGTTAGAATAAAATTCAGTTTGCAATAAAAATGTAACTGTTTTGTTTAATATCCAAAATTTATGAAATTTGAACTGCAAGTTGGTCTTGTGTTGTACAGGCTGTATATTATTTTTTATATTCATGATAGAGAAATTTGAAATTTTTAATCCTACTTTAAAAACACGTGACATAGTGAGTTGCAGATGTTTGGTTGTCCGTACAAACAGTTTAGTGAATCGTCTGCTTCCAGTTTAGATTCAAGTGATTTGTTGCCCCCTAATTTTTATACTTTAGTTAGTTTAAAAAAAAAAAATTGTCCCTTTCTTTTTTAACCTTATTTGTAGTGATAGGACATGCGTTTCTAATTTATTTTTCCTTCTAATTTTTGTTTCTAATTTATTTATTTTTCTAATTTATTATCCATTAGAATGTCTATTTTTAAGCAATTCGCCGTGGACTCTGTCCTTTTTCGATCGACATAGGTCATCGTTTTAATTAATATCTCACCAAATTGGGATCGGTGACAGACAAACAAACAAACAAACAGATACGCACATATTTTAATAATAGGGAGATAAATATTATTATATAATATTATAATAATTATTTTTTATTTTAAAATATTCGTTACTGTATTCACTAACAGAAAGGCCAAAAATGAAAAAGATTATCTAAACAATATGTTTACTATCTCAGAGAATACTAAAATTTGGTGCAAACAAAGGCGGTACTACTTTTAAATGCCTTAAAACAAGTTTTAGAGATAATAGCTCGCATAATATACAGAATTCATGATTTATTTGTTAAGTAAATAGGTAGTTTTTATGCAATAATATCGTTTAAAACATTTTTTACATTCTCTAAACCATATATATCATGCAAAATGTATTTGTGTGAAATTTTCGAAAATGAATTTTTGTTTTATTTACATGTTTTAAGGTCCTCTGAATACGAAAAATATGTTTTTAGCGGTTGTCTGTGTGCCTGCTGTGTGTCTGTCAATGTTATTTTTTGCGTGTGTGTGTCTTAAAAACATATCTCAAGGAGAAATAGTAGCCAGAAGTTCAAAATCAGTATTCTAAATCTCTATCATATAGAGATGTCACACTCAATTTTCGTTGTGATCAAAGAATTGGTTCGTGGAAATGCTCATCCAAGAGAATGCAAATACATTACGTCTAAAATGGAATTTTCTGGTAAGTACATTGTGACATTTATAGGTTTCCTAAAGAAAATAGAATGAAGATAATTTTTATAAGCATAAAAACATTTTTTGTACAGATTGTGGTATGAAGATCATTCATCACTTGTTTAAAGGTTATACAAACTATTTGAAAATATTGGCGCTATACTTTGAAGTTGCAGGAAAAAAAAAATAATTTTTCTGCTGGTGCGTGTTTTTCACATAAAATTGAATTAAAGTACACGATGTGAAGTGCACATAAAGTTTATAGCTAATATACCGGACTACTCAAAATTAAACTAAACTTATTTTATTTACTGAATGTAACTCAGCGAAATGATTTGCTACATTTTACCACATCAACGAAAATTGCTCAGGCTTGAAAATCAAATTCTCATACTCATACTGTAAATACAATATTTTAAATTTTCTTTACAACTCCTTTTTTTTATATATATAATTTAAGTTTTGATAATACCTGAATACGAAAGCACAATTTTTAACATTTGATCTACATGTATATATGTTATCAGCATAAATTAAAGCAAATAACACGCAGGAAAATAAATTTATTATTTTGAAGATCGTATGAGGATTGCCACTTAAAATAATTGGCATGTCTGAAGACAAATTAATAACAGATTTGAATTTTAAAAAAAGTTGGCCCTTTAATTGAACGGGGGTTGAGGACGGCGTTAGAACCCCTCAATTCCCCGTTCAATTATTGACATATAATCCTGTGATAATATATTTATAATTTCATTGGCAGAATAATATATCCAACAAAATTGTTACTAAATCTATTTTAGAATATTTTTAAAATGGTTCGAACATTATTATCTTAACTTATTGATCTTGCGAATTCCTCTGCTCCCTCTTCACCCTGCATTACGGCTTCCTCCTTATAGAACTGAAATGCAGGGTGAAGAAAGTCGTGTGAGTAACAAACGAGATTATATTTTCTAATAATGTATGCACATATACATAAAAGCTGTAATGAACCAGTATTGAATAAAAGGTTAAAACTAATGTCATCGTTAGTTGTAAAGAAAAAATTTAAATTTAAAATAATTATGTAAAAATTTAAATGAAGCTATAATACAAAGATGGTGTTTCAAACAACGACATTATGAAAATTAACAATTTTTCAATTTTACTCCTTAAAAAAGAAAAAAAAGAAATTCTTAAATATATGTATATATATATATATATATGGTTCTTTAAAGATAATTCAAGTACTCATTGAAATAAATTCATTTCAACACAAATTCTTCTTCATTCATTTTCTACATTCATTTAAGTAGAATATTAATTATTTCATTTTCAAATCCCTTGATATTGCAGTTCTAAAGATCTTACATTCATTGCATATTTTGTTTCTGTAAAGGGCATCTTTTTATTATTCATTCCCTACTTTCAATTTCACTTAAGTGACTTTTGAGAATTTACTGATGAAAGAGAATGCTGGGTTTTAATGGATATCACTTACTTCAAATGCATTTCTCTTAAAGTCACAGTATCGTGAAAACACATCCTTCTTGTAGTTATAAAATTAACATTTTATTGAACAGTGATTACATTGAAGTGGTTCGAAATAATTTGAATTCTACACTAAACTTTAAAACTTAAAGGTTTAATTTGTGCAACAGTCAATTTGAACTTATGATGTCATTGAAATAAATTTAAATTTGTTTATGACTAAAAGATATTTCACTGAAAAAAATCTTTATTTAATTTTTTATGCCTTTAATAATTTGAAAGGGTTGGCGCTATTCCATGAAAAATTTTAGTATAATTGTTATAATACATAATATGTCTTTTCTTAATTTATCGAATTTTTTCCAATTATTTCATCTGTAGAATGCAGTGTTGAAGACCTTTGAAAGAACTATGAAATAAAAAGCTAAAAAGTTTATTAAATAATGTTTAATTTCTCAAATGTTTAATATTGATTTCGTAAATATATATATATATATATATTTGTGTGTGTGTGTGTGTGTGTGTGTGTGTGTGTATAGTTTGTGTTTTAGATTTATTTAAATGTTTTGAGAGGTCTACAGAACGGTTTGATGTTTTAGAAAATGGATGTTTCTCTAAGTGTATGATAAATTTCGTAGCAGCTGTATCTGAGAATCTACTGCGCAGATTTTCTAACAAATCGATATGGAGTTGCAAAAACTGTAAAAGTTGGCAAATATGCTATTAACAACAAAATATAAACGGTGGAAAAAAAGAAAAAAAAAAACAAAACAGTGCAATATATTATTATTATTATCATTATTATTTATTTTATTTTATTTTACTAATATATGTATATATATGCATATAAGATATAATAATTTTACTTTTACAATAAAAATAAGATTCTAGAAAAAAAAAAAAAAAAAAAAAAAAAAAAAAAAAAAAAACAAGATTTAGCGAGGAAGAACAATTATTTTTCATATATACATGTATATATATTTTTTAAAATGTAACATTTAAAATGAGACAATGATTACAAAAATGTTTAAAACTTTAAAAATACATTTTAATTAAAAACATTAAAATACACGACAGACGTTTCGGCTAGAACAATAGCCCTCTTCAGTGTCAAACATACAAGCACAACATTTACAAAAAAAATCATAACACATCATATATATGAATGTGTTCACTAAAAACAATAATATTAACATTAAGGAATTTTTTATTCTGCCACATAGAAATATTCAGACGTGCTACGGTAGACATGTTATCTCGAAGGGCTTTTTTAGTCGTGTCGTATACATATGCATTGAAATTTATGTTTTATGATGAGTAATTATGTAATAATATAAAAAAAAAAATACATGCACGTTTTTGTACATTAAAAATTTATTTATTTAATATTTAGTTCAAATATTTATACATAAACATAACTTACTAGGTAAAAAGCAGCAATTGCTCTTCAAATATTGCTAGAAAAAAACACTCGATCTTCACCTTGAAAATATATCGATTAAAAAAAAAAAAAATCTATAGTTTTTTGTGATATTGTGGCATACAGCCCCCCTTCCAATTAATTAAAGTTGGCCAGACCTTAATCTCTACACAGAGCAGGTGTGCTGATACTTACAATAGTTTGGCTCCAGACTGTCTCGAACTGTGACACTAAAGTACAATGGAGCTGCCCTGCTAGCACACCATGATGGTCGTGAGAACAGCGGAGTTTCCGAGTGATTTCTTCGGCCAGATGGGAAGGCGCCCGCCCGCTCAGCGAATGAGGGAGGAGCGCGGGTTGCCATCGAGAGAAAGAGTTTCCCCAGGAGCAGCGCTGAAAGCAGAGAGTCGGGGATTCGTATCTTGTCTTCGGCCAGTGAAGGTCGGAGGGTTTTTTTTCTTGTCTCGTTTACCAGGAGAGGTAGCGAGACACTTAGTGATTTTTTTGTGTTCCTCTAGGAGCAGAGAACACAGGTCAGCTTATTTTCTGTCACCGGCGAAGGTGTGCAGGTCAGCTCGTAAGATACTTTTTACTTTAAATTATCCTAGGACTGGATTATATCTTTTCTGTACCTGGAACGGTGCAAGTATTGTTTCAGTAAATCGAATTTAGGATCACGGAGATCCACTGAAACTGTTTGTTAAGATCATCAACTCAACTATCGATCCATGCTGTATCTACTAGCCATTGTATATAATCATCCAACTTCAATATTGTAACTAACGGTTGTACATAGAATCTTGTTTAAATTTTAATTAAATTAATTTTCTTATCAACTTCTGCTGTGACGGGATTTTCTTATTCGCTACCAGAACCCTCGCCCGAAAGTCCGAAACGCCACAGCTATACTAACTTGGTGGCAGCGGTGGGATGTTGTTGGAGAAATACTACATTGCCTGAAGAAGTACGGACGATAGAAACGTGATAGACTCAACGGAAGGATAGACGCAGCGGAGTACGTCGAACCATCAAATCAACGGAGGATACATCTACGTCGCATCGACTAGAATCTCTAAGACAGAGAGGAGAGCCCTCAGCCTGAATTATCCGGAGCCCATCCCGAATACGGAGTGCCGATCCGAGAGCCCATCATAAGTGCCAGAAGGAAGGACGGAACTCGAGCAACGACAACAAAACAGGGGTGAGTCAAACTTTTCTAGTGAGGCTGTAAATTTTTTGTTATTTAAGGTATTAGATGATAAATGTATAAAGTTAAAAGTTATTTAGAAATTTATTAAGGGAGAGTAAACCTTAAATTAACATTGTTTTTGGAAAAATTAAAAATGTGGCATATCACAAATATTAGAAACTCTAAGTAAAAACAGGGAGGAATTTAAATTATAGGTAAATTTAATTTAAATATAACTCATATTTGTTTAGTTTGGAAAAATATTAATTGATTTGCACATATTTGATTATCTTGTTTTAAATGAGAAAACAAAATGGGTGTTAAAATATTTTGAGAAGATAACACAGTAATTTCATATTGTTTGGTGTAATTTATGAAAGTTAAAAGTGAATCAAATAAGTTACGGAAAGAGGTTTCTTTCCTGGAAAGGGTTGTGATTTCAAATATTTCAAATTTAATGTGTAGAATTGAATATTAAGTTTTAATTATTGGAATCGTGTTGTATTGGAATTTTATATACCCCAAAAATTTGCAAAATTGAATTATAGGCTTTATTAGTGTGATTTTGTATATGTATTTTTTGGAATTGGGTAAAATTGTAAGAATTGTGTAAAATTGTTAGGAATTGTGTAAAAGTGTTAGGTATTGTGTAGAAATTTTTTTTGGGAATTGTGTAAGATTGAATTGTGAATTTAGAATTAGGTAAACATGTCAAAATTAGGGCAGTATAGGAAAGCGGAACTGCAAGAGCTCGCAGTCGAATTCGGAGTGATTGTTGAAACTTCGGATAGGATAAGTGATATCATAGGGAAAATTCAAAAGTCTCCAGATTATGATAAAGACCTAGCCCTATCTCAAATTAAGTTAATACGGGAGGATATCTTAGAAAGAAAGGCGGAAGAGAAAAGGAACCAGGAAAAGATTGCGGAAAGGGAGGCTGAAGAGAAAAAAAATCGCTGAAAGAGAAGCGGAAAGGAAACATGAATTAGAGTTAGAAAAACTTAAAATAGCCCAACATTCAGAAATAGTAAGTCTAGCTTCGACTCGTAGCGAACGCCCCAGCCGACAATCACTAAAATCGGTTATGCAAAAATTTGAACCGGAGAAATCGGACATGGCATTATTTCTTGCGTAATTCCAAAGACAAGCTAGGAAGTTAGAAATAGATGACGAGGATCTAGGGACTAATTTATTAGCTTTATTGCCCGTAGAAATCGCGGAATTAATCTTAAAAGAACCCCAAGAAATTAATGACGATTTTGAGAAAGTCAAACAAATGCTATTAGATCGATTTAAATTAAGTCCGGAAAATTTTAGAATTAAATTTATGCAACACCAAAAACAACCGGGAACTCTTTGGCATGATCTAGCTTATGATTTAGATACATATTTAAATGGGTGGTTAGAGGGAGTAGAAGTAACAAATTTTGAGGATCTAAAGAAATTAATGGTGGCCGACCAGTTAAAGAAACGGGCTAATTTCGAAATGAAAGATCATTTCATAGATTCGTGGAGCTCTCTCAATGAACCGCGAGAGTTAGCTAAGAAGTTTGACGCGTACGAGTCAGTTCGCAGAAATAATAAGAAAAGTTGGAACCCGAAACCACCACTAGAAAAGAAAGTAGATAAACCTCACAACTTTGATAAAAATAGGGTTGAGAAAAATGCCCCAGAACAAAAAAATTGGAGGGATAAGTCTGATCTGACGGAAAGATCTAAATTATTTGAGGCCCGAAAACCTATTGTTTGCTATGTGTGCTCTTCCCCCGATCACATTAAGCCAAATTGCCCAGTCTGGAAAAGCAGAGAAGAGAAGGCTGAAAAAGTAAATCACGTAGGAGACGCTGAGAATTTAAACCCGGCTTTTGAACCTTATTTAAGTGAAGCCAAGATAAATGGGGAAAAGTTTACCATTTTACGTGATTCTGGGACGTGCCTCGATATTGCCCCTCATAAAATAATTTCTAATGAGCAATTAAACGGGGAAACCGTGTGGGTTACGGCAGCTTTAGCCAACGAAGTGAGATGTCTACCCATAGCCAATATTGAATTAGAAATTGAGGGAATAGGGTTAATTAATACGAAAGCCGCGGTAGCGGATAAGGAAGTTCTCATGGATTATTATTTACTGGGAAAAGAGACGCAGAAATTAATCGAGAGAAAAAAACAAAAACCCGAATTAATCCATGCAGTCGAAACGCGAGCGAAAAGGCGTAAAAACGAAACTGCGCCAAAAACCAGTCTGGCGAGTGAAAGCGCTGGGAATGATCAGGGAGAGGCAGAAATGTCGCCAGAGAGGGAGCCTACGGAAAATCAAGGTACGGAAGAATCAATTTTCCTTCCCGAGTTAGAGGAGGATAGGATCACCGCTCTGGCGCACGTTGGGAAAAACGAGTTTCGCCAAGAGCAGGAAAAAGATGAAAGCCTGACGGAGTTGTGGGCGCGCGCGAAAGAGGAGAAATCGAATTTAACAATAGATCAAGGTTTGCTGTAAAGAATTGCTACAGATCACAGAGGGGAAAAAAGACGTCAGCTAATTATTCCGCGGAAATATAGGAATGACATTTTGAATCTTTGTCACAGTTTAATATCCGGTCATGTGGCCATGACTAAAACTAAGGATAAATTGTTGCGATATTTTTTTCTGGCCAAATATAATTAAAGAGGCTAAAGCCTATGTAAAATCGTGGGATCCTTGTCAGAAAATTGGGAAGGCAGGAGAGCAAAAAAAGGCCCCTCTTAAACTTGTTCCCATTATTACTGCGATTTTTACGCATATAAGCTGTGATATTGTGGGACCACTCCCACCTTCGGAAAATCAAAATAAATATATGCTCACGGTATGTGCTTAGCATCGAGGTATCCAGAGGCTATCCCGATACCCGATGCAAGGTCGGAAACAGTGATCGACGCGTTAATGATAGTATTTAGTAGAATGGGATTTCCGAAAGTAATCCAAACAGACTTAGGGACTTGTTTTATGAGTAACTTAACCTCAACTTTCTTAGAAAAATTTGGAATTAAAATAACTCACAGTAGTGTGCACCACCCACAGACAAATTGCATTGAGCGTTGGCATCGTTCAGTTAAACGGTTATTGAAGGTAATCTGTTTAGAAAGTGGAGAAAGTTGGGAGAGGAGTTTACCCTATGCTTTGTTAGCTTTGCGGACGGTAACACATGAATCAACGAGATTCAGCCCAGCCGAGTTGGTTCATGGGAGAAATCTGCGAACCCCGGAAACCCTGCTATTTGAGAAATGGACAGTGCAGGAAGAGGAGCAAAACCCAGTGACGGAGTATGTTTTCGAATTGATAAACAGACAACAAAGGTGTCAAGAGCTCGCAGGGGAGCAGATGGAGGAAAAAAGGGACAAACGCAAAATCTGGTATGACAGAAATGTGGTAAATCGGAAATTTAATCCCGGGGACAAAGTGCTGGTTTTAGCCACAAGTAAACCCAATAAATTATCCTTATCATGGATAGGGCCAGGCACTATTGAGAGTCAAATGTCAGAGACTAATTATATTGTAAATGTACCCGACAGGCGCGAAAAGTCGCAAATTTATCATGTCAATTTACTAAAACCTTACGTGCAGAGAGCAGAAATCGTAAATGTATTAATAGAGGAAAATTGGGATGATAAAACGACGGAGGCAGACTTAGAAATACCTTATCCTATAACTGACCAGGAAGAATTTGACCTCAATATGGTAATTAGGGACAGTAATTTAGGAAGTCGTTGCACAAAAGCCTAACAGGAGCAATTAGGAGCATTACTAATTAAACACAAGAAAGTGTTTTCCAATATTCCTGGCCGAACGAATTTAATTGAACATGATATTGAATTGACTAGTGATAAACCCGTTAGAATGAAGCCATATAGGACGTCACCTCGACAAACCGACATCCTGAAATCCGAAATCCAGCGTATGTTAGAATTGGGCATAATTAAGGAAGGGGAGTCAGATTATACCTCGCCTATGATATTAGTAGAGGCCCTTGGCAGAGAACCCCGCCCGTGCGTTGATTATCGCAAGTTAAATGAGATAACTCGTGCCGAATTTATCACTTTGCCTAACATAGAAGAGAGGGTAGAGCAAGTGGCAGCATCAAAATTTATTACCGTGATTGACTTAAATAAAGGCTATTGGCAAATACCTTTAACCCCTAACGCACAACGTTTAGCGGCATTTGTAACTAGTTTCGGTTCATATCAACCTTTGGTAATGCCATTTGGACTTGTCTCCGCCCCGTATAGGTTTTCAAAATTCATGAGTATTCTATTAAAGGGACTAGAATGTTTCTGTTTGCCTTACCTTGAAGATATGGCTATCTTTTCTAATTCATGGGAAGAGCATTTAGAACATTTAGATATAGTTCTAAAGCGGGTAACCAAGGCAAAATTAACCATTAAATTAGCCAAGTGTAAATTTGCCCAGGAGACGGTCAAATATTTAGGGCATGTTGTAGGGAAAGGACGTAGGAAACCGTCCGAGATTAAAATTAAGGCCATTATTGATTTCCCAGCTCCAAAATCAAAAACGGAAATTAGAAGGTTTTTAGGGATGTGCGGGTATTACTCCCGATACATAAAGAACTATGCCATAATAGTAGAACCCGAGCTTTAAGAGGGAAAACGAAAAAGGAAAAAGTAGACTGGAGTCCCGAAATGGAGAAGGCTTTTAGGGAGTTAAAAGAGAAACTCACCCGTGACCCAGTACTGTACGCTCCTGATTATACTAAGGAGTTTATTATTCAAAGTAACGCCTCAGATAAGGGGATAGGTATTATCATGGCTCAAAGGCAAGGAGATGAAGAACATCCAATTCTGTACTTGAGTCGAAAATTTACTAAGGCAGAGAAAAACTATAGCACAACCGAAAAGGAATGTGATGGGATCATTTTCGCAGTGAAAAAGTTAAAACATTACCTGGATGGTCAAAAATTTACCATAGAAACTGATCACAACCCATTAATATGGTTAAAGAGAAATGCGGGAAACAATCCCAGATTAATGCGGTGGGCGTTAACCTTGCAGCCCTTTAACTATGAAATCCGACACAGACCAGGAAAAGACATTCCTCATATGGACTGTTTGAGTCAGGTAGATTAAAAGTTATCTGTAAGAAATTTTGTATATAGGTTATTATTATTAGTATTGTTTTTATTATGTTAATTAATTTGTAATTTGAAACTTGTAACTTTAGTGTAAATTTAAGTATTGTTTAGTCAGGAAAATTAGCCTCTCTAGAATTGCTTTGATGCACCCTAACCTAATTTGATTGCAGAGATTTTCTGGAGTTTTTCAACCCCAGAAAACCATCTTAAGGGGGGGGGATGTTGTGGCATACAGCCCCCCTTCCAATTAATTAAAGTTGGCCAGACCTTAATCTCTACACAGAGCAGGTGTGCTGATACTTACAATAGTTTGGCTCCAGACTGTCTCGAACTGTGACACTAAAGTACAATGAAGCTGCTCTGCTAGCACGCCCTGATGGTCGTGAGAACAGCGGAGTTTCCGAGGGATTTCTTCGGCCAGACGGGAAGGTGCCCGCCCGCTCAGCGAATGAGGGAGGAGCGCGGGTTGCCATCGAGAGAAAGAGTTTCCCCAGGAGCAGCGCTGGAAGCAGAGAGTCGGGGATTCGTATCTTTTCTTCGGCCAGTGAAGGTCGGAGGGTTTTTTTTCTTGTCTCGTTTACCAGGAGAGGTAGCGAGATACTTAGTGATTTTTTTGTGTTCCTCTAGGAGCAGAGAACACAGGTCAGCTTATTTTCTGTCACCGGCGAAGGTGTGCAGGTCAGCTCGTAAGAGACTTTTTACTTTAAATTATCCTAGGACTGGATTATATCTTTTCTGTACCTGGAACGGTGCAAGTATTGTTTCAGTAAATCGAATTTAGGATCACGGAGATCCACTGAAACTGTTTGTTAAGATCATCAACTCAACTATCGATCCATGCTGTATCTACTAGCCATTGTATATAATCATCCAACTTCAATATTGTAACTAACGGTTGTACATAGAATCTTGTTTAAATTTTAATTAAATTAATTTTCTTATCAACTTCTGCTGTGACGGGATTTTCTTATTCGCTACCAGAACCCTCGCCCGAAAGTCCGAAACGCCACAATATGAACATTTTCTTGCTACTCCCCTTCAAAGGTAATAGCTAAGTTATGCGTATAAATTACCGAAAGTATATGTAAGCAACTTTATCTAATATCTAAACTAAATAATTTCGAATGATTTAAACATACAATTATATATATATATATATATATATATATGCACAGGGTGATTAGAAAAATATTACCCTGATACATGAGACCATAGCTACCATACCATTCCTAGAAAATAAATAAAAATTTGGTAGAAGGTATTTTAAGGTATGCGCTCAAGAATTATATAAAAACCAGCAGTTAAACTATAGCAGTTACGATTACAGTGACAAAATTTCGAAAATTTCAAATGACAACACCATTTTTTTTTTTTTTTTTTTTTTTTATTGGAATATGATTTCCATAGCAAAAAACCATAAATAGCGTTGGAACGGTACTTCTAGCATGAAAATTACCAACGCTAGGCATACTAAGACAAAAAGAGAAAACAGCTGTGATGTGCCTACCAGAGCCCGACTTTCCTTTACTTAATGACGTCACATTTCACACTGAATCTTCGGCTCTCACTAAAGTCTACTGATTCTGCTTCGAAAAGAAAAGAAGAGAACATGGTATCCTTAATTTCATGTATGCCTGCTGAATAAGGGTTTTAATTTCGTTGTTAGTTATAAGACACCGTCATATGGCTGACGTCATCACACTAATTGAAAAAAATGGCATTTTGAAATGCATGATGTGCATATTCCTTTCTTGCTTTGTGAACAATATGCCGCGTACTGGGAAACATCATTATCATCTTCAAAATTGATTTTGATTGCAATTTCACAATGCCTTGTTTTTCAGGTAATGCTATGACGTCAGTCATGACGGCGGCTTTCGACTAACAACGAAATTAAAGCCTTTTACATCTTTATCAGTGAGCATTTACATAAATTACAGTGATTCACTTATTTCTTGAATATTTCTATCTTCTTTTTGTCATTTAAATTAAAATTTTGTAACATAATTACAATTGAAATGTCACGTACTAATTGTTATTTTATTTATTAACTCTTCTGTTTAACTAATATATTTATTCATGCTTACACCAACTGACCGGTATGCATTCCGAATTTCTATTTTCATACCTATCGAAATGTCTATAATAATAGGGTACGATATGGCTAGCCAAGTAATTGAAAACCATGATCTATTAATATTGGCTCAAATATTTAAATTTTAATTTGTACGTTAATGCCTTTGCACGAAAAATAGCATATATAACGATAAATAAAAAGAATTGTGTATTTCTACGATAAAGAACAAATTAGTCATTTAAGGAAAAAAAAAATTCTTTAATTTGCTTTATATAATATAAAGAATAGGATATAATTCATCAGAATATGTAATAATATGTTATAAGATCTATATTAGACGAAAATATCGTTCTCAAGAAATATTCTAAAAATTACTGAAAATTATAAACAATTACATCTAAACTAAAAAGTTATTCAATTCAAATGTATTTTCATTCTGAATATATTATCTGCAAAGTAACAGTTACATTTTCGAAAATAGATTCTCTGTAGTACATTATGATTATTAATAAAAATAAATGTTCATAATACCATATCACATGCACTTACCAAAAATATCTATGTATGAAAAGAGTATTTTAGTAGGTAACTGATTTTCTTTCTACTTTTTTTTTTTTCGTAATGAAGTGTTTGGATTATTTGTATTGAACCTAAAAAAAAAATGCAAAAATTTTATACTTTATATTTTATTGTGTACTTTCATTCAAAGTTTTAATTTTCATATTTCCATCGCACTTTTTAAATACACTTCACTGAAATAATTTATTGTATTTTACTTTTCTTAATTTAATCGGCGGTGGACACTAAATATACAGGATTTTTATTAATATTAAATCTATAATTACCATTTAAAACACATATGTCCTAGGAAAATTATTCAGTTTACAAATAGAAGTTATATTCCGAACTATAAAACGGAATTCTTTTTTTTTTTTTTTTTTTTTTTTTTTTTTGTTGTTGTTGTTGTTGTTAGTTTTAAATATTATATATTTATTTAAGATTTAATGAATATCTTCTTCATTAAAGGTCTTCTTATTATTGTTCTAAAAATAGGTTTAAAATATTTTCCATAATATAACAGAAATTCAATGATATATGTTTTTTGATTATGAGCCAAATGTACTTCAAGGATCTTTATCTCTACAAAAATGTACTTTTGAATAAAACATTACATATTATACTATGTCTTGAAAAAAAGTATTCCCTAATAATTTCTCATTAAATATATATTAAATAAGTATTTTTTGCCTCGTCATCATATTTACGAAATAAGAAAAAAAAAAAAAAAAAAAGTTATGTTTCTGCTTTTCAATCATTTTTTCTTTAGTTACCTTTTATTCTGGAAGTAATTCTTCTAATACACAGAAGAATGAATGACATGTTGAAGATTAATCACTAGCTTTAACAAAAAAATACTTAAGTTATACACAAGCAAAGTTAAAGTTTACGTCATGTTAGAAATCAAACAACTGTGAAAGATCGGAATTCTATCAATAAACTTTTCTCGGAAGTTTGTTTCCAGCTGTATTATATCACTTTTCACGAAATCAATTTCCAACGTTTGCTGATACAGCTAATGTTTCATAAATTTAGACAAAAGATAAAGTCCTTAAACCAAATATTATGCAATAAAAACTCTTACATAAACACTTGTATGTTGTGACCACAAGAAAACTTTTTTTTATAAAATCTTGTAGAAATTCAAGCGGTATAAATTAATTTTTAAATTATCATTTTTAAAATGAATTCTCATGATGAATGTAGATGATTTTTATCTCATAGAAGTATAACACTGAATGCCGAAATAAAGTCAATTTTGTGCTAAAACTAGAAGAAATTAGACTTTTTATGTATTTTTTTTTACTGAAAACAATCGATATTTTTATTTTAAATTATTATATATTTTTGGACAACTACTCATTTTAAGGGTATTCACGAGTTCTTTCGAAAGATACCCATATTGAATATTTACACCCCACGGTGGACTGATTACATTTTAACAGGAACAGGAATGATGCCCATAAAAACGCACAGTTTCTTTCTTGGTTTACTATTCACATTATCTATCATTTATATTAATTTTAAGATCATGTGTTAATAATAACTCTCATTATGTACTTTCATACGAAATTTTGTCCTATACTTCCAAGTTAAGCATTTAGAAAAAAAAAAAAGAGATTACAGCGCTACCTACTGAGCAATTGATCTTAAAATGTAATCAGTATCAGTTTAGGTCAGGGTTCAAATGGAAACATTTGGTCAAATTTCGTCCACAAAATTTTCGTCCACAAACAGCGTCCACAAAATTTGCAATACGCATAGACAGATATTTTATAAAAAGAGTCAAATCGTGTTCATGACATCTCAATCCGTGTAAATACTTCAAAAATGACAAGTTTGAAAACTTTTCCGTATCCAATATTTTCTTCTTATATATATAGAAGATTGTGAAATAGACCAAAGCATTTGAATAACTTTTCGCTATCTTACTAATGTAAATGGCATTGTACAAAATTTAAGAGTTTTATGTTGGATTGTTCAATGTATATTTTTAAATATCAAATATCAGGGAACAATTACTTAAAACCTGCATTTGTTATTTCGTCTTCGGGACTATTATTAAGCGCCCTTTACTACATGATGTATATGAAGATTAAGTCATTTAAGTACATTTTGAAATAATATAGTTGATTTATTATAATATAACCATTACTAATAGAAAAATGACTTTACATGCATATTTAATAGCGTTTAAATTCATATTGTGGCCTTAATGGCAGGCAGTTTGACAATACCTTAATGAATTAAGTAAAATGTGTTTTCTGTAAAAAAAAAAAAAAAAAAAAAAAAAAAAAAAAACTGAAAGAAATTTTATTTAATTTGTGTATATCTTATTTTATTCGAAATATATTCAGTGCTTTTTGGACTTTTCCTTACATTTATTTTAGAAAGGTTAATGCCTGTCTACATATTCACTCAATTTTAGAATACGAGAATGAGAATTCTTCAAAAAAGTGATCATTATTTAGACACAAATTAAAGCCAGAAAATAGTATTTCAACTCTCAAAATTGTGGCATTTCTCATTTTTCGTGAAAGAATGAGGAGTTTATACTCTGTCACAAATAGTAAAGCATAATTCTTTGCATTTAAATTGCAAAGTGATCTTTCGGTTGAGCGAGAAAATGCTTGCACCATCTGTTTGCAATTTTTTGGAATGAAACAGGATGAACCATTTTCGGCTGATCTTACGCATGTACTTTTTATAAAACACAATTTAATAAAAAGTATTCATAAATAGCAAATCAAACATTCAAGTTAAAAATAATTCCAAAATCTTTTTTTTTTTTTTTTTTTTTTTTGAAATATATATATATATACAACTGACTAAATCGAAGCGATATTATTAATAAATAATATCAAAAATCACAAAAGCAAGCATTTTAATTCTCGTCTAGCTGTAACGCATGACAGCCTGTGTGCGTGTCTTAAAAGACACCAAAAAGTTGATAGTCGAGCCTGCCCCCTTTGCTGCAGGAGTCCGGAGATGAATGATTGACATCTCTTCGTGGTTCAGTGCTTTCTCAGACTGATGTTCTTTTACAGATACTGAGAGGAGAGTGACGTTTTAAACAATTTATCCATTTGATTTCTTTTGGCTTTCTCTATGCTTTAAGTTTTGCTTTTATGTATTTCCTTGTACTTTTTATATTACCTTTTCATTTGTATTTTGTCTATATATATATATATATATATATATATATATATATATGTCTGTCTCTATATATATATATATATATATTGTATATCTGAGAGACACAAGGAAAATGTTCTTTATTACCAGCTTCATTGGAAATAAGAAAGCTTTTTTCATTCTGAGCTAGATAAAGGATAAAAGAAAAATAAATAAATAAATTAAGTTAATGTATATTGCTTAATGTCAATAAGATTTTAAATTAATTTAAGTATTTTCACTAACATTTAACATATACGAAAATTTTAAGAAATTATTTATAATAACTTACTAATAATTAAAATCAAAAGCAAGATTTAAGGTATCTTTGCTAATTAAAACTACTTGTTTAAAAAGTAATATATTAATCGCGTATTAATGAATGTTATCAAAGTTTTGATTATCTGCTGAGGATATATAAAAATAATCCTAAAATAATTTTGAATTATCTGTTTCAGAATATATTTTTAAGTCAAAATTATGGTTTCGCCTTGTTTCTTACCCATTGGAATTATTTTCATTATACGGAAAATAAATAAAAAATAAAATAAAATAAAATATTTTCCGAAATTTATTTTTAAAATCTTATTTTTAAAGACGTATAAATTAAAAAGAAAATGTTCAAATTGATTTTCAGGAGTAAATGTTACGTATTTATTTTAATTTCATAATAATTGTTAAAAAAAAAAAAAAAAAAAAAAAAAAAAAAAACATAAATTCGCTATTATTTCTTGTCGTATTTTTCTTTTATGTAATATAAGATGAAAAAAAAAAGACTACGTATTTTGATACTTTTAATGCTTATTTAAAGAATTGGGTTCGATGTCTAGAATAGAATTGTTTTCAAATATTATTATTGTTATTTATTTATATATTTATTTTTTGTTTTAAATTAGGCGTTTTAAGACAATCCTTTAATTTTTGATGCCACGATCATTATTAATTTACAATTTTAAAATCTAACTAGATTTCAAATTAAAAAAAAAAAAAAAAAAAAAAAAAAATGCATATAAACGGTTAAATATGCCTAGAATCCCAAAATCATTAAAACGTATTTTTAAATAATAGCATGTCCTTTGAGGGAATAACCTTTATTAAATTTCTAATTGAATAAAAGATATTTTATTCGCAGCGGACTATTTTGTTGAAAGAATCTCTTTGATGATGCCAATACTGACTGTAATTAAGATTCCTTTAAGTCCTAGTTCTATATGGGGTTACGTTAAAAGACTGTAGCACAAAGAGATTCGTTAAAGTAGTTTATTTGGCATACGGTATTTGATTCAAGACCCATAGTTACGTTTATTTGCCAAATGCTCCGCTTTAATTAAGATGTGGGTTGTTTCCTTACATCATTACGTGAAAGCAATCAGTTGAAAAAAAAATCGATATAAAAAATTTATATTTTCATAAACACACTTATAAAAAAAGTGTTTGGGTATATTGTTGCTTTCTAAAAACAGTGAAAACAACAACAATGAGAAAATAGTTTAATTTACTATCAATTCAGAACAAATTACATATTGGTAGTATTATAAATAATACTATAAATTAATATGCTAAAAGTTAAGTGTTTGATAAATTAAAATATATTGTATATGAGGGCGTTGGAGCAAATTGTTACGACACTCCATTTTATATATTTATTTATATAACTAAAAATTAACCATAGAGTTTAATTGTAAGTCTAACTTTAAGTCTATATACACATTTTACATTATGCAAGGTTTTTGTCTTTTTAAAATACTCTGCTAATAAACTTGTTGAGTCAATCGACCTTACTAATAAGCACCAAACACATCAATAATTTTGTCTTTGTTTTTTTCTCTGTTTATTGCATTTTATTTTATTTCTTTAATTTATTATTATTATTATTATTATTATTATTATTATTATTATCATATTATTATTATTATTTACCAACCTCTGGAAGAGAACCCAAACTCCTCAAATATACAGTACGCACTTGATATACCCTTTGGGAAACGTTGAATCATCTTACACCAAAATTCCAATTACAGTGTTTATAGATGAGTATTACCCGATATCTTTTTTAAATAAGCTTCTTATATATATATATATATATATATATATATAACTAAACTAAACACGTAAAATTTCAGGATCAATAAAGTATGTTAAATTAATTGTAGTCAATGCATGGATAGTGGATTTTGATATTTTTAATACCTCTGCTATTTTACATGTCATATAGTGTGAGTTATTTTCGATCAGTATTTTAATCTGCTCTTTATCTGGTGGTGGGCCTACGTAGGAATAGAACGATCTTGATCTTGAAGGTTAAAATCACCAACTTTAAACCTAGCAAACCACTTTCGCACAGTTATTTCAGCTACAGCAACTTCGTATTAAAGAGCGCATACGTTGGGTTTCGGAAATAATGTGGACACTCATAAAAATCAAATTAACGTGGTTTTTTTTTTTTTTTTTTTTTTTTTTTTTTTTTCTTGCTAAAAAGTACATTATACGCTACAATTTGTATTTATTACTTTAGTTAATGTTAATTTTCATATTTAATAGCTATAAAATAAAATATATAATGGAGGAAACGAAAAATGAAAGTAAAATTTTGTGAGGCATTAATATTAAGTAACATTTCTTTGGCTGATATCAGTGCTTTAATGCGCCGTGGAATGATTTCTATGCAGGAATTTACAGTTTCTATCATTTAAAGATTGTGATGTCAGATATTTATATGTTTTTCTATCAGTTTCCTTTTGATTGTAATCATTTCCTTGGCAATTTCCCTTTCCGTAACTTCCCATAATGGGAGCCATATCGGATGAATTGCCAGGCCAAGGTAATGCTTCGGAATTCTTGGCCCGTAAAAATTCAGTAAAAGTTTTAGCTTTATAGTAAGGGGCAGAACCATGCATAAAAAATATTACACTATGCCCACTTTCCAGGAACCCTTCTTCAAGCTGAGGAAGAAGGCAGGTTCGTAGAACTTCGTTATATTGTTCCTGTTTCATGGTTCCTTGAATAATGTGTAACGTCCTACACTCCTGGTGTTTAAAATGGACCAAACCATGACCTTTTTGTGGGTGTTTAACCATTTCTATTATGCAGTCAGGGTTGAATTGCTCTGCAAGGGCGCTGCCATACGAAACTGCTCTTACCGGATAAAATTTCAAAAATTTACTCGTCTGAGAAACATACCTGAAATTGTAATAATAAATGGTTTAATTACAAAGAAAAAAAAACTTAGAAATTATTAAAACAGTTAATAAATATCAGGTATTACCTCACTATGCAATCTCACACAGTCGTATGGCGATGGTCTCGAGTCCAGGCGAGTCGTTGAATCTAGTATTAGAGCTTTTGGTTCTATCGTTGCTTCTCCATAGAATTAGGCTTTATCAGTAAGGTCGCTGGAATAGATATTCTCATGTGATTTTTTTTATAGGTATAAAGATTATAAATAAAAAAATAGAAACCTATAAAAAACCTGAAAATTTAATTAAGTTTCAGTTGAACTAAAATTACAGTCCATCTTCCTTCGGTAATCTAAGGCATTTTAAAAGAGGGCCTGGTCCAATCAACGCATTGGCACCAACGTATTGGAACTTTTGGTTCTGTCGTTGCTTAGGATTACGCATTATCAGTAAGGTCTCAGAAAGAGACATTCTCACGTGAATGTCCCCAGCATGTTATTTAAATTGGTATACGTGGCTCTAGAGATGGCTGTTCCCGCCGGAAGTTATCTGCAATGCTGGAGTTTTGCCTTTTCAGGTGGCTATCCTGTTTAACATACAACAGTAGAATTTATCTAAATTGCCTTACTCTGCAGATTAACCCGTTAGTAGTCGCATATCGGTCTTTTTGCCGCCCATCGCTTATAAATTACGCCTGCAGATCATCCCTTAAAAATAAAGTGGGAAATTTCTGTGTACCTGACCTTTGGGTGGAAGCCCTTTAACATAGTATATTCTCAAGTCATTCCTGCTATTTTTTGAGCTGTTAAAAACAATTCACTTCTCATATCGGTCTATTTGACCGCGATGCGACCACTAATTCATTTTCTCCCCATTACCGGTTTTTCAGACAGGTTAGAGTTTTGCGGGAAAAACTTCGCGTGAATTAAAGAAGGCACTTCATCTTTCTCTACTGGCTTTCTTTCGGCTTTCCCCCAACACTAAACAGCGGCGGCAAAAAGACCGACACGCGACTACTAGCGTTATAAAAAATGACGCGATTACTCTCGGGTTAAAGTCTATCAGATTTGTGTAGGATATGATACATAATTTGATACGATGGCCTTTGTAAAACCCAATAGTCTATCTGTTGTCATTAAAAGATTATAGTGATTTTTCGCCTATAAACGTCAGACAGATCGATTAAATTCATCAATTCTTGAGTAAAACCTTTTACATTTCTTATAGTGGAGAAATATAGCGTGAAAGAGTAGAAGAGCGAATTCAATTTCTTCTTTTTTTTTTTTTTTTTTTTTTTTTTTTTTAAGAATTTCAAATTCACGCATTTTTTAAAGAAATTTATAAACTGAAAAAAAAAAAAATAATAACAAATTTAAATAAATTAAAGAAAAAGTAGAAGTAGTTTGAATGAAATGAAAATTTTCAAGAAATGAAAAAAAAAAAAAAAAAAAAAAAAAAAAAAAAAAAAAAATGTAGCCCATTCCAGGATTTCTTTTCCAAGTCACACTTTTTCGTCTATTATAATTTCAAGCTTTTACCTTCGGGGATTTGCTAAAAGAATGTTTAGACGATAAAACGCGAAATCATGCATAAAAGTTTAATTCCTCCTCATTAAAAATAAAGTTTGAATGTGATAAATTCAACTGTATTTTGCGATACTATAAAGAAATAAGTAATGCATTAACAGTTATTTTCTATTAAGGTACACTTAAAATAAGCATAATGTATCATTGATAATTATTAAACTTTTTTCATATTTATCGAGGCTTTTCAGAGTCGTCGATGCAACAAAAAGACCTTAACACAGCTAAATACATATTTATTTAAAATGCCTTTTGATATAAACATCATGTGCTAAACCAAAAACTGTTTCACATATTGAATATACTTGTTTATTATAGAAAAATATGAATATAATATAAGGAAAAATATTTAATGGAATAAATAGTGTACATTATAATGTATATGCAAGTTATATTTTCAGAAAAGAATAAAATAACAAATACCGGCACACGCGAAAGAACAACATATATGATATGCGAGATTTGTCAAACTCATGAAGGTTATTTCCTTTTTTTTTTTTTTTTTTTTTTACAACAAAGTCTGCAGAAAACAAAAAAAAAAATAAAATAAAATAATAATAAAAAAAAAAAAAAGAAAAAAAAAACATAAGAAAATGTTTGTAAAGCATATTTATGCACTGTAAAATATAGTTTCTAAAAAATGAGCTAAATTGTCTCAAAATAGCTCCGAAACAATGTACACCTTAAATTTAAAACTCATGTACTCGTTTTTGAGTATATTGGCATACTCAAAAATGGGGTTGACCAATAAGAATCCCAATATCCCCATGTTTGACATGTTAGTATACTCATAAATGAGTACATGGGTTTTCAAATTTAAGTATACATTGTTTCGGAGCTCATTTATAAGAAACCATTTTTAGCAGTGTTCGTTTGTATTTGTGGGAATATAAAGAATATATCTGCAGTAAATGTACAGACAAATGTAAATTTTTTAATATACATTCTTAATCTGTATTTTATCAATTTTTTTCCCTGCCCTTTTTAGCTTTGTATTTCTCAGATATTTTTTATGTTTCAATATTTCTTATGGGTGTAAAATAATTCTCGGTTCAGTGGTTTTTGAAATCTAAGAAAAAAGGAACAAAATCAAAATGTCGGATTGCTTTAAGCAAGAGAATGAAAAAGGGACAACGATGCATTATTCTTCTTGAAATTTAATGATTATAATAAAATAAAAGATCTATTTACACTTTGAATACATTATATACAAAAATGAAATACTTAAAGGAACATAGTTCCGAATCTAATTAACTCTCATATTGAGAGATCGAAATTCAATCTTCGAACGCAGTCGAAGAATCCAAATCTACAAAAAAACTTACTGGCTGTTGCCAAAATCTATTAACAAAATATAGGTTCAATCTTTTTTCTTTCATTGGTGACACAGCGCCGTCTAAAGGGAAATGATTTTACTACACAACTCCCCGCCGTGAACTCTTACAGAGTTCACAAATCAAAAATCTCATTAAATCAAAAATAAATCTCAAATTTGAGCAACTTCTGATAATCATAAATTGTACAAATTTCTAAATGTTCTATTAAGAGGGGACAATACCTAATCTCGCCGGCAGCCTTCGCCCATGTTATTCTATGGGAAAATTTGTTGCGACAATTACACATTACCTAATGAATATTTTTTAATTCTGTTTTCGCAGTCAGAAAATTCATAACCGTTAAATGAGTACTCCTTTTTGAAAAATTCATTTTTTAAAATTTTTACATTTTAATTTTGAGTTCAAAAATGCGATTTTTCACAAAATGCATTTTTCTCATTTTCTAGTCGCAAAATGAAATACTAAAATTTTAAAAAATCAATTTTTGGAAAAGAAGTACTAATTTAACGCTTATGAATTTTCTAAATGTGAAAACAGAATTGAAAAATCTTCATTAGGTAATGAGTAATTATGTGAACAAATTTTCCCATTGAATAACATGGGCGAAGGCTGCCGGCGAGATTAGGTATTGTCCGCTCTTAATACTAAATCACATAATCATTTTTTTTTTTTTTCAAAATATCAACAGTTATCTAATATTAAATACAAATGTAAACAATATTTACTAAAGTACTATAACTAAATCAATAAAAGATCAAATCAAAATATTAAATTCAAATATCAATATTAAACATATGCAAACACATTATTATTTAAGCAATTAACTCTTAGTTATCAAATATAAACAAAGTTATCAAATATAAGCAAACTTAAATATAAAGATAATAACACATGCAAAATTTTAATATTTTCAATTATCAAATAAAATTCACTAAATTACTCAAAAAAGGATATGAAATGTTCTGAAAATTAAAGAAAAAGTGTTCATGAAAATAAAGGTTTTAAAAGTTCAAATTTTTCTCAAAAGTTATTTTATCAGTTCGTAGCATTAAAGTTTTTAGTTAAGTCAATTCCAGAGGGTATAAATGCTGAGCAGTTCGTTTTAAAACACCATTGGCAGTCTTAACCTCATAAGATCGGATGTTGTGATCTCTGCCGACGATTGTTTTCTGGATTATACCAAGTTTCCACAGAAGTTTGTTTTTTGAATCATCACCAATTAACACTACATCTCCTACTTTCAGTTCAGGTTGTGCAGTAGGATTCTTTAAAGCATGCGCCGTCTTCAAATCCAATAGGTATTGGCTTTTCCATCTATTCCACAACTGCTTTAACAAGAGTGATTGGTATCTTTTACGTCTTAAGGCAGATATTTTGTTTGAAGCACTTTCAATAATGTCAGCAAAATTCACTGGGTAGGTGATTTCTTTACCAAAATTTAAAAAGTGCATAGGAGTTAAGGGGTTCGGTTCTCCAGATTCACTATACACGTAAGTTAAGGGGCGTAAGTTAAGCACTGTTTCTACTTCTATAAGGAGAGTAGACATTTCATCATAATTCAAGAGGGCTTTGCCGATGACTTTACGCAGACAGTCTTTGACGGATCTAACTAATCGTTCGTAGAACCCGCCCCACCAGGGGGCCCTTTCTATTATATTTTTCCATATGATTCTTTCATTTGCAAAAAACTTTAAAAGTGAATCATCAGAAAGAATTTGATACAAATTTTCTAGCTCTTGTTTCGAACGTTTGAACGTTTTGGCGTTATCCGAATATATAACTTTACAGTTTCCTCTTCTCGCTAAGAAACGTCTGAAGGCCAACAAAAAAGAATCAGTTGACATGTCGTGTACAAGTTCTAAGTGTAACGCTCTGGTTACTGCACAAGTGAACAACACTATATAAGATTTTTCAATTTCTTTAGCATTTTTAATGTAGAGAGGCCCAGCAAAGTCAATGCCACATATGGAGAAAGGGGGCGACTCTGTTATTCTGTCACGGGGTAGTGGAGCAGTGATCTGATCTGTTGGTCTGGAAAGGTATTTCTTACATACAATACACTTATTCAGGACACTTTTAACTAACTGGCGACCTTTGGGAATCCAATATTTAGACCGTATTTTTGACAATGTTCCAGATACTCCACCATGCATTATTTTTTCATGTTAATTTTTTATAATCAAGGTTGTCAACCACGACTGTTTGGGGAGAATGATGGGATTTTTTTTCTAGCTGTAAATCACTAAACTCTAATCTCCCGCCGAGCCGCATCATTTTTTCATCATCTAGATAAGGAGTTAAGTTGCTAAGGGGAGAATTTTTATCAATAATTTCTTCATTTATTAGCGAGTGAAATTCATTTTTAAACTACAACTTTTGTTCATTCGATATCAAATGTTTCTCAGCTTCTATTAGTTCTTCGGTTGTCAATGTACTGTTAAGTTCTGGAATTTTTTTGATCCCCTTAATAAATCTTTTTACCCAAGCTGTAACTCTGATTAATTTTTCTAAACTGCTGTATTTTCTGATATCAATGGGGTTTTCTAGTTTTTCTGTCATGCAATTGAAAAGGAGTGTTTCTTTTATCTTTTTTCTATATTCTAAGCTTTCTACATCTAGCTTTTGTTTATCATCAGGCTTAGGCCAAAGTTCGGGGGTGAACTGAGCCATTCAGGCCCATTTAACCACAATCTATCATTAATTAATTTTATGATCTTTGCACCTCTGGATACAAGGTCGGAAGGATTAGACGAACCGGGACAGTGCCTCCAATTTGAAGGAGATGTCAATTCACGAATATCTTGTACTCTATTCTGCACAAACGGCTTAAACTTTTCTGGACAGCCTCTAATCAAAAAAAAAAAAAAAAAAAAAAAAAAAAAAAAAAGCGATCACTGAGTCTGTCCAGTAAAACGTGAGTATATCTAATTTCAGAGCTCTCAAAATATTATGACCTAGTTTAGCTGCCAACAATGCAGCTGTGAGTTCAAGTTTAGGTAGCGTGAGATTTTTCAAAGGCGCTACTCTATTTTTGGAAGCAACGAATATCGTTTTGCATTTTTCATTCGAGATTTCTTTAATTGTAAAATAGGCAACAGTGCCAAATGCTTTGATACTAGCATCTGAGAAAACATGTAGTTGCAAATCACCGATGTTAAATTCTGGAAAATTGGAAAAATAATATCTCGGCACAGAAAATTTAGAAAGATGAGTTACTTCATTACACCAGTCTTTCCATATTTTTTTCAAATCTTCAGGTAATGTGTCATCCCAATCAAGACCAGTCTTCTAGATCATCTGCATAAGGCATTTAACTCTTAAAGTGTAGGGCCCTAGGAAACCGATAGGGTCATAAATTTTGCCTAGTACTTGTAAAACAAACCTTTTAGTATTTATCTGTTTAGAAACGAGGTTTATTAAATCCCTACAATCAAAATAGAGAGTGTCTTTCAAGTTATTCCACCCTAAACCCAAAACATTACTAGGGGGATCATTTTCTTCAAATATTTTAGAATCCTTGCTAACAAAATTTTTTTGTACCCAAAATTCATGTAATGGTGTCGAATTTGTATGAAATTTGTGAAGTTGCATACTCGCGTCTTTAAAGATACTAAGTGAGTCTAGACTTGTAGTTAAAGCCTTCACTACTGATGGGTGGCTTCCTATTATGTCATCTACATAAATGTTTTCATTTAAAAAACTAACAGTCTCCCTATGTGTGTCGCTAAAACTTTTCAAATGATGTTTTATCGTCGCAGCTAATAAGAAAGGACTACAATTAATTCCAAACAAAACTCTAGTGAATCTAAAAATCTTTAGGGGAGAGGTGTCTTCGTGAGGACTTTCTGTAAACAAAAATCGTGTTACGTCCCTATCTTCCTCGTCTATCAAAATTTGTAAAAAAGCTTGTTTCATGTCCGCAGTAAAGGCTACGGGATGAAATCTAAATCTAGACGAAATGTCAAAAATATCTTCATAAAGATTAGGTCCAATATGTAGACAATTATTAAGAGAAAGATTATTGTAATCATATGAAGACGCATCAAACATGATTCGTAATTTACTTGTTGTACGATCTGTTTTTATTACCGCTCTATGTGGTAAATAAACGGTTGTAGAATTTTCCTCCAAATCCGTAACGGGTTCTATAATCCCCTCTCTCAAATAATCCTGTAAAACATTGTTGTATTCAAAAAATAAATTTGGGTTTCTACAAAATTTGTACTTAAGTCTCGAAAATCTGTTTTCAGCGATTTCAAAATTATTTCGTAATTGTGATTTACTAATTTTCCAAGGGAATTTAACTTTATATCGTTTATTTTCATACTTAATTTCCGTTTCATAATTTTATTTTCGGAAAGGTCAAATTTCTCTTTCGGATTAATAAGACCAGAATTTTCCAAATTCCAAAAATTTTCTATTTGTTTTGACAACAAATTTTCTTCTACTATGATACTCATGGTTAATGATTCAAGAGAATCGCTTTTAATTCCCTGTAAAACCCAACCGAACACAGTTTTTACTGCTACTAAATTTTTATTAATGCGTCTAATATTACCTAACACAATATCATAATAATAATCGACTCCTATCAAAAGTGTAATGCTTTCTTTACTATTAGGTATATCAGCTGATTCTAAATTCTGAAATTTATCATTTTTCGTGATTTTCTCTAATTCAGGGGGAGGGTGAATGAACGATCCAGAAATTTCATCCGTAACTAACGCTTCAATTTGAATATTATGATCAGAGTTATTTTTATTCACGAGTTTTAATTTAACTATGCCATAGGTTTTTTCTATCGGTGTTTTACTTCCAAATGTGTATACCCTCAATTTTTCATTTCTAATCACTTTTAAATTTAGTTCATTAGCAATAGAACGACATAAAAATGTTCTACTAGAAGCTGAATCAAGAAGCAAACGGATCGTTTTCTCTTTCGTTTTATTTTTAATATTTATGGAACAAGTTTGCAACAAAATTTTATTTTCCTGATTAGTAGAAGAAACAGTAGAAACTATTTCCTGTTTGGATTCTGAACCAGAAGGAACATTTATTTTTTCCTGAGGTTTATGTTTAGATTTGTAACACAGAATTGTATTATGTTTATAGCCACATATTCTGCATTTAATGTCCCTATCGCATTCCGAAATACGGTGCTTTGGTTCCAAACACAAAAAACAACGGCCCTGAGATTTCAAAATATTCTTTTTCTTTTCAATATCGAACGCGAAGCAATTTTCTGACCGTGATTCTTTTTCCAAAAAATGCTTTTCATCTGTTTATTTTCAACCGCTGTAGTGATTAATTCATGTGCAGACGATAATCTATTGGCGTCTCTCGAACTCAATTTGTTACTTTTTATTTGTTCGTTTGTTTTATTTTTTGTAGATAATGTTCTTTCCCGCGAAATTATTTCCGTTTGTATGAAATCTAATAGCTCTTGAATTTTAATTCCATGTAAAATAGATGCGTGTTTTCTATTGAATTCTAAATTTAAGTCGGACGGTAGTGACTTTAGAATTACTGCGATTAACATAGCACTATAATTATTCTCATCAACTTCTAACGAGGATAATGATCTAATATTTATCTCGATTTCTTCATGTAATTTTTTTAATCTAAAAATATCTGTGGATTTATAAACGGGTGCTAAATTTAACAAATTGTTCATGTGGTGGTTAATTATTATATCGCGTTGTCCGAATCTTTGTTTAAGAATTTCTACGGCTTTATCATAATTTTGTTCCGAAATCTCTAACCCGTGTATGGAATTTAAAGCTGTCGAAGTTAAATAACTTTTTAAATAATTAAATTTCTCTACCTTTGACAAAGCTTCATTGTCATGAATAGTAACTTGAAAAGTATTCCAAAAACTCATAAACTGGGACAATTCACCGCCAAATTTTTGAATGATTAATTTCGGTAATTTAACGAATTTGTTATTCTCACTTAACGGTGTACTTCTATTCTGTAATGTACTTGAAACATTTGAATTTACACCGCTATTTTCGACTGAATTTACTTTTATTTTCTTTTTTGCACTAAAGATAGCGTTCGCGATTTTGTCTTGGTATTCATAACACACGTTTTTTTCATTTTCATATTCCGTTAAAGGAATTATTTTTTCTATTTCCCTATCGGCTTCCTGTAGAAGCCCATTTTTTATAGTTAGTTGATTAAGAGCTTAATCTAAATCTTCAACATTTAAATGTTCTTCTTTTAAATTTAAATCTATACTGTTCACTAACTTCGTAACACTTGTTCGAAGAATTTTTCTATTAATTTTGTGTTTGTCATCCATTGTAAATTTCCATAAATATTTCTTACCTTGAGCAGTCTTCGCTCTTTAAGAGCTAATCTACTATTATGAAACACAAAAGGGAATTTTAATAATAGAATTTAACACAAGCATCGTTACTTTCAAAAACAACATTCTCTTGCCGGCACTGATGCACCAAAATGTAAAATAATTCTCGGTTCAGTGGTTTTTGAAATCTAAGAAAAAAGGAACAAAATCAAAATGCCGGATTGCTTTAAGCAAGAGAATGAAAAAGGGACAACGATGCATTATTCTTCTTGAAATTTAATGATTATAATAAAATAAAAGATCTATTTACACTTTGAATGCATTATATACAAAAAAGAAATATGTAAAGGAACATAGTTCCGAATCTAATTAACTCTCATAGTGAGAGATCGAAATTCTATCTTCGAACGCAGTCGAAGTATCCAAATCTAAAAAAAAACTTACTGGTGTTGCCAAAATCTATTAACAAAATATAGGTTCAATCTTTTTTCTTTCATTGGCGACACAGCGCCGTAGACGGCGCTGTGTCGCTAAAGGGAATTGATTTTACTTCACGGGGTTACAGTTTATCATTAATATATATATATATATATATATATTTCTTACAGATTTATTGTAGTGCGATATTTCTAAAGTAGTTGAAGTTAATCCATCGCATTTTTTTTAGAAGATGCAAAATAATTGTAACGAAAAAAAAAAAGTTATCTTTTATAAGAATCTTGCCCAACTCAAAACACTTGGCGGGCCGCATTGGAAAACTATTTTATTCTTGCGAGCCGCATTGTATGTGTTTGTTTCTATACGTTTTTGAGTACCTGTTCATACTTCCTTCGGTGTGCTTAGAGCTGGTGGACATGAGATGCCCGATCTGAACCCAGGTCGCGCTAGTCGGCCTAGCCATTCAGAGTCTCTCGTGGTTTTCTCCGAAACTAGTGTAAATACGGGCTAGGGTCCGTTACAAAGACCCCCAAGAAGAGAACTCCCATGAGGCCTCGGGCCGTAATGTAGAACCTCGGCCATAATTCTAAAATATCATATTTTTTTCAGAGAGGAGAGGGTGAATATTTAGAGCAAAATACACTAATGTTACATTATTTTCTTTCCTAAAACAAAATAGAACCATCAGAAATTTATACAATGATAGCTAAAATGATTAATATAAATATATATATATATATATATATATATATATATATATATATATATATTAAATGAATGATAGATCCAATAATATGTTTTGCAATAGTGTGTTGTTTGCTTACTCAGCTACAGCTGAAAAGAAATTTTCATGTTTTTATTAACTCGATTTCTTCTTTGTTTGTCTAGTACAAATCATTCAATCGACTTTTAATTAACTTCCCGGCTAGCTAGACGTTCGAAACTTTTAGAATAGCTCAGAACACGATGACAACGCAATACCTTGAAGCCGATTTTCAAATATTTTCATTAGTTTTCTTTTTTCTTTATTATTAATTAAAATATGAAATTAATAACCTTCAAATAGCTTTAAAATTAGCCATAATTTAATTGTTGCTCCCCCATCCATAAAATAAAATAAAATAAAATAAATAAATAAATACGAGTTCAGTTTTTTCGACAGGCAAATAAATACGTTTACTTAAACGCGAGCAATAAAAAAGTTGTAAAAAGTTAAATTAGGCATCTCACAAAAATGGACGACATTATCACACAATTAAAAATTTTCCACACAAATATCAATTAAAAATTTTCCACACATTGATAAAATGCTGATATAAATCTTTCCTATGATTCAACAGAAAATTTAAAAACGTCATATATTTACAGATAAGATATAGACAGATATAGATACAGAAAATTTAAATATCTACATATATATATATATATTTCTTTCAAATCTTATAATTATTTCCTTTAAATCTATAAAACGGATTTATTAATGTGTAACCAAAATTTTCAAATAATTATTGTTAATTTCCTTGCTAGCCGCGGGTTGGCCACCCCTGTTTTATAAGACATATACATCTCTGTTTCAAAGGAATTTTGAAACAATGTTCTTAACGAAAAATCTAAAAAAATGTCACACAATGTCTATTACATTTGTTATATTATAATATTTTTTGAAACATCCATTTCTATTAGGGAAAAAAATCATATCTATATATATATACATGTCTAAGAGATTTTTGAGTCTGTTTGTCTGTGTGTTGACGCAAGGTGTGTGTTGACGCCACCAGCTTTCCATACCATAGTTTATTTTAAAAAGTCTCATTGTCCGATCGATAAGTTAATTAAATCGACGGATTCAGAACAAATGTCCCTTTCACTTGGTACCTTATTTCTAACTAAATTTTGATTAGATTTTTAAAAAATTAATTAAAATGTGAAAGTAATAACCTTGGAAAAGCATTAAAAATAGATAATTAAATTTTTAATTGTTGCAAAAAAAAAAAAAAAAAAAAAAAAAAAAAAATACTTTGTTTTGTTTATTTTTTTTTTTAACGTAAAATGAAATATGCTTTCACGCGAAAAAATAAATAAAAAAATAAAAAAATATTAAATTTGCTCTTGCACATGAAAAAAATAAAAAATAAGAAAATGGAGTACAAATAAATAAATAAATAAATAAATAAATAAATAAAATAAAAAATAAATAAATAAATAAACAAAAATGAATAAATAAATAAATAAATAAATAAATAATAATAATAATAATAATAATAATTAGATACCACAATTTTAGATTTTTCACCCTTTTGTTTAAATAGTATGTTTTTGGCACAGATGAATCGTGCCTGGCATGAAAGCTAATTCAGCACATTAGAGAGTTTTACTTATTGATAATCCTGGGTGATTTCTAAAATTTTGATGCTGAAATAGATCGGACATTTTTTGCCAAAGACTCCACTTTCGTAAAAGCCATTTTAATCCAAGTAGCGCATTAAAAAATATAAAAAATATTAAAAAATATTGAAAAACAGAAAAGAAAGAAAAGAAAGGAAAAGAAAACGAAAAGAAAAAAAAGAAACAGAAAAAAAAAATTATTATTAATTATGTATTTTTGTCTAAAGTGATTATAAAAATTCAAAAGTCGCCAAGGGAAGCTACATTAAGGCTGTACCATGATCAGGTTTACATATTTCATTATTTTTTTTATATACATAGGAACCACTATAAACTAACTCAACTAATATTATACCCACAAAAATTAATTGTCTCATGTGATAGACGTAGCCAATCATCGCACATTGTAATATTATATTTGGTGTGAAATAGTTGTCATTTCATGGTTGATCGAATAAATCAAATCCATACAGAAAATAACGTGAAAGAAAATTTTATGTTCAAAATGGCTACTTCATTTTATTCGATACTGTCCGTTTCGAAACTGTCATCAGATAAGCACCTAAATGGAAGCCCACTGGTAAGCTATTGTCACAGGCAATAGGAACATACACTCGAGAGTCTACGAATGAGTGGGTAGCGGCCGAAGGCAGTTGGAAACCGAAGCGGCTTTTAAAACAATTTCATGATCTCTTTAATTTTTTTTTTTTTTTTTTGTAAAGCGATATAGAAAAGAGTTTACTTTAAATATAGTGACCGGCGAAGCGATAAAAGCCTTCGTTGATTCACTACTTTCATTGATTTCATGAATTAAAAAATGGTTTCGTTAACAAACTTTGATCTATTGGCATGCAGGTTGCATCAGGCCGAGTTTTGTACATTTCGAGTTTGATTTTGAAATTATTTCCGCATTCGGAATTCGGTTCGTTTCCGAACCGGGGCTTTGCTAGTTTTAAATATAAGATTTCATTTCATTTAAAAATTAAGATCGCTGTAGAATTTTTTATCGTATAATTACTATTTGTCTGGAATACCATTATCTTACACTATATTATTTATCATAATGAACGATGTCGAGTAAATCTCTTAAATTTTACATTTCGCCATTATAACTACAAAAAGGTGTCATAAAAGTACGATTTAAATGCATCTGCATGTAATGAGAATTGTAATAGAAATGTTCCCGCTGGGTGTGACAGAATATATAAAAGTGTCCTAAACTTTCAAAGAATAAGCGATATATTTTATAACACATATATTTCTATGGTGCAAGGAAATTTTGAAATAATGTTTTATCGAAAAATCGAAAATTACCACAAAATGTCACATTTGTCACAATTTTGTTACATTTGTTATAATATAAAATTCTATGAAACAGATGTTTTCATTAGGGAAAAAAATATATATTTATATATATCATCTTCGATATGTTTCAATTTCATTCGAAAAATTGAGATAGTTGTAAAATTTTTCATTATATGATTATTATTTGTCTGGAATATTATTAACTTACCCTATGTTAGTCATCTAAAAAAAGATTTCGAGTAAATTTCTTACAATTTCGTATTTCTTCATTATAACGTAAATAATGCATCAGAATGGCAAATGGATTTAAATGACTCTACAAATAGTAAGAATTATAATAGAAATGTCCCCGATGAGTGTGAAACGATTTTGAGAGAGATATGTTTTGAAATTATTTTATTGGTGTTTCTCTTTCGAAGTTCTAAACATTCACTACTACACTCTTTCAATTTCTAAACGTTCACTACTACACAAAACTACACGAAGAATGATCTTCTTTAGAATAGTTACTAAAAGAAACACTGTAGAGAAGCAGACGCTATATATCACATACCACTGCGATGAATATCGTGTTAGTGTGTCCTCAAAAGTATAACTTTAAAACAAACAGAAAAAACAAACATAATCAACAAGGAATTTTACAGAAATTTTAAATATAGCACGCGTCCAAGCCAAGTTGCTTAAAAAAAAAAAAAAAAAAAAAAAATTAAGACTAGTTTAGTTTAAAGAAATAAAATACAAAATAATAATTATTGCTATTTACATTTATGAAGAATTATTTGCATTTTTAGTCCATTTCTGCTCAAGAATGCTTTATATTGTTCTATACTTCACATATTCGTAGTAATTGCAAAGTGTTTGTTAGAAAAATGATTCTCTGATTATTATTATTATTATTTTATTTATTTATTTTTTTTTTTTTATACTAGGCGAGTCGTATTATTCCTGGACGATAGGACCCATGCCCCAGCCCGCCCTGTTCCCGCTGTTCAATGTGTTTTTCTCGTCAATTTTGTCCCCTTATTACTTCCGGTGTGATTTTTTTTTTTTTTATACACTTGACATTGTGAGTTTTTTTGCTTTTCTTCCCATGCTATTTCTATGGGGTTTTTAGCCTTTTTTCCCCTCTTTTTCTACATTCTAAAGTGGCGGTGGCGTGTTATATACGCCACTTTAGAATGTAGAAAAAGAGGGGAAAAAAGGCTAAAAACCCCATAGAAATAGCATGGGAAGAAAAGCAAAAAAACTCACAATGTCAAGTGTGTTTAAAAAAAAAAAAAAAAAAAAAAAAAAACACACCGGAAGTAATAAGGGGACAAAATTGACTAGAAAGGGCTTTATGGACATCTAGTGCTCCTCTACCTGAAAACAGAGTAAAAGATTCTGCCGTATTTCAAGTTACAGGCATAGATATGGCTGGTCCTTTGTATCTTAAGAACGATAAGAAGAGTTGGATTTTGATTTTCACATGTATTTTATACGCCTAGTATAAAAAATACATTAATATGGATCGTGGCATTACATCACTTATGTAATAATCATAATAATAATAATAAACTATGATATTTTTGTTGCTTATGGTACTACAAAAGACAAGAAATCATAAAATAATATTTATTTGATTTTATTTGTTTTTCTGTAAAATGGTGTTTTTTGCTGCTTTCAAACTATACGTTTGTATAATAACGGTAATTTTATTAAAATCGCTTTAACAATGTTAATTTAGTAATTAACGTAATCACATTTGTTTACCATTTTTATTTTTTAGTTAGATATTCTTGTCTTATTATTATTATTATTATTATTATGAAAGATATAACATTTATTTTTGCGTTAGATACTAAGTAGACTTAAAATAACATAAACTTGTTACAAAACAGTTATTTGATAAAAATCTTATTTCCATGATAAATATCATTTCCACTACATTAATTTTCATTGTTAAATTTAAGCTAAATGAACACTGGATTCAATTTTAATAATATTTGTTTAATAGAAAATCTAATTGTTTTGAAAAAAAAAGATTGCTCATATTTCGACTTGGAAATCTCAGAGATACTGTTATTAACTTAAATAGTTTCAATGATATTCAATTTGTACACTCCTAATACAAATGAAGTAGAAAATCATACATCAAAAGTTACAGAATATTTTGTTTATGTTGTTTGATACATTGAATTGAGAATGTGATTAAATTACGAATATTTTAACAAATTTATTCTTGCATTTGACTTCCATTTTCTTTTAATATCAGTTCAATGCGCAAGAGTTAATTATATTTTGATAACTGTTAAATTATACGGATGCTCTAAATTTAGATTTGTTATTAATAAAGGGAACTGTATGCAGTTACGTTTATTCAAATGCACAGTTATGACTCTTTGAAAACAAGTTAAAGTATAATTATACTGTAAAATTAAATTTTGTAGGAGTTGATTTCAATTATGTGGCATAAACTGAAATAAGGTTTAACTTATTTATTTATATATTTATTTTTTTAATAAAAGGAATATTAGATAAGGGGTTTTAGAATTTTGAAAGTTCAGTATTTGTTTATGTTTAGTTGTTAAAATTTGCAATCGTTTAAGATAATTCCTAAATAGAATATAATTACACGCATTAAAAATTTAAAAGAGATTTTTTTTTCTTAATTTGAACTTTGTTATATTATTTGTTTGGAATATCTATTGATTACTTTTATAAAAAGATAACTTATTACTTTCACTACATATTTTGCTTTAAAAATTGAAAGTAAATTTCAAAAATGCCTATCCAACACAAAGCTTGATCATAAATATGCATAAAGAAAAAGTGCATGTTTGATTTTCGAGAAATATTTAGTTTGAAACATCAATAGTTTAATTTGATAAAACTGAAACAATAATTAAATTAGTAAATAATTTAGTAAGTAAACGATATATTTTGCAACATTCACTTTAGAATAAAATAAACAGCACCACTCTTCCTCAGATGGAAAAACTAGGTACACTGTAAAAAAATAACTATTTCCAGCTGAAAGAAACTCTCCGTGATTGGAGAAAATAATTATTTTCTCCAATCACAGAGAGTTTCTTGCAGCTGGTAATAGTTATTTTTTTACAGTGTACGGGATTGCCATTAAAGCAGCAAGGTGCAATCTCACCTGCTAAGAAAATTAAAGTTAGCTCTTCATAGAGCTTTTTATTAAATACTATTTGTTAAATTTTAGAATAGTGCTGCTATATATCGGACAGTAAAGATGCAAAATTTTAAAACTAGATTAAAACAAAGGGAAATTAATAAAATAAATTATTACACTGAAAATGTTAAATGTTAAGTTACAATGTGAAACAATAAAGTTCAAATAGTTGTAAGATTGAGAGGCCGGTTCAGTCACCAGAAAGTTTCCTCGTAATGTATAAACTATAATTGTATTCTCTATTTTGTATAGCTTCATCAAAGAGTGCCTTTATTCATAGCTTTTTTATATTCATTTGTAAAGTATGCAGTTATACACTTTTTTAAGTGATTTATTTATTTATTTATTTTTAATACAGGGTTTTTCTCTATGGGTGCGACAAACTTAAAGGAGATTTAGAGGTCACAAGGATGATTTGGAATCACATAGCAATGCAGGGTCGGAAGTGCAATACTAAGGAGGTAGAGGGATTTAATTAGCCCTTTTATAATTATTTAAAGACATGCGAAAACAGTTTAAATTTTAAAGAGTTCAAGACACTTGTGTTAAAAATAAACATATTATTGATATGCATTTTCATTAATATTATTATTTTTCATTACACTTTAAATAATGGGATACTAATTGAGAATTTCTAGATCTCGAAATATCAAGAAAACAAGAAAAAAGGGGGCGTGCACAAATACTATGAATTTTACGTACAGGAGTGTTAGCGGTTTAGGGCTATCAAAGGAAAACTTTCAACAGACACTCGCAAAAGTGTTAGGATTAAAACTATGAATTCTTGGATATCGTGAAATGACATTTAAAGGGCAAAAGTTTAAAATAAGTTATGAGTTTCCTAATAATTATACCCCCAATCTTGCTAGGATTGTATTTCCCACCACATATTGCTATGTAATTACGGATCGTCACTGTGTCCCCTACAACGCATGCAATTTTATCGCACCGATAGTGAATCATCCCGTAGAAAAAAAAAAAAAAAAATGTAAAATCGGTAAAAAAAGACAAATTTTTCTAAAGACGCAAATTCACACAAACAAACAAAAATAAAAAATAATATATATATATATATATATATATATAACGTTGTTATTGTATATCTTTAAAGTAGGAAAGATAATTTTAATACATTCTGGCTTAATACTGTACGGAAAAAATTGCTCCTGATTGACAATGGTACTTTAGTGATAAACTGATATTTGCAGTTACTTTTAATACAGTGTCATCGGAGTATTTTTCAATTTTCAAAATTATAAATCGTTTTTTAGTGTTCCTCAAAAAATTTATAATACGCAACGTAGAAATTCTATATTTTTGTATTTTATTTTATTTTTTTTCCTTCATCAATCTATGGGTTAAATGCCACTTGTGTATATATATATATATAAATATATATTTAAATATATATATATATATGTATATACGCTATCAGCATTTTAGGAGTTTAATATGAATATACAAATCATTTTTCAAATGCAAAATATTATTTTAGAGGAATGCCTACAGACTGGATTCGTTTTTCTTGAAAAACGTGTTTTACGTCTTCAACAAGAAATATACATTTAAAATAATATATTTAAGTAATATATATTATTTAGTAATATATTTTGCAGACAGGAAATTTTTTTTAAGATACAGAAAAAAAAGAAAGAATGTATATCAATTCTACTTAATATTGTGAAGAGTTTTTGAATTTTGTAATAATTACGTTAATATACAAGTGCGTAATAATAATAATAATAATAATAATAATAATAATAATAATAATAATAATATATATATATATATATATATATATATATATATATATATATATATATATATATATATATATATATATATATATATATATATATATATATATACAATAATAATTAAACTGCAAATGCAACATTGTATATAGTTAAAAATAAAGTCGATATACATTGATTTAAGCAAAATTATTTCAGCCTATTAAAAATTTAAATGCACATCATACCTTAACTAAAAATATTCTAAGAAATACATGGAAGTAGCATATATTTCTCAAGAAATATTTATTATATACCCTTTTTACATTTTGGAAAATACATTCATACAGCCTCCATTCGATATTTAGAACTTTTCACACTCTCAGTCTGAAGTATTGGTAACATTTGGAATACGTATTGGTTTTCTGATAGAGAAAAGTGAAAATTACTTTTCGATAAGTTGAGTTGTCAAAATTTTTATTACGGATTTAAGCATTCAGCTTGCATATTTCCAGTTATATTCTAAAAATCCAAAACGATTTTACCTCCAAGAAAACTTATTGGAATTCTGAAGATACTCATGCATAAGTTTTCTCCTTCTTCTTCTTCTTATATATGTATGTATATATATATATATAATAGAAATTTAGCACTCTTTTATGTAAAACACCATCAATAACAAAAAGAAAAAAAAAATATGAAAAGAAAAATGAAAGCAAGAACGAAATGAAAGTATAAAATATGGTATCTTAATTTTCAGTTTAATTCATTTACTTTAAAAAGCTTATGTACAGCTTGTATTTGGGTATATGTCATTAAAATCCATATATAACATAAAATTAATAAACTTACACGAAGCAAACATAAAATGTATGTAAAAAATCTAAATTAAGCTATAATAAAATGAATAAAGAGTACAACATAATAGAGATTCTTTCTATGATGTAATGGAGACTTTAATTTCATAAAACAAAGTAATTTCATAGCACAAACATTTTTTTCTAGGAAAAAAAAAATAATAATCCCAACTCAAAGATCCCCTTTGGAAGAAAATTATTAAAAATATGTTTTATATGTATTTAAAAATTGTCTTTTATTAAAATTTTATATTATGGAAAATAGTATTTTAAAAATACTATATTAGTTATATAAATATTATATAAAATATTATTATTATTTTTTTAATATAATATTTTATAAAATAATCTATATATATATAAAAAAAACTAAACTCACTGATCATTGATTACCGATCACTGACTCAACACGACCGTAGCGATCCTACGGGAGATAGAGTCACAACTTTTGGTGGATTTTGGCAGGTTGTTTTTAGGACCCTGACGCTCACTAAGACGGGATTTTGCGAAATGACCCCCCCCCCGTCCACCCCCGGGGTAGCAGAAGACAAAAACCACCTTTATAGGCATAACACGGCTCCAAATTACTTCACGGTAATGAAATTGCATATGGGAGCAATAGACTTGAATAGAAAAAAAATAATTTCTGCGATTTTGGAATTTTGGATTTTTGGGGTAAAAATGAGATTTTCAGGGGTGCATAAGGCAAAAACGCATTCATGAGCATAACTCGTCTCCAAATTACTTCACGGTGAAGAAATTGCAGATGGGAAGACTGGACTTGAATAAAAAAAAAATAATAATAATTTTCTGAGATTTTGGAATTTTGGATTTTTAAGGCGAGGGACAGGGTGAAAATGATTTTCTGAGGTGCAGAAGACAAAAAATCCTTTATAAGCTTAACTCGGCTCCAAATTACTTCACGGTGAAAAAATTGCAGATGGGCAGACTGGACTTGAATACAAAAAATAATAATAATAATAATAATAATAATAATAATAATAAAAAGTAATAAAAAATAAAAAAATAAAAAAAAAATATTTTCTGCGATTTTAGAATTTTGGATTTTTAAGAGGGAAAGGTGGTGAAAAGTATTTTCGGAGTCAAAATTAGCAATGCAGGGATTTTCGAATAAAATTCTAGCAGTAATAGCTCAAATATATATATATAACGCAAATCGTTTTCTTGAAGGTATTTGGAAAAACTCATTTTTGATTTTTTCCTATTTTCGATTTGGGCGGGAGGTACGAGGGGACAAATTCGACCTCCCCCCCACCCTTTAGCGCTAAATTCATCCGTGGAAATCTATAAGCTGAGGTCACAAATTTTAGTGTGTGGTTTATGAACGTGTGTCCAACACCCATTGTAACGGGATTTTGTGAAAGTCCCCCCCCCCCTTTTACGCCTTTGGGGGTGGGTGCGGTGGGGAATAAAAGAGTAAAATCACTCATTCACTGACCCGACACAGACGTGGCAATTCTATGAGAGATAGACTCGCAAATTTTGGTGAGCACGTTGGTTTTAGGACACTGACGCCCATTAAGGCGGGATTTTGCGAAATATCCCCCGCTCCGCCCTGGGGGAGGCAGAAGGAAAAAGACCCCTTATAAGCATCATTCGGCTCCAAATCGCTTCGCGGTGAAGAAATTTCAGAGAGAGAGACTAGACTTGAGTTTAAAAAAAAGGCATTTTCTGCTATTTGAGTTTTGGATTTTTAAAGGGGGGGGGGTAAAAACGATTTTCGGAGGCAAATTTAGCAAAATACGGATTTTAGAGCAAAACTGTACCAATAACAGCACAAAGATATAGAAAATCGCCAAAGGTCTTCTAGAGGATATTTCTAAAACCTTTTTTTTTTTTTTTTTTTTTTTTTTTTCGGGGGGGGGGGGGAGTTACGAAAGAGCAATATTAAGCCCCCTTTTAGCTCTAAATTCATCCGGGGAAATCTATAGGAGCTGAGGTTGCAAATATTAGTGAGTGGCTTACTTACGTGCGCCCAACACCCATTGTAATGGGGTTTTGCGAAAGTCCCCCCTTTTCCCCTTCGGGGTGGGGGGGATATAAACCTGTTTCCAAGTATAACTTTGCTTCAAATTATCTCAGCAAGATTAATTTGTATATGCGGGTTATTTATCCTTTGCGAACATGCACAGTAGAGGCATTTTACAAAGTGTCACCCTCCCGCCCCCCCTTTAAGAGTGGCGGGGAGGAAAAAACACGCTTATAAGTGTAACTGTGCTCCAAATTATCTCAGGATAGCGATTTTTTTATATCTCAATTGGTTATGCGTAATCTAGACACATACTGCAAAGAGATTTTGTAAAATTCCGTCCTATCCCCCACTTGGGTGTGGGGGTGGGGGCAAAAAAGCATGTTTCCAAACATAACTTTCCTTCAAATTCTCTCAGTAAGATTAATTTTTACATGTGAGTTGTTTATGCATTCCCAACGTTCATTATAAAGGCATCTTACGAAATCCCCCTCCCCACCTTTGAAGAAGGGGAGGGGGGCAAAAAACGCTTTTAAAAGTAACTCAGCTCCAAAATATCTCATAATAGCGATTTTTTGATATGTCGACTGGTTATGCGTATTCAAGACACACACTACTAAGGGATTTTGTAAAATTCCACCTTATCTCCCTTGGGGGTTCGGTGGGGCAGAATCATGTTTTCATGTGTAACTCTGCTCCAAACTATCTTAGACGATTTTTTATGTGCGGGCTGGTAATGCGATCCCAACACGCACTATAAGGGGATTTTGTGAAATTTTCCTTTTCCTTCCTTTAAGGGCGGGGTGTGGGGGGGGGAAACGTTTTATAGAGTAACTCTGCTCCAAATTATCTCAGGAAAGCGATTTTTTGATAGGTTGATTGGTTATGCGTACTCAACACAAACGAACTACAAAGGGTTTATTTGCAATTCCGTGCTATCACCCCCTTCAGGGTTGGGTGGGATTAAAAACATGTTTTCATGCGTATCTCTGTTCCAAACTATCTTAGAATGGAATTTTTTGATGCGTTGACTGCTTATACCTATTCAGCACACACTACAAAGGGATTTTGTGAAACTACACTCTACCTCCCCATACGGGGCGGGGGGGGGGGCACATACATTCATGTGTAACTTTGCAGTAAATTATCTTATGAAGGAGATTTTCGATATGTGGTTCAGTTACATGTATCTAACTCATAGTATAAAGATATTTTGCAAAATCTCCCCCTCCTTCCCTTTAAGAGCGGGCCGGGGTGGGGGCGAAAATCACATTTCAAAACATAAATTTGCTTCAAATAATCTTAGAATCCCGATTTTTTAATATGTGTGTTAGGTATGTGTATGCAACATGCACTATAAATGGATTTTGTGAAGTGTGGCGAATGGGAAAACCACTATCGAAAGAATCGATAACTTTAACTTAGACTTTGACTGATTTCAATGATTTTATTATTATTATTATTATTATTATTATTAATGATATGGTATTTTGAGATTCATTTCAATGTAATGGCCAGTGAAGCGGGCAAAGCCTGCTAGTATGATATAAAAAATTTGCTGATGTTAATATATTACTGCTTAATTTCAATGTAAGTTTACTAATATGTAACACAATAATATTTCGTTAAGAAGTTCTTTTTTATTTTTCTTGCATCATTATTAACACTACCATTTACTTTTGTTGTTGTTTGAAAAACTTGTGCTTAAGAATATTAATATAAATGTAGATTAAGCGAAAAAATTCCTTTTTGGCGGAGATACGTAGATGACATTTTCTTATTAAATGAATAAAAACATATAAATGAAGTCGTTAATTTTTATAATTCGATATGCCCAGAAATTCAGTTTACTTTGAAAATAGAACAAAATAACAGTTTGCCTTTTCTTGATGTTATTGTTGAACGTATTTCGGATTCACCTAGCATTTTTCAAACTTATGTTTATCATAAGGCCACTTTTACATGTCAATATCTAAATTTTCATTTTGCTAATCCTAATTCTCATAAAATTGCAGTTTTCCGAACTTTGGTCAGTAGAGCTCTTCAGTTATGCAGTAACGAGACACTTCAATGGGCAAGAGTTAATTATATTTTGATAACTGTTAAATTATACGGATGCTCTAAATTTAGATTTGTTATTAATAAAGGGAACTGTATGCAGTTACGTTTATTCAAATGCACAGTTATGACTCTTTGAAAACAAGTTAAAGTATAATTATACTGTAAAATTAAATTTTGAAGGAGTTGATTTCAATTATGTGGCATAAACTGAAATAAGGTTTAACTTATTTATTTATATATTTATTTTTTTAATAAAAGGAATATTAGATAAGGGGTTTTAGAATTTTGAAAGTTCAGTATTTGTTTATGTTTAGTTGTTAAAATTTGCAATCGTTTAAGATAATTCCTAAATAGAATATAATTACACGCATTAAAAATTTAAAAGAGATTTTTTTTTCTTAATTTGAACTTTGTTATATTATTTGTTTGGAATATCTATTGATTACTTTTATAAAAAGATAACTTATTACTTTCACTACATATTTTGCTTTAAAAATTGAAAGTAAATTTCAAAAATGCCTATCCAACACAAAGCTTGATCATAAATATGCATAAAAAAAAAGTACATGTTTGATTTTCGAGAAATATTTAGTTTGAAACATCAATAGTTTAATTTGATAAAACTGAAACAATAATTAAATTAGTAAATAATTTAGTAAGTAAACGATATATTTTGCAACATTCACTTTAGAATAAAATAAACAGCACCACTCTTCCTCAGATGGAAAAACTAGGTACACTGTAAAAAAATAACTATTTCCAGCTGCAAGAAACTCTCCGTGATTGGAGAAAATAATTATTTTCTCCAATCACAGAGAGTTTCTTGCAGCTGGTAATAGTTATTTTTTTACAGTGTACGGGATTGCCATTAAAGCAGCAAGGTGCAATCTCACCTGCTAAGAAAATTAAAGTTAGCTCTTCATAGAGCTTTTTATTAAATACTATTTGTTAAATTTTAGAATAGTGCTGCTATATATCGGACAGTAAAGATGCAAAATTTTAAAACTAGATTAAAACAAAGAGAAAATAATAAAATAAATTATTACACTGAAAATGTTAAATGTTAAGTTACAATGTGAAACAATAAAGTTCAAATAGTTGTAAGATTGAGAGGCCGGTTCAGTCACCAGAAAGTTTCCTCGTAATGTATAAACTATAATTGTATTCTCTATTTTGTATAGCTTCATCAAAGAGTGCCTTTATTCATAGCTTTTTTATATTCATTTGTAAAGTATGCAGTTATACACTTTTTTAAGTGATTTATTTATTTATTTATTTTTAATACAGGGTTTTTCTCTATGGGTGCGACAAACTTAAAGGAGATTTAGAGGTCACAAGGATGATTTGGAATCACATAGCAATGCAGGGTCGGAAGTGCAATACTAATGAGGTAGAGGGATTTAATTAGCCCTTTTATAATTATTTAAAGACATGCCAAAAAAATTTAAATTTTAAAGAGTTCAAGACACTTGTGTTAAAAATAAACATATTATTGATATGCATTTTCATTAATATTATTATTTTTCATTACACTTTAAATAATGGGATACTAATTGAGAATTTCTAGATCTCGAAATATCAAGAAAACAAGAAAAAAGGGGGCGTGCACAAATACTATGAATTTTACGTACAGGAGTGTTAGCGGTTTAGGGCTATCAAAGGAAAACTTTCAACACACACTCGCAAAAGTGTTAGGATTAAAACTATGAATTCTTGGATATCGTGAAATGACATTTAAAGGGCAAAAGTTTAAAATAAGTTATGAGTTTCCTAATAATTATACCCCCAATCTTGCTAGGATTGTATTTCCCACCACATATTGCTATGTAATTACGGATCGTCACTGTGTCCCCTACAACGCATGCAATTTTATCGCACCGATAGTGAATCATCCCGTAGAAAAAAAAAAAAAAAATGTAAAATCGGTAAAAAAAGACAAATTTTTCTAAAGACGCAAATTCACACAAACAAACAAAAATAAAAAATAATATATATATATATATATATATATATATATATAACGTTGTTATTGTATATCTTTAAAGTAAGAAAGATAATTTTAATACATTCTGGCTTAATACTGTACGGAAAAAATTGCTCCTGATTGACAATGGTACTTTAGTGATAAACTGATATTTGCAGTTACTTTTAATACAGTGTCATCGGAGTATTTTTCAATTTTAAAAATTATAAATCGTTTTTTAGTGTTCCTCAAAAAATTTATAATACGCAACGTAGAAATTCTATATTTTTGTATTTTATTTTATTTTTTTTCCTTCATCAATCTATGGGTTAAATGCCACTTGTGTATATATATATATATAAATATATATTTAAATATATATATATATATATGTATATACGCTATCAGCATTTTAGGAGTTTAATATGAATATACAAATCATTTTTCAAATGCAAAATATTATTTTAGAGGAATGCCTACAGACTGGATTCGTTTTTCTTGAAAAACGTGTTTTACGTCTTCAACAAGAAATATACATTTAAAGTAATATATTTAAGTAATATATATTATTTAGTAATATATTTTGCAGACAGGAAATTTTTTTTAAGATACAGAAAAAAAAGAAAGAATGTATATCAATTCTACTTAATATTGTGAAGAGTTTTTGAATTTTGTAATAATTACGTTAATATACAAGTGCGTAATAATAATAATAATAATAATAATAATAATAATAATAATAATAATAATATATATATATATATATATATATATATATATATATATATATATACAATAATAATTAAACTGCAAATGCAACATTGTATATAGTTAAAAATAAAGTCGATATACATTGATTTAAGCAAAATTATTTCAGCCTATTAAAAATTTAAATGCACATCATACCTTAACTAAAAATATTCTAAGAAATACATGGAAGTAGCATATATTTCTCAAGAAATATTTATTATATATCATCAATAACAAAAAGAAAAAAAAAATATGAAAAGAAAAATGAAAGCAAGAACGAAATGAAAGTATAAAATATGGTATCTTAATTTTCAGTTTAATTCATTTACTTTAAAAAGCTTATGTACAGCTTGTATTTGGGTATATGTCATTAAAATCCATATATAACATAAAATTAATAAACTTACACGAAGCAAACATAAAATGTATGTAAAAAATCTAAATTAAGCTATAATAAAATGAATAAAGAGTACAACATAATAGAGATTCTTTCTATGATGTAATGGAGACTTTAATTTCATAAAACAAAGTAATTTCATAGCACAAACATTTTTTTCTAGGAAAAAAATAATAATAATCCCAACTCAAAGATCCCCTTTGGAAGAAAATTATTAAAAATATGTTTTATATGTATTTAAAAATTGTCTTTTATTAAAATTTTATATTATGGAAAATAGTATTTTAAAAATACTATATTAGTTATATAAATATTATATAAAATATTATTATTATTTTTTTAATATAATATTTTATAAGATAATCTATATATATAAAAAAAAAAACTAAACTCACTGATCATTGATCACCGATCACTGACTCAACACGACCGTAGCGATCCTACGGGAGATAGAGTCACAACATTTGGTGGATTTTGGCAGGTTGTTTTTAGGACCCTGACGCTCACTAAGACGGGATTTTGCGAAATGACCCCCCCCCCCCGTCCACCCCCGGGGTAGCAGAAGACTAAAACCACCTTTATAGGCATAACTCGGCTCCAAATTACTTCACGGTAATGAAATTGCATATGGGAGCAATAGACTTGAATAGAAAAAAAATAATTTCTGCGATTTTGGAATTTTGGATTTTTGGGGTAAAAATGAGATTTTCAGGGGTGCATAAGGCAAAAACGCATTGATGAGCATAACTCGTCTCCAAATTACTTCACGGTGAAGAAATTGCAGATGGGAAGACTGGACTTGAATAAAAAAAAATAATAATAATTTTCTGAGATTTTGGAATTTTGGATTTTTAAGGCGAGGGACAGGGTGAAAATGATTTTCTGAGGTGCAGAAGACAAAAAATCCTTTATAAGCTTAACTCGGCTCCAAATTACTTCACGGTGAAAAAATTGCAGATGGGCAGACTGGACTTGAATACAAAAAAAAAAAAAAATAATAATAATAATAATAATAATAATAATAAAAAGTAATAAAAAATAAAAAAATAAAAAAAAAATATTTTCTGCGATTTTAGAATTTTGGATTTTTAAGAGGGAAAGGTGGTGAAAAGTATTTTCGGAGTCAAAATTAGCAATGCAGGGATTTTCGAATAAAATTCTAGCAGTAATAGCTCAAATATATATATATAACGCAAATCGTTTTCTTGAAGGTATTTGGAAAAACTCATTTTTGATTTTTTCCTATTTTCGATTTGGGCGGGAGGTACGAGGGGACAAATTCGACCTCCCCCCCACCCTTTAGCGCTAAATTCATCCGTGGAAATCTATAAGCTGAGGTCACAAATTTTAGTGTGTGGTTTATGAACGTGTGTCCAACACCCATTGTAACGGGATTTTGTGAAAGTCCCCCCCCCCCTTTTACGCCTTTGGGGGTGGGTGCGGTGGGGAATAAAAGAGTAAAATCACTCATTCACTGACCCGACACAGACGTGGCAATTCTATGAGAGATAGACTCGCAAATTTTGGTGAGCACGTTGGTTTTAGGACACTGACGCCCATTAAGGCGGGATTTTGCGAAATATCCCCCGCTCCGCCCTGGGGGAGGCAGAAGGAAAAAGACCCCTTATAAGCATCATTCGGCTCCAAATCGCTTCGCGGTGAAGAAATTTCAGAGAGAGAGACTAGACTTGAGTTTAAAAAAAAGGCATTTTCTGCTATTTGAGTTTTGGATTTTTAAAGGGGGGGGGGTAAAAACGATTTTCGGAGGCAAATTTAGCAAAATACGGATTTTCGAGTAAAACTGTACCAATAACAGCACAAAGATATAGAAAATTGCCAAAGGTCTTCTAGAGGATATTTCTAAAACCTTTTTTTTTTTTTTTTTTTTTTTTTTTTTTTCGGGGGGGGGGAGTTACGAAAGAGCAATATTAAGCCCCCTTTTAGCTCTAAATTCATCCGGGGAAATCTATAGGAGCTGAGGTTGCAAATATTAGTGAGTGGCTTACTTACGTGCGCCCAACACCCATTGTAATGGGGTTTTGCGAAAGTCCCCCCTTTTCCCCTTCGGGGTGGGGGGGATATAAACCTGTTTCCAAGTATAACTTTGCTTCAAATTATCTCAGCAAGATTAATTTGTATATGCGGGTTATTTATCCTTTGCGAACATGCACAGTAGAGGCATTTTACAAAGTGTCACCCTCCCGCCCCCCCTTTAAGAGTGGCGGGGAGGAAAAAACACGCTTATAAGTGTAACTGTGCTCCAAATTATCTCAGGATAGCGATTTTTTTATATCTCAATTGGTTATGCGTAATCTAGACACATACTGCAAAGAGATTTTGTAAAATTCCGTCCTATCCCCCACTTGGGTGTGGGGGTGGGGGCAAAAAAGCATGTTTCCAAACATAACTTTCCTTCAAATTCTCTCAGTAAGATTAATTTTTACATGTGAGTTGTTTATGCATTCCCAACGTTCATTATAAAGGCATCTTACGAAATCCCCCTCCCCACCTTTGAAGGAGGGGAGGGGGGCAAAAAACGCTTTTAAAAGTAACTCAGCTCCAAATTATCTCATAATAGCGATTTTTTGATATGTCGACTGGTTATGCGTATTCAAGACACACACTACTAAGGGATTTTGTAAAATTCCACCTTATCTCCCTTGGGGGTTCGGTGGGGCAGAATCATGTTTTCATGTGTAACTCTGCTCCAAACTATCTTAGACGATTTTTTATGTGCGGGCTGGTAATGCGATCCCAACACGCACTATAAGGGGATTTTGTGAAATTTTCCTTTTCCTTCCTTTAAGGGCGGGGTGTGGGGGGGGGAAACGTTTTATAGAGTAACTCTGCTCCAAATTATCTCAGGAAAGCGATTTTTTGATAGGATGATTGGTTATGCGTACTCAACACAAACGAACTACAAAGGGTTTATTTGCAATTCCGTGCTTCAGGGTTGGGTGGGATTAAAAACATGTTTTCATGCGTATCTCTGTTCCAAACTATCTTAGAATGGAATTTTTTGATGCGTTGACTGCTTATACCTATTCAGCACACACTACAAAGGGATTTTGTGAAACTACACTCTACCTCCCCATACGGGGCGGGGGGGGGGGGCACATACATTCATGTGTAACTTTGCAGTAAATTATCTTATGAAGGAGATTTTCGATATGTGGTTCAGTTACATGTATCTAACTCATAGTATAAAGATATTTTGCAAAATCTCCCCCTCCTTCCCTTTAAGAGCGGGCCGGGGTGGGGGCGAAAATCACATTTCAAAACATAAATTTGCTTCAAATAATCTTAGAATCCCGATTTTTTAATATGTGTGTTAGGTATGTGTATGCAACATGCACTATAAATGGATTTTGTGAAGTGTGGCGAATGGGAAAACCGCTATCGAAAGAATCGATAACTTTAACTTAGACTTTGACTGATTTCAATGATTTTATTATTATTATTATTATTATTATTAATGATATGGTATTTTGAGATTCATTTCAATGTAATGGCCAGTGAAGCGGGCAAAGCCTGCTAGTATGATATAAAAAATTTGCTGATGTTAATATATTACTGCTTAATTTCAATGTAAGTTTACTAATATGTAACACAATAATATTTCGTTAAGAAGTTCTTTTTTATTTTTCTTGCATCATTATTAACACTACCATTTACTTTTGTTGTTGTTTGAAAAACTTGTGCTTAAGAATATTAATATAAATGTAGATTAAGCGAAAAAATTCCTTTTTGGCGGAGATACGTAGATGACATTTTCTTATTAAATGAATAAAAACATATAAATGAAGTCGTTAATTTTTATAATTCGATATGCCCAGAAATTCAGTTTACTTTGAAAATAGAACAAAATAACAGTTTGCCTTTTCTTGATGTTATTGTTGAACGTATTTCGGATTCACCTAGCATTTTTCAAACTTATGTTTATCATAAGGCCACTTTTACATGTCAATATCTAAATTTTCATTTTGCTAATCCTAATTCTCATAAAATTGCAGTTTTCCGAACTTTGGTCAGTAGAGCTCTTCAGTTATGCAGTAACGAGACACTTTTTAAGTTCGAAATTAAAAGAATTTTCCAGGATTTAATAAACAACGATTATCCTCTAAATTTGTTAAAACGAATTTATCGTGAAAAAATTATCGGCTTCCCCTCTCCTTCGTTTCTTCCTGCAATTTCCCCCTTTCCTCCAATGCAAATGAAAAATTCACTAATTAATAAGAATAATTATATTTCTATGCCATATTTGGGTTTTCCTTCAGAATCTATTTCTAAATTACTTGAACCACATAATATTTATACTACTTTCCGGCCGATTAAACACGTAATATATTTAATTCCTTGTAAAAATTGTAAATATGTTTATATAGGTGAAACTGGCCGTAAAGCAAAACTTAGACTGCAGGAGCACAGACGATCTTTTGAAAATTGCAACCAAAATTCTAAAATTGTTATCTATTCAATAGAAACCGATCATATTCCTGACCTCGATAATATAAAAGTTCTAAATTCTGGTTTTGATAATTATAAATCACGTAGTTTCCTTGAGAGCTGGCACTCTACCAGACATCTCCACACTATCAATGAAGCATGCGCACTGGCTCTTCAATATTCGGTACTTCTTTAAATTCCTTGGGTATTCATGTAATGCTTGCATATTATGTTGTAATTGATACTGATGAGGAAACCCGGACGGGTTTCAAAACGTCTAGATTTTTATTATTTATATATATATATATTGTTTTTAAATGTATTTTAACTTAAGTTCTGTCTCGTAAATAAAGTAGTTCTTGTTTTTAATATACACTGCTCGACATTGAAAAGGCAACACCAAGAAGGAATGATAATAAAGGAATGAAATTTGTTGGACATATACATTATAGTAGGAAGAACAATTTATTAAAATTTCAGGAAAGTTGGAGTAATATGTACTGAGAAAACAGAACATAAAGCAGCGACCTCTGTGAGCAATAACAGCACATATCTGCCTAGGCACTGAATCGAACAGCGATTGGATGACATGTACGGGTAAAGCCATTCATGAAGTTTTAACACGATGCCACAATTCATCGATCGAAGTTAGTGGTGAGTGGTTGGGGGCCAGTTGCTTTTTAACGATTAAATAGTCATTCCATTGGTGCGAGATCAGGATAACGTGTTGGCCAGAGAAACAGTCGAACACATTCTGTATCAAAGAAGGTCCGGACAATACAAACATCTTGCGGTCGTGCATTATCTTGCTTAAATTTTGCTCTACGGAGGCCTCGAATACAGGGCAGAGGGGCGGGCCTTAACTCATCAGAAATTTAATGGCCGCTGTTCAGAGTGCCAGGAATACGAACATGAAATAATCGAGACGTGTATCCAATGAGAAAACATAGCATCATTGCAAATGATGGACAGTATGATGATGTCGAATCCCAGCTGGCAATGTGCATTATTCTTAACGCCGTTAAATACGAATAAGTCAATTTTGATACAGTAAACAGGATTGTGATTTGTCTGAAAAGTGACTTCACGCTATTCCTGCGTCCAGGTTCATCGTTCATCACACATTAATGGCGCCCATATCAGTAATACAATTTTGAGGGTAATCAGAATTTTGGTAGCCGCATACTGAGTCACCACCTGGATTGATGGTATGCTGTACCATTGGATAGACGTCCCGGTCACCTCTTGTTTTCATTCCCGCCAATCTGTATACCAACCATTACATTTCTGACGAGTTAAGGCCCATAGCTCTGCCCTATGTTCAAGGCCTCCGAAGCGTAACATTTAGGCAGGACAATGCACGACCGCATGTTGCCCATATTGTCTGGATTTTCATTGATGCTGAATGTGTTCGACTGTTGCTCTGGCCAGGGATCTTCTCCTGATCTCGCACCATTGAAAATGACCAATGAATTTTTTTTTTTTTTTTTTTTTTTTTTTAATAGAGCTATAACTCAAATTGGAAATGTAACCCTTTTTTTAAAGAGTTTTAAGATTTTAAGTAAATTAGTTAGAATAGAGTAAGCGTTGTTATTGATATTAAAAAAAAAGATACAAATTGTTAGAAACTCTTAAATAACTTTCAAATATCCATTTTATGTATGTCTTTATATATATATATATATATATATATATATACATTAACTTTCATTTAACCTCTTAACTACCCCGAGCGTATATATACGTTTATTCAAAGTACTATCTTTTGTACTGTACTGCTACCAGTGAAACTACTTAAATGATTAGACAAAGCAAAAAAATTAAATAAATAAATACATAAAAAAAATAATAAATAAATAAATTTGAACGTAATCTTGTCAGTGTTTTTAAATCATTTATTCATTTCAGATTTGTATGAGAACGGTGGCACTAGTTTGGAGCTAATCGCGTAAAATTTCCTCGGCAGCTAAAGGGTGAATTTTGCAATGCATTTTTGTAAAACACAGCTATGTAAGAAATTTGAGTAGTTTTAAGATTTCAATTGAATTAATTAGCATATAATTGGAATTTTTATTTATACAGAAGTTATATATATATATATAAATTAAGTAGAGAGAAATGTATAGGTATGTGAGAAGGTATGTGAGAAATTTAAGTAGTTCAATTGAATTAATTAGCATATAATTGGAATTTTTATTTATGCAGAATATATATATATATATATATATATATATATATATATATATATATATATATATATAAATTAGCATTAACACTCAGAATTAAATTTATTCAGGATAAAAAAATATAGTAATTATAAAATAAACTGTCTTCTAACTTACATTAAGGGGAAAAATAATGCAAGCAAATATTCTGAAAAATGTGCTTTAAGTTCCCCATCATACTATAGGTAAGGGGAACTTAGGTAATCGTGAAAATTCTTGACCTCGGTTTTTTGGCTTTTTTACACGTTTTCAGGTATGAGGAATCTGAAAATGACAAAATTTGTATGGTGTCCGTCTGTAGGTTGCCTGTTGGTTATCCAGTTAGTGTGTTAGTCCGTTAGTATGTTAGTCTGTGTACACGATATCTCAAGAACAAATTCTCGCAGTTAAGTCAGATCAGTTTTAAAATACTACTTTCGATACTGGCAAGAACCTATTCATTTACAATATTCAAATTGAAAAAACTTCGTAAGTTATTAGAAATTTACGATTTTCTTAACATGGGAGAATAGGGCAAAATTTCACTTAAACGTGCATTAAATGGAAACTTTTTACTGTACAAATCAGACCAGTTTTAAAATATCAGTTTTGATGCCAGAATGAACATCAGTAACTATAAATATGCTACTTTGAAAATTTCTCAAGTTATTGGAAATTTACGAATTTCTTAATATGACAGTATAGGGCAAAATTTCTCATAAACTTCAATTTTGAGAGATATATTCATCGTAAAGATGTCAGACTACTTTTGAAATATTATTTAGGACACTGACATATTAATGATTATGAATTTTCCAATATCAAAATTTCGTAAGTTATAGGAAATTTACGGATTTCTTAACATGGTAGAATAGAGCAAAATTTCACATAAATGTCAATCTTGAGGGATATTTTCATTGTAAAGATGTGAAACCACTTTCGAAATATTATTTAGGGTATTGGTATGAATATTATAGACTGTGATTTTGCCAATATAAAAATTTCGTAAGTTATAGGAAATTTACGGATTTCTTAGCATGGTAGAATAGAGCAAAATTTCACATAAATGTCAAACTTGAGTGATATTTTCATTGTAAAGATGTCAAACCACTTTCGAAATATTATTTAGGGTACTGGCAGGAATATCATAGACTATGATTTTTCCAATTTAAAAAATTCGTAAATTATTTCGAATTTACGATTTACTTAACATGCCAGAATAAGGCAAAATTGAGCATAAACTTCCATTTTGAGGATCCTAAATACATTAGACCACTTCAAAATTACATTTATGATATTTGTTTGAACATGATTGAATACAAATATTCTAATAGGAAAATTTCGTAAATTATTCGTAATTTACGATTTTATCAACATAGCGAAATTGAAAATTTTTCATATAAGTAGGAATTTTGAAAATTATTGCATTGGAAATAGTAGCATGAAAACTAAACAACGGAATTGACACTGATAGAATAAATTAATAGATTAGGATAAGATAAATATATCGTAGTGCACGGTGGATAGCCTATTAGGCGGGGATTTCATTCTGTCACTGTATCAAGCTTTGGTTAAATTCTTTTAACATGATTATAATATGTTTCTCACTAGAAATTTGTGAAAACATAAATATGATTGAGAACTGAGCAGAGTCCACCTATACCAACTAGTTTTATATGGTACGGAAACATAATTGTCTGTTAAACAAATTTAAATTTGTTAGAAAATATTTTTTTAGAACTTTTTCCTACTCTAAAAGAAGATATTTAGACACAAGTGTGATAACAGTAGACATTTTAAGTAAAAAACAATATATATATATATATATTATAATGTCTTTTTTGTAAACAACATTCATTCAGTTTCAAATTTCATGTTTTGATTAATACAGCCAAGTTGCTGCCGCACACAGCGATTTTTTTGTAAGTACTTTTTTCGTACAAGAGCATTTCAACATATAATTTTTATCTGTTCTTATCCTTATTTCTTTCTTGTCTGGCCATTTTGCAATAGGCATCAGTTTGGATACAAACTGGCCGATACTAAAAAATATTCAATGTATTCTAATAGGTCAAGCTAAAGGAGGGTAAATTGAAATTATCGGAAAATGTAAGCATTATATAATTTTACATGCGTGTCGTCGTTTTCTTTCTATTTTATTATATTCTGTCTCTAATGCTATTAATGTATTATGTGCTATGATTGTGCAAAATTTACTCAACATGTAAAAAAAGAAGTAGTATGCCATTTGGTTCACATTATGGCATCCTTAAATGAAAAAAAATAATATCAAGTATTTAAAACTGTGTGTTATGCTTTTGTGGAAATTTGTGGACTATTCAGAGGACAAAAATAAATATGTAGACGAAATAAAGATAATTTTTTTAAAGAGAGTACTGTAATTGATTTAGTTATTTAAATACATTAGTTAGGTATTTTATTCAAAATACATTTATGTACATCAAATATAATTAAGTAATGTTTTATTGCTTAAACATTTCCAATTTTAAGACATTTATTACCTCACATAATAAATATAATTATAGTTAAATGTTAGAGTGAAAGAAAAGATTTCTTTTGCCAGTTTTTTGAAAGAATGATTTCTAAAACTTTTTTTTTTTTGTTGTTATTAAAGATCAATTTTTAAAGATCTGGACTATATATATAAATCATGCTTATCACATCTTCATAGTAAATGAACTTATAAGTTGTGGAGCGTTGGTACACGAAGACCAAAAAACAATCAGATCATTACAATATATATATATATATATATATATAAGATTAATTTTTAAGATAATTAAAAAAAAAAAAAAGAAAACATTCTTTATGGTATGTCCATTGACACCCAGAAGTTGCCAGACTGTGTGTTGTTTCTACAGTGGTTTTTAACAAAATGCCATCTTTGGAAATTTATGGTAATATATTAGATGATAGTTACAGCTCTTTCGTAAAATAGAGGTAATTGAACATCGTGTTTTTAATTTACTTTGGGCTATATTTCTTTTATTTTGCCCATTTTCTTTACATAGCTTAAACTATCCATATCCGGCAACACATAAATCTCTTTGAAATTTTCCGAATTTCATGTAAGTAATGACTATGTAGAAATCCGTTTCTGAGTTTGTTTTTAAAATAAACACTGTTATTTGCATTGTTTCTCAATGTCTTCTAATAAAAAACTTCATTTCATTACATATTTTGCAAAAGTAAAAATGTGATTGTGTCATAATTTATTTGAATTAATCGAAATCTGAAAAAAATATTATTATATTAAATGCAATACATGAGCATTGTTAAGATTTTTTATAGAAAAGTAATTATCAAATATTGAAATCATTATGAAATGAAAATAATTTTAATTTTTGTAGTTTTAAAGGGAAAGGAAAACCCATTAAATCATACATAAAATTGCTCATATAATTGCAATTCTTTTATAATAAATACATAATAGTGGTTATTTTTAAATAAAACACATAATCATTTAGTAATATTTTAAGTAAATGTTTTTTTAAAAGTTCAAATTAACTTGAAATTCTAAGAAATGTTTATATTTCTTCCAAATATAATTTCTGTAAATATGTTATGATAATGACTGCATTTAAAGCAGTCAATTCCCCAAAAAAATTAATTATTTATATAAATCTCGTATTTGAAAAGCGCCTCAATCTCTCATTCAATCAATCTGTATCTCATGTTGAGACTTATAAATTTAATGACGAAAAAAAAAAAAAAGAGCCATTCACACATTTAAAATTTAATTAATTAATTCATATATTAATTAATATTATAATTATATTAATTATATCATTTACTTAATAATATCATCATTATTAAAGAAGATATTTAACAATTGTTTTACAAACTATGAATCTAGAAATGGAAAATAAATATATATTTGTTCAAAATTTAAATTATACTTATGATAGCTACTATACTTATAGTGAAATATTTTTTTATAAATTTGTTTATATAGATATTTGATTTAAATTCTAAAATCTCCATTGCTAAGCTATATTTTCAACAAAAGAAAGTACCAGCATTTTGACTGTCAAAATAACAATAAATGACACCATTTATTTTCAAATAATTATACTTTTATTTTTCTTCTTTGTTTTAATATCGTTCTTCAATATTTGTTTTTCCGTTCCATAAATTACATAAATTATGAATTTATTTGTTAAACAATTTTTATTTCTATAAGATTTTTTTAAATCTTCTTTTACACTAACTCCGGACATATATATACATACATATAAACAGTGAAATATTTTGAAAAAAAAAAAAAAAATACTGCGCATATAGAAGTTAAGTTTTTTTCTACGTTATTCTGAAGAAACTGATTCAGTTCAGTTTGGAAAAGAAAAATCATATAAATAATTCAGGATTCAGTACAGGCAGCGGATTTTGTATATGGCCTTTAAGCAAGAAATATCGACAAACTTTTCAAGCCACTAAGTTGTTTCTCAACTTTCCATCGAGATTTCAAATTTATGCCAGCATAAAACTGGAGAAAAGAAACCGATCGTTGTAAGAATAATATATCTTTTGGAAAAAGTTGACTGAACTTTGAAATTTTAGGAAATAAAAATAGAAATTAGATTTGCGATTTTCGTATGTTACATTTCATTTTATCGCTGTTGAAATTTTATATAAAAGTAAGTGCAAAAGTAAGTGTACTCAATAAAAACTTTGAAACTACGTTGAAAAGTTTTTAAACTTCAAATCATTTATGTAAGAAAGATTGCATTAAATGAAATATCCGACTCATTGGTAATTTGGTAATAAATTTAGAGTGTTAAATTACTAGTATTTTTATTTACGTAAATATGCTAAACTATGTGGTGTTTATAAAAGTTATTATTCATATACAATTTGATACATAATAAATAAATACGCATTAGTATTTGTTATTTAAGAAATGAAATGAGTTATTACTATTAATTGAGCATTTTGTCTGCCAAAATAAAATGTAAAATATATTATTATCTAATTTTATATGTCGAAATTTAAATTTTTACAACATTTGTGAAAAAAAAAAAAAAAAAAAAAATCTATCTATCTATCTATCTATCTATGTATCTATGTATCTATATATATATATATATATATTGACAAATGAATGTATTCACCTTTGCCGTAGTAAATAAGTAAATGCTCGAAATTGTCATAAAATACTAGAAAGTCTTAGTAGATAATAAACTGTTAAAAAAAAAAAAAAAAAACCTATGATAATCTCATTTTATTTTTACACAGCTACTGAAATAACATTTTTGAAAAACAATCCTAGGACATTACGTTTTATCTAAAAAAAAATAGCACTTAAACTACGCTTTAAATCCCGAAATGATTTTCTTTATGTAATATAAGTAATTCATGTTTCTCTTTTAATATGTGCCATGTACATAGAACATAGCTTTTAGAGAAATATAAATAGGCTTTGCGCTATGCCTAGCTAACAATTACTAAAAACAATTAACTATAAACATTTAACGTTTAGATTTTACGTTCCTAATTTTAAATAGTTTAAAAATGAATGAGATTTTTTTTTCATATGCACATTTTAAACGTGATTATGGTTATTGTGTTTAACGTGGTTAATTTTCGAAAGGCACTCGAATCAATCACTTTTAATACCGAATAATTTATTCTCTTAAGTTTAAAAAAAGCCCTGTATATTAATTATAAATTATAAAAACACTATAAAGTGTACTTAAATTTAGTACTATACAAAAAACACGATTTTTATTTTATATGCTATTTGAACCATGTTTTATGTATTAAAAAAATTACTCTAATTTTGGTTAGTGCTATGAAAATGTGTTAAATTGCAACTACCAAAATTTTAGTCCATAGAAGTAATATATATGAACGTTCTTTGATGAACCTGTACACCATCAATTTGTGGATTTCAGTAAAAAAGTCAAATATATTTTACTGAGTTTACTGAGCTTAGTCTTCCTACTAATATTCCTTCATGCGTTATGCTTAAAAAAAAATCACAAATGCACACGTACAAACACCCATAAACTCAAATGCAAAAAGTGACACAGAAAACCACACAGACACACAGACCTTCATATATATCAGCAGCTAATAAAGCAGATTTTTTATTTCAAGGCATTTCATAACAAGTAAAGATATAAAAATTAATAGAGTATTTATAAATCATTTAAGATTTGCGTTGATATTGTACTGCTTGCTTCCTCATTTGATGGTTTGCAATAAATGCTATAAAAAATAATTAAAGAAAGCAAGCAAGCTCTTTGGATTGAAAATGGATCTGAGTAAAAAAAAAATTGTCAATATATATATATATATATATATATTCACCTCTGCAGGTTATTAACCCCCTATTAATTAATTGTACCTTGCGAGGTATACGTGGACGCCATACCTCAATCTCAGGTTAATTAACTTAAGTGTCTAGGTGGAAATAGTACGAGACTCAAATTGAAATACAAATAAAGATTTATTAGAGCTTAAATGCAGTGGGGCTACTTGGGCCAAACTCAATATAAAATTTTTTAATAGCTTAAGAAAATAAATTAGATAAATGACGGAAATATCTCACCAGCTGCAGATATTATAATAGACTGAGGTCTGCTCTTGATAAACTCAAACACTCTTCAAACTGGAGTAATGTGGTAGGATTCCCTATTTCCACCAAACTCTCCACTATAATTCAACTCCTTCAAACCCACCAAAACATTCACCGAACTAAGAAACTTATTCAGTAAATGATCGCCTAAGAACAATTGTATTCTACTCCACACCCCTTACACCAAAGATACATTCATATTTATAATTAATATCCATAAACTCCAATCACTTCACTTCACAAACTCTAAAACTTTCAAACCTCTTCGTATTCACTCACACTCCGCAACTTATTTTCTTCGTTGCAGCACTATGCTGACGCAAAACTATTCATCCTAAACTTTCGCCTACTACTGGCTCCAAAGTATTTTTAGCTTTCCCAACACTTTCGTCGCTGGATCCAGCAGAATCTTATTAAAAAAAAAAAAAAAAAAAAAAACGTGGTGACATACTACAGTCTCGACCTCAAAACCTTTATTCATAAAGCATTTCTTATTAAATTAAAATAAAACGTAATTTTTAAAACTAGGTATTCCCCTAAAGGGATTAGTCTGAGCGATTCTGCAAATATTTTTTGCCAAATAAAGAAAATGAAATTTCGTGTTTAACTAGTTAACCGTTCAAATTCAAATAACGAAAGTGAGAAGATAATAAATATTTTATTAAAAAATATCACATATACATTTATAAATTTTTATTCATTAAAAAAGCTGTTAATTCTTCAAAATAATAATTTAAATATAAAAAAAAAGTATTGAATAGCATCTAGTACAGTATCCAATATATATTTTTTTGAACGCTGCAATTCTTGCATTCATATTTTTATATTCCTTCCGATGACGATTCATAACCATGCCTACAAAATTTCTATTTGGTAACAAGGGTGTCTGTGATTATTCGATTCTGGGTCAAAGATTTGTCTATTTAAGTGAACTCTAATGATTTCTTTTTAATGAACATCTTCAAAATCAATTTACTGAAATTTTAAATATAAGACAGTTATCGATGACAATAAAATACAAAAATATTTTAGAGTTATCATAACAGTTACTTAATCAATTTACTGAAATATTAAATATAAGACAGTTATCGATGACAATACAATACAGAAATATTTTTATAGTTACAGCTCTATCCGAGACAAATTTAAGAAATAAAATGTTTCTGTATTTTTTCAAATCTTAAGTTCTCTTTTCAATCCCCAGAATCGGAGTCTTTAGTACACTTTGGTGTGTACTAAAACTCCAATGTACGCTTATTTTTTTCATTCAGTTTATTATTATTATTATTATTATTATTATTATTATTATTATTATTATTTATGTGGAATTTTTGATGCAATACTTCATTGGTGCGATGCTTTATTAGTACGACAGGCGGTATTATTTCTTTCAATTGGCTGTTGTGTCGTTACAGATTTTTATCTATCGCTTTCAATGAAAGTACAAGAATTTTTGTTTTGTCTAAATATATAAAGCTAAAAATTTTTGCATCTGTCCAAATTATTAAACTTTATCAAAAATTGGTACTCAAATTATTTAGAGAACATTTACCCAAATTATTCGTAAATCTTATCTATCTCAGACACTTACTAATATTAGAAACTTTCTAAAACTTACTAATAGCATCTCCTCTCCATATACTCTTCAAAATACTAAATTTCTACTTCCATCATTTGATTTACTTTAATTTATGATGACATCTAACACACATACCATACGCTAAAAGTTTTGTAACTGTATTTAAATAAATGAAAACACGCTATCCAGCCGTCCAAAAATAGACTTTAAGCAATATTGGTTCTACAGTATAAGTAAAAGAAAAATCACCAGTCTTACAGAAATTTCTTTGGACATACACCTGCATATCGTCTATAAAGTGAATATGAACCACATTGTGTACATAAATATAGAACGATAAAAAAAAAAAAAAATCCATAACATCGCTTTAAATTTACTTTCAGGAATATCTTAATATAACCTCCATTTACTTAAATAAACAATTATGTTGAACTGCAAAAGATTGTTGAATGGTTTTCATAAAATATTGTAAATGAAACATACTTTGAGCTCATAATTCATTTATGCTTAATTTAATTTGATTAGAGCAGTCTGAAGAATTCAAAATGCACATAAGAATTTCGCGCATACGTGTAATAGAAGACTTTTCGTTCTTTGTAAACAATTTATGCGACATACAATAAAAGTAATATTTTCAGGTAATGTCCAATATTTTCATATGATAAATATTTTTAAGGTTACATTCAGACTATCTGTTAATACACTACTGGCCACTAAAATTGCTACACCAAGAAGGAATGATAATTACGGAATGAAATTTGTTGGACACATACATTATAGCAGGAAGAACAATTGATTAAAATTTCAGGAAATTTCGAGTTATATGTACTGAGAAAACAGTACATAAAGCAGCGACCTCTGTGAGCAATAATAGCGCTTATTTGCCTAGGCATTGAATCGAACAGCGATTGGATGACATGTACGGGTAGAGCACTTCATGAAGTTTAACACGATGCCACAATTAATCGATCAAAGTTACTGGTGAGTGCTAGGGGGCAGTCGCTTTTCAACGATTAAACAGTCATTTTCATTGGTGCGAGATAAGGAGAACGCGCTTGCCAGAGCAACAGTCGATAACATTCTGTATCAAAGAAGGTCCGAACAATACAAACAACTTGCGGTCGTGCATTATCTTGCTTAAATGTTGCGCTTAGGAGGCCTTGAATATAGGGCAGAGCGATGGGCCTTAACTCGTCAGAAATATAATAGCTGGTATATAGAGTGGCCAGAATGAAAACAAGAGTTGATCGGGACTTGCATCCAATGGTACCACATACCATCAATCCAGGTGGTGACCCGGTATGCGGCTACCAAAATTCTAATTACCCTCAAAACTGCATCATTGATATGGGCGCAATTAATGTGTGATCAACGATGAACCTGGACGCTGGAATAGCGTGAAGTCACCTTTCAGACAAATCACAATCCTGTTTACAGCATCAATATTGCCTTATCCTTATTTAACGGCATTATGAATAATGCACATTGCCAGCTGGGATTCGACATCATTATACTGTCCATCATTCCCAATGATGTTATGGGTTCCCATTGGATACACGTCTCGATTACTTCTCGTTCGTATTCCTGACACTCTGAACAGCGGCCATTAAATTTCTCATGGGTAAAGGCCCGACCCTCTGCCCTGTATTCGAGGCCTCCGTAGCGCAAAAATTAAGCAAGATAATGCACGACCGCATGTTGTTTGTATTGTTCGGACCTTCTTAGATACAGAATGTTATCTACTGTTGCTCTGGCAAGCACGTTCTCCTGATCTCGCACCAATGAAAATGACCGTTTAATCGTTGAAAAGCGACTGACCCCCCACCACTCACCAGTAGCTTCGATCGATGAATTGTGGCATCGTGTTAAAACACCATGAAATGCTCTATCCGTACATGTCATGGAATTGCTGTTCGATTCCATGCCTAGGCAAATAAGTGCTATTATTGTTCACAGAGGTCGCTACTTTATGTACTGTTTTCTCAGTACATATAAATTTCCTGAAATTTTAATCAATTGTTCTTCCTGCTATAATGTATGTGTCCAACAAATTTCATTCCGTAATTATCATTCCTTCTTGGTGGAGCAAATTTAATTCCAGAAGTATATTTGTCTTTGGATCATGCTGATAACAGTCTTACATACACGCAAAATAAAAGTCAAAACCGCATTTTCTGATTCAAGAACCATCAAACGTAAATAATTTTAAAATTCTCTTGAAAATTTTGACCTAAAAACAATACTTTACCTTCTGTGCATGGGTAACAGAAAGTAAACATTGTAAGGAAGTTTTCAAGTATAATACCATAAATACTAAATAATGAAAATTATATTTTAATTTTAATTATTATTTACATGCCTTGAAATAAAACATCATTAAAATTTTAAAATTAATAAGTATTAGATAATATATGTATATATAATCAAATACAGTTCTTTTAAATATTTTTATTATAGGTTATTTAAAACCCAACATATGTTTTGAAATATATAGACATATACATTTTGAATAGAAATATTTTTTTATATATATTAAAATAATGTTGTGACTTTATGTTGTGTAATTTAAATGTTGTGTACTTTATCTTAAAATGTATTTATTTATTTTAAATAATATCAAATCATTTATAAACATATTTATAAATGTTTAATTAATAAACAGTATTTTTAACAGTAGATTTATATTTTCTTCAAAATCTTCGCACATTTAAACAAAACTATTAAAGCATATCCATGAATTCTCACATCATCACTTTTCTAATTATAAAAGTATTGCTGACGACTTCAAAAGGAAAAGAAATATTTTCTCAGATATTTCTATCTGATCTCATAATTCTGCTTACTAAGTTTAGAATGTTTTAATTTTGGAAAACTTCAACCCATGAAAGCGTCTATTAATAACGTTAAAAGTGTAATTAAACTTATTCACTAAGCAGATATTTTCACACAAGAGTTGAACTTGAACGTACTTAAGATGATACATTTGATAAAAGGGGGCTTTTCAAAAGTTAAGCTTTTGAGGAAATGGAATGATTAAATTATTATGTAAAATATATATAGATATGTATAAGTTTCTATATGAAAGTTTAAAATTATACTGTCCCTTGTCGAGAAATAAATAATTTTGTATAAATAATTAAATAGTTTGTTTTAAAGCAATATAAAAAATACTTAAGAAAAATCTCAAACAATTATTAGTAATACAAGTAATATTTTTAAACGACCATCATTTAAATAAGTCATTTTTTTTATTATATATTTTTCTATCTTTTATTATTAATTTTAAAATAAAAATTGTAATTTAATATATATTTTTAATAGAGGCTAATATGAATACAAATATAAAGATAGGCAATATAAAATTTTAAATGAAATTTAATTAATAGAGTTCGTAAAATACATCAGAGGTATTTAAATGAAATTTGAAGATAATTCAAAACTATATATTATATGTTATATACTGTAAATGCTATATGTTCATATTCAATACTATATGTAGATTATAGGCTATATATATATATATATTTTTTTTTTATGCAAAGCAAACATATAAAAGTCTGTTAAGTTTTTCTTTAATAAATCATTCAATTAGTATTTTTTTTTTCCTCCAAATGTCATCTAAATTTTTATAAGATACATATTTTTCACATTTCTATATAAATTATTCCATTATATATAGATAAACACAATTATCCTATTATTAATTGATTGCATTAGATATTCCCCCCTAAAATTCTTCTCTGTAAACAAGAAAAACAATATTAATAATAATAAGAAGAAATTGAGAATTTTTATATGAGTTACTTAATATCTAATCACACTTGCTACCGATTTTTAGTAAATGAAATATGGAAAAATAATTTCCAGAAACGTTAAAGAAAGCGCTTCCAGATATGTTGTTCAGATATTTCTTTCTTTCTTTCTTTTTGTTTTATTTATTTATTTTTTATTAAAGAACACGATTTATAATTTTTTATTATAATAGATCTTCTTAGCTCAAAATGTTTAAACTACATTTATGAGTATATGGGTTCGATATATATAGCACATGAAAAAGATTAAGCTCATATTATGCAACTGGATTCTTATATATATATATATACAGTGCACGGGTTTCTCTTTTGTACTACAAAATATTGCTTAGATATACATTTATGTATACACAATAGGATAAATTATTGGAACTGTTTCAATAGTACAGTCGGTAACAAAAGTGTCCGAACACTAGCAAAAATTCCTATGTAAAAAAAGTACACTTCATACGGTTTTGTTAAATAAATCCTCGTTGAATCCTGTTCTTAGTCAGTGTAAGAACATAAATCTATAAGGATTTATTTAACAAAACCATATGAAGTGTACTTTTTTTACATAGGAATTTTTGCTAGTGTTCGGACACTTTTGTTACCGACTGTAGACATTTTACAGAAAATTTTTGTGTACTGTTCTTAATTTCAGAGATTGTGAAATTAATCGGTGTCTCTTACCTATATTTACCTTTCTTTTACACGAGTGAACAGTGAAAGCTCTTAATTTTAGCATTTTTATATATAAAATATGTTTTCCGGGAAGATTTAAATTCGACAGTAGTGAACACACCATAATACTTAAGGGGGCACTATTCTGTTACTGTGGTGGGCACATTTAAATTTTTGCATAAATGGGCAAAACAGAAAGCATTTTATTGGAAAATGGTAATTTTGAAATTCAAAAAAATTAACTCATATTTTTTTTTATTATTTATTTTATTGATATTAATATTATTATTATTTATTTTTATTTATTATTATTATTATTATTATTATTATTATTATTATTATTTATTTATTTATTTATTTATTTATTTATTTATTTTTTTTTTTTTTTACAGAAAAAAATATAATACAGGAACAGATTATTCTAACACAGAATTTAGATAATTACTTAAAATAATGAAAATAATAATAAATTAATTAAACTAAAATAAAAAAGTTGAAATTTAGGTACTTAAAAATATTCTAAATATATATTAATAGCTCTCATAAATGAATCTTCTTTATAACCGTTAAGTTATATACAGATTTTAATTCTTAATAGCTATAGATCACCAATGATATGCACACTTCAAAAAGTGCCTCAATTTAATTAAATGACAGATATATTGTGTTTTAATAATATCACTTCATATAATGCTTTCAAAATCATAAAAGAATTCAGCACTTACTCAATCAACTCTTTATTCAATAATAATCATACCGATGTTTTTAAAAGTATATAAACGAATCTCTTTCATTTAATAAATAATTTATTGTTGACTTTTTATTTCCTTTGACGTATTCTCAGTTTAATTTTTATTTATCCTGAATTGAAATACGGCACATAAAGATTAGATTATAATGCCATAGACATAAAGTTGGAACCACAGAAATTACAGTGTATCTAGGCAACAGTGAATTTTGTTTTGATTAACAGATATATTAAATAATTATTATAATTTCAGAAAAGTGCCTAAAATATATATATATATAAATATAAAAATAAAAATACAAAAACAAAAACAAAATTCTTATACACAATTTAATATTATAAAACTGATTGTTGTAATTTTTATTAGATTTTCTGTATGAAGAATACAGTAAGAATATAATCGTGCTTTGTTGTATAACTGGAAGACAAACGAACATTTATTTTCTTTCTGTTTAATACTGTGCTCCGCACTGTGAAGTAACTGTATTTATTATTTCAACTGTATTACCCTAACTAATCTTTATAGTTGATACTTAATTTACTCTAAAGCTTCTAAAAGGTAATTTTTGTTCGGTTATTTTTTTTTTATATTATGCTGGCATATAATAGTGAATAGCTCTATACATAAGAAATAATGAGTAATATTGCTTTAATAATAAGAAGAAGAAAAAGGAAAAGTAGAAGAAGAAAGTATTATTTAAATAATACATAATTTATTTAGTAATTCGTGGTAATTGATGGTAAAGAAAATGTAAAATGTAAACAATTAATAACCGTGTTACCGTAATCTATTTTTCTTTTTTTTCAAAAAATGTATTTTTTTTTTTAAAGGATTTTGTTAGATTTATTCACTATTAACTTTATAAATTACTACGTTGTCCATCTTATTCAGACGTAAAATAAATAAATAATTGTTATTTCTTGGTAATAGAACTTTTATTATAATTGTACTAAAATTAATACAAAAAAAAAAAAAAAAAAAAAAAAAACACTACGTATTTATTTGTGGCAAATTTTAAAAAATAAAAGCAAATCAAATATTTACTTATTGTTGATTTTAAATTTACTTAATGCAATGATTGTAAATAGTTTTAAATATATCAAAAGAACTAATTCTTGCTTTAATTGTTAGAAATAGCATAATACGTTTTATGATTTGCTAATATATATATATATATATATATATATATATATATATATATATATATACATGTTATGTCGTACAATATTTAAATATTTATTCGAATATTTATTTATTGTTGATTTTCAATTTACTTAATGTATTATTTGTAAATAGTTTTAAATATATCAAAAGAACTCATTCTTGCTTTAATTGAAAGGAATGGCATAATATATTTTATGATTTACTATATATATATATATATGTATATATATGTGTGTGTGTGTTATTTCGTTCAACATTTAAATATATAACATATTTAGACAATCTATGTGCGGAAATTAATACGTATTAAAACAATTACTATTATTCAATAGTATAACACTTATCACATATCCGAACTGCCTCACTTTACAATAATTCAACCGAGAAACAGAGAGATTTTCTGCACGATCTGAGTTTCAAAATTCAAAATTAAGCATAAGAGATATTTACGCATCAACTGCATAAATACTGTTAATAGTAGTAAGTTTATATCCCTGAACATTATTACGCTAAGTGCTATCATTACCGTCGTTAGAATAATGTTCGAGCGTTTATAAACTATCAAGAGTATAAAAGAGAATCACTTACATAATCTACAGAATATTACATGAACTATTAAAAGTAAAATGTTATTTCATTCAAACTAATGTTACTTAATGTGCATTCTTGTTCTTTAAATGCTAAATTGTATAGAAGAAAGTGGTATTTTGCAATTGATCTCTTTGCGTGTGTACACTTGTGTGTAGGAAATCTTGTCATACATTTAAAATTAGAAGGAAAAAAAAAAAAAGATAGAAGAACGAAATTTCAGAATTACTGCAGATTTTCTGTATAGATTATTTTTCCAACTTTAAATGAAAATCGAAAAATCGGAAGTGGGACTGTACGTCTGTATTACGAAAACGGATTATTATTTTTTTCTCATAGTTGATATATAAACTCCCATTAAGATGTATTTTTGCATGTTTTAAATGGTTACTTCAGAAAAATTGATAAGATTTCTGTATAAGTAGGTAAATATAAGGTATGTCAAGTTCATTTCTTAGAAACGGCTGAACAGATTTCCTTTACACCCACCCTAAAACTTCCCTTTAAATGTTCTTTCGTACGTAATTGTATTTAGTGAACGAATGGGTTTGTTAATTTTTTCCGATTTATTTATTTATTTATTTATTGAAAGTGGGTCCAAGGGAAAAAAAAAATGTACTTTAGTACTTATTACTTGATAACTGCCGGAAAATCGTCAGACGTACTCATAAGGTAAGTCAGTTTTTGATCTCAAATATTTTGATTTCAAAAAACAGCTCTACTGATTTTTTTTTTCTTTTTTAATTTTAATTCATTATGTATTTTATTTTGTATGTCTTTTGGTCGTATGCATTATGTTACTTAAAAATAAATAAATAAATAAATAAATAAATTTTGACTTTTAAACGTTGTTATCAGACATAATATTGTACTATCTCCAAAAAAAAAAGTTTGTAGCGGGATTAATAAAGCCGCGTGGTTGTTACATAGCAGCTTAAATAGCAAATATAATAGTTGTTTGTAAACTAGAGTTTTAAAGACAGTAGAAAAGAGGAAAACTTAGTGATTAAAACGATTAAAATTTTGCGGCTAATAAATCCCACTCTCTCGCTCTCTCTGTATATATATATACATATAGTATGTATACCAAGGGTATTCCATATATATGCTAATAATATGCTGTAGAATTCATGAAATGCGCTCAAGAAATTAAAAGTATTACTCCAAACTTGTCCATTGGAGAGCACTTTATCTATGAAGATCTTTTGCATGATTCCTAATACCTTAGCTAAAAAATATACCTTTGTAGCTTTGCTGCTTTAAAACAATATAAAAGGCTACGGATTAGCAATCCGTTGCATGTTGTTGTTTTTCTTTTAATAAAGAAAAATATATAAAAAATAATATTTCATTATTTCCTTCTACCCTAAATAAAAACAAAATATATTATCTGTGACATCACGGCGGCAAAATTCCCTGAAGCTTATATGATGTAATAGGTATCTATCTACAAGTTAAAAGTCTTTAGAAACTATGCGACGCGAGTGTTCCTCCTTTAATTATATTAAATGGCCTATGCATTTAAGCTTTCCGGTAACAGTGATTTATAGTTACAAGAACGTATATTTTTATTCAAATGTGACACAAACGAATTTGATTTGAAACATATTTCTGCAAAAATTGCTTTACTATTGCTTTACTATTAAAATTGCCTTTACTATTGTCTTTAAACTAAATGCACGTTACTCTTCCCAGCTAAAAAAATCTGCAAAAAAAATTAAAAAAAAAACTGTAGAAAAACTGAAGGCAATTGGCACAAGTTTTTTTAAAGTTTTTTCAAAGATATTTTAAAGTCAAAGTTTTACTGAACAGACTTCAAAATTTCAGCGAAAAAACTTTAAAAAAACTTGTGCCAATTGCCTTCAGTTTTTCTGCAGTTTTTGAAGAACTGCAAAGTTTCCATGTAAAAACTTTAAAAAAACTTGTGCCATTTACCTTCAGTTTTTCTGTAGTTTTTGAAATTCTGCAAAATTTCAGCGAAAAAAATTTAAAAAAAACTTGTGCCATTTACCTTCAGTTTTTCTGTAGTTTTTGAAATTCTGCAAAATTTCCATGAAAAAATTAAAAAAAACTTGTGCCACATGCCTTCGGTTTTTATACTTCTGCGAAAAACTGAAAATACCTATTCCTGTTACTTTCAGTTTCTCTGCTGTTTTTTAAATTCTACACAATTTCTGTGAAAACCTTAAAAGCTATTACTGTTCCCCTGCCACACATAAAAGCCATTTTTTAAAACTAGTTTGTTGTGGCCAACACATGACTCTCTTCTGTGTTTCTATACAAATTCCCTCAGTAAAAAATAATTTATTAAAATTTATCTTCCATATGATGAATGCAGACAATTTCCATTCTAGAGAAATAATATTAGGGGCAGTCAATAAATAACGAGTCAGAGGCAAATTCATTTCAGAGATGAGAGTTGGAAATAGACAAAAAGTTTGAAAGTATCAGCAAAACTCAAAGATAATTTAATTTTAGTAATAAAAGAAGAAACAGATACACAAAATCATACTTTCTATAAGAAAAAATGGAGAATACATGAAAATCAGTTGTTTAGAAACAATCAAAAGAAAGAAAATTGAACAAAAACAAGAATATTTAGAACAAAAATCCAGAAAATTGTTTTAAAAATCTAAGAAAAGTCTGAAATTCCTACAAAAGTCTGAAAATTCTCATCCTTGCAGTTAAAACTCAAAAGTATTGTCCGTAGGTATTTAGGCATTTATTCCATTGTGACAACAGTCGCATAATGCCATGCTCGTAGAAAGCCTTTGGTTGCTGTTTGAATCAATTGCGCACACACTCATTGACTTCATCGTCTATTTGAAATTGGTGCAGTGCTTTTTTAAGTTCAAGATGTGGAAGTCACATGCAGACAGATCTGGACTATAGGAGGGGTGGCTCAGGACTTTCCACTTGAACTTCTGCAGACATTTCTGTGTTGTGTAAGCTAAGTATGATGGTCTAGTGTTGTTGTGCAACAGGATGATACCTCGAGAAAGTTAACTGGGACGTTTTGATTTGATTACATTCCTGAGCTTCAATAAGGTTTTACAATACCGCCGAGCATTGACCGTAGCTCCATGCTCCAGGAAATCAATGAGGAGTGGTCTATTACGATCGAAGAAGAACGATAGTAGTACCTTGCTGGCACTAGTGTGTAAGGGAATCTGTGTGCATGCTTCCACTAAAGACTCAGCCGTTTTGACTCGGGCTAAAAGTTGTGGCACCAAGTTTCGTCACCAGTAACAATTGCTGAAAGAAATTCGTCCCCATCGTTGTTGTAACGCTGCAATGCTTGGAGAGACATGGCCATGCGGCAGCACTCTTGTGCTGGTGTCAAGCGATGTGGGGACCCATTGCGCGCATACTTTACTGAACTTCAACCTGTCCTTGATGATTTTGTGAACCATACCATGGCTAAGCCCCACTGATACCGAAATCTCGTCTACTGTTAGCGGACGGTCTTTCTTTATGAGCTCATCCACTTTTGTAACATGTTCTTCTGTAACACACTTCGGTGCTCCAGTCCAGGGATCATCACCGATCGATCTGCATCCTTTGCGAAAGCGCTTATTCCACTCCTGAACTCTTGACCGTGACATACAGTACTCCCCATAGATAATTTCTATTTGTCTATGAATTTCACGTCCTACTATACTTTCCGCAGCCAAAAAATGCACAACACCACACTGCTCAGCTTTGGATGCCTCCATTCCACGTTGCTTTCAAAAATGAAATGACTGGATGTGGCTTGATGCTGGGTTATCCTTGTCTCACTCCTTGCCAGACAAGTAATGGCATCTGGCGAGAGAAATGCGTATGAATCGTTAGGCTGCACTTTTCTACATACTATACTTTTTGTGAAATATTCACTGACTCGTTATTTATTGACTGCTAATATAATAGCACTAAATATGCAAAGAAAAAACAATATTTTAGATATGATTTTTTTTTTTCTTAATTTTAACCACAAAATAAAAAGCATGTTTCTTTTAAATTACTACACATTGATGTTTCAACCATTTATTTTAAAAGGTGTTGATGAGTTTATTTGGAAGATACTCATAAGGAATATTTGCCCCTCTTGGGAGGGACTTTCCTTTTGAGGGGGGGGGGGGGATGCTTGCACATTTACAAAAAAAATTTCCCAGTTGACTATCACTAATATAGATACTTCTTTTTAATTTCATAATGATTATTAAAAAACAATTCACTTTATGTGCATTTACATGAAATGTTTTTTCTGCAATGTAAAAAATTAAAGAAAAAAAAAAAAGCAAAATGACAACCCCATTTGTTGGATGATTTTTACCAAAAGTTTCTAGGCATTAATTTAGGTATATCAAGTTGCAACTACCTATCAAATTTTATGAAATTCTGAGTAGTATAGTTCCAGAGATACATTGTTACAAAATTTTGTCACAAACAGATATTTTTTAAAAATAGTCAAATCATGTTCTAGACATTTCAAAACATGTAAAACCATTGAAAACCTGAAGTCTAAGATTTTTACGAATCCAATACCTTCTTGTATTAAATATAAAAGAAAGTCTTCTTCTTCTTCTTCCTCCTCAAAGATTAGGCCGAAGGCCAGTTCCGGCTTCATGGTCAAACCACCGCTTTCTAGGCCTACCTCGGTCTCGTCTGCCTTGTGTGTTGTAATAAAACGCGGCTCTATCTAGGCATTCTTCCGCGTGGCATACGTCAAATATGGCTTAACCAATCTTGTCTGTATTCCCTAATTTTATCTTCTAGGCAAAAATATGTTTAATTCTCTACGTATATCTTCGTTTCTAATTCTATCGGGGATTGTATAGCCTTTAACAGATCTCAAGAACCTCATCTCGGCAGCTTGTATTCTGCTTAAATCCTGGGAGCCCAGAGTCCATGTCTCAGAACCATATAGGAGAGTGGGGACTGCCATGACTTTGTAAAATTTTAGTTGAGTTTCAGGTCTAGTTTTTCTTTTCAAAGTTCGGATCAGGATTCCACAAAGAATTTATGTAATTTCTGTTGGATGTCATAGTCATAGGTTATGTCACAACCTAGATAGTTGAAATGTTTGGTTTGCTCAATAAGTTTATTATCTATTAATTTTGTTCTAACTGATTCTTTGATAAAATAAAGTAAAAACAAGTTATTTTGTTAAAATATGCATAAAAGAAAGTAAAAAGTTGCAAAACATCGCCATAGCGCAGTGCTAGTGCGATGTTAAATCCAACCTACCTGCCTGTGTACCTCCCGGATTGTCTTTAATCGCCCATAACACAGTAGTAGTGAGACATTAAATCGTATCTGCACACCTGCTTATATACACTTATTCAGTTATTTATGGTATTTTTGTTTTGTAATGTTTAATATTTTTTAGTTTTTATTTTCTTTTGTTCAAGTTTTTCAAAAGCTACTTTTTACGCTTTTAGAGCTGTACCGAGTACTCAGTATATACTCGGCACTCGGCCTATTTGCCGAGTACTCGGCCAAATTTAGGCTATGTATTCGTCCAATACCGAGTAATTTTGGGAATTTCACTATTTTTATGCATTATTGAAAGAAATGTGTTAATGAGTGATATTTATTTTATAACTAAACAAAAAAAAAATATATATATATGAAAATATAAATACAGTGTAGTGTCATTATAATTAAAATTTTTTCTATAACAGCTTTCTGCAGTTAAAACGGGCTGTTACCAAACTTAGTATAGAGATGATTCATGATACGAGCTTTTAATTATAACTATCTTGTATGAATTTAATATGCATTATTTTATAAAAACTTAGTACATGAAATTGTATCTATAAATCAGACAAAAATAAAATATTTTAGAAAAAAAAAGAACCTTTATGTAATATTAAAACAAAATTTTCGTTATACATTTGTGCAAATAAAAGTAAGACACTTCCAAATCGGTAAGAAAAGATTAATTTTGAAAATTATACTATAAAATAACGTAAAAAAACTATCACCTATTCGGATACAGTCTACCGTTGAGCAAAAGGTGTGTTTATTTAGTATTTTAAAGAACAACAACAAAAAAAAATGTAAAAAGAGGAGGGGGCATTTAACCGAGTAAAGGCGTTTATGGCATTTTACATTGTATATAAAAAAGATAAATACACTAAAATGTTATTTAAAACGTATTTTCATAATCAAATCTGTTGTTTTGCCAATTATGGCCCAAAACCACCTGTCATTTTAGATTTCTACGATCTGAAGATTAATGAAGCCTATAATGTTTGAAATTATAAAATATTTTAATGTTCCCCTTTCACATGTGAATTTCATGTATCTTAAATTAAGCCTTAGTGTTCGAATAACTTTTATATTCTCTAAGAATTATCTGAGGATGATAATTTCGCATCTAAAAAAGTTGTTAAGAATAAGGTTATCAGTTATCTTTTTAGTAATCCACTATGCTGAAAGTATTAAAATATAGCAATGAACCTAATTATGTATAGTACCTATACACTACAAAAGTTCAGCATGAAAGCATACTATTTACCATTTAACTAAATTTGATATTCAAAACCCTTTTTTTTTAATTTCAAGATGTGCATATTTCTTCAGATATGCATAAATTATTCTTTCTTACAATTACTCGGTACTCGGCCGAGTAGTAAAAGGCCAAGTACTCGGTATTCGGCTACTCGTCCAAAGTGCTACTTAGTGCAGCACTAATTTTTAGGCACTTGATTTAAAACACGTAAAATCGACAATTTTGAAAAAATCACAAGACAAAACTGCAAAAGTGTGTCAAATTGGCGATTTTGAAAAAAGTCACCAAGCAGTGTGGTAAAGCACCAGGGCTTGAAAAATCTCAAAATTATGCCCTGTCGGGCATGTTAGTCTGGACAATACATGCTCGAATGAAATTTTTACATGCCTAAATATCTTATTAAAATACATATTATTAATAAAAACATTCACATACCTAGTGAAAATAATTTAACGACATTATATCTATATTGACATTATTTCAATTTAAGTAAAAGATGCTGTATTTTAAAATTATTTTTAGAAAGTTGTTTTTGTTTCAGTATGCATGCCTAGCTGGGCATGTAAGAGAAAAAAAGTACATACCCACTGTACATTTTTATATGCCCCGAGCATGTCGGGCAATATAATTTTCGAGCTCTGTAAAGCACATTATCACCTCTATTTCTTTTCTGGAGAAAAAATAAAAATAATAATAATAATAATTGTAAATAATTTTTGGCAGAGATTCAATCAAATAGTGGGAAAAAAAAAAAAAAACATATATATATATATATATATATATTAAACATTTTGCAAAATATGCATTTTGCGAAAACAGCAATATAGAGTTCTGCGTAGGTCGAGAAAACTTGACCCGCAGGAACACTTTCGACCCACAACCGGCACAACCTGACACGAACTTGCAGCTTCTAACCCACAACAAAAACAAAGTATTATTCAATTTACATTATATAAGAAACCAAATTAAAATTGTATTTAAAAAAATACAATTATATTATTAAACATATCTTTCAGAAAATTATAACATAAATATTACAAGTACAATTAGAACCTTGATCTATTGTTTTTCACGGGGTGCAAAGGAAAAAAAAAAAGATGAAAGTGGGAAAACAACAAATGCAGGTAAGTCAAAACACGAATAAAACAATGTTTATGAATTAATACACAGAATGTATTACAGTATACTACTAATAAAAACTAATTTCCAAGTGGTGAAGGAAATACATCAATGTTGTAGAATATTAAGTAAAATTTATTTCTAAAAATCATTAATTTTATGTAATGCTAGCCAATTTGGCAGGGTGCTCCACCTTGCTGCCCTTTCAAACCCATTTTAGCACCCTGCTGCCCTTTTAAAAACATTTTAGCACCAAGTAGCTTTTTCTAACATTTTAAATGAACAGAGGCCTTTAGATACTTTTCTTTCTGATTTTTCAACTTTCTAGAAATAGTTCTACAGCATTCCTGGAAGAAAAAATGCACACAGCCAGGGTTTGCACTAGAGCGCGGGATTGCGCAATATATAAAAAAAAAAAAAGAATGAATAAAGAAACACAGACATGGCATCACAATTTTGATCCTTCATGGAAATGGGGAAGAGAGTTATTTTACGATGCACAAAGTATCCAGTTTGTATAGAACTGCTTGACCTTCATGAGAAAATTTTTACAAAGTCAGAAGAAAAACTTTACAACAATGAATGCGAGAAAACGACTTTTTGAAGCACGATACATGTGGGTTTCATTAACATTATATAAATATACGAGGGCTATTTTTTTTCAACCTCCGATAGGCTATAAAAGAAAAACGGGTAAATATTAAAAAATGATTTTATTGCCAAAAGTAATGTATATTAAAGGTTACTTCTCTACATAATCACCTTGACGATTGAATTGAGGCAATTGTCATATCTGTGAACAAGCTTTGAAATACCCTCTTCATAAAATGTTGCCACCAGTGACTTGAAGTGAGTTATGACGGTTTCTTTGAGCTCCTCGTCAGTTTGGAAGCGTTGCCTTCCAAGCCACTTCTTTATTTCCGTGAAAAGATGGTAATCACTGGGTACTAGGTCGGGACTATATGGTGGGTGTTCGAAAATGTCCCATTTAAATTGCTTAAGGAGCCGTTTGGTTACACGAGCGCTGTGAGGACGGGCATTGTCATGGATCAGAACAATTCCGGAAGTTAGCAAACCTCTTCTTTTGTTTTGAATAGCCCTCCGTAAGAGTCGCAAAGTCTCACAATAAGAATCTGCAGTAATTGTTGTCCCCGGCTGCATAAACTCCACAAGCAACACACCTTTTTGGTCCCAAAAAACAGTTGCCATAATTTTACGGTTGTTGTGCATCCATTGCTGAGATTGTCGTTTCGTTTCGGGAGTGTCATATTGAATCCATGTCTCATCACCGGTCACAATGAATTTCAAAAAATTTTCTCCACCAATACTGTAACGGTCAAGAAACGACAAAACTGCTGCCATTCGACAAGTTTTGTTGTTGTCCGTTAACATCTTTGGAACCCAGCGAGCGCAAATTTTTCTGTAGCGCATCTCTTCAGTAACTATAGAGTACAGGGCAGATCTTGAAACTTCTGGAAATTTCATCCATAATCAGGGGTGGCGCCAGCTAGGGGGCCGGGGGGGGCACAGGCCCCCCCATCGGGGCATACTCCTAAAATCTCTCGGGGGGGAAAATACAAAATATTCAGTTTTTCTACTTTTCGCAGCATATTTCTTTCCTTGTACAAATTTGGAGCATTCCAGATTTTCCATTCTATATTCAATAGAAGAAAGTATTGGATTCGTAAAATTTTTCAGCTTCCAGTTTTCAATGAATATACGCGTTTTGAGAGGTTTACACCACGATATTTTTAGAAAATGTCTGTCTGTGGCACGATGATCTCCAAAACCACGAGGAGTACTAACAAATGGAATAGTACAAATATTAACAGTAATATTATTAACGGTATTGCAGTTTTTAATAAATACTTATATAATACACTCTCTTTATGTAGTGCCCCCCTGTCGGGGAGGTGGTGTCACCCCGTCGGGGAATTTCTGGTGCCACTACTGTCCATAATTCGCTTATGGTGAACCTACGCCTTTCTTTAACACCTTGGTCAACTCATTGAACAAGATCGTCTGTAGCGACAGACTTGTGTCCTTGACCTCCTTCATCATGCACATCAGTTCGGCCATCTTTAAATTTTCGACACCATTCACGAACAACACCCTCACTCATAAAGCTGTCTCCATACACTTGACTCATTCTTCGATAAATTCCCGCTGCACTATTCCCTTCTGCCTGCAAGAAACGAATAACATTTCGTAATTCATACTTGGAGGGAGAATCAATAAAGACAGCCATGTTTACTTGACCACAGCTGAAAACGAATTAGCGTGTTGCAATCGGCAGTGACACAGCGTACAGAAGAGGAGATGCGCTGTCATATACTGCGCATGCCAGTCATCTGTCGCATGTCTGGCCTTCATACCGTGCGATCGGAGGTTGAAAAAAAAAACAGCCCTCGTAATTTGTGCAGGGACCATAGAAATAAAATTATGAATGCGGGAATGATAGACCAGGTTTACACTGCATATATAATTAAATTTAAACTAGAATATTAGTGCTGCACCGAGTAGCACTTTGGACAAGTAGCCGATTATCGAGTACTCGGCCTTTTACTACTCGGCCGAGTACCGAGTAGCCAACTAGTTGTAAGAAAGAATAATTGATGCATATATAAAGAAATGTGCACATCTTGAAATAAAAAAAAAAAGGCTTTTGAACATAAAATTCAGTTAAATGGTAAACAGCAAGCTTTCATGCAGAACTTTAGTAGTGTATATACATAATTAGGTTCATTGCTATATTTTGATACTTTCAGCATAGTGGATTACTAAAAAGATAACTGATAACCTTATTCTTAACAACTTTTTTAGATGCGAAATTATAATCCTCAGATAATTCTTAGTGAATATAAAAGTTACTAGTCACTAAGGCTTAATTTAAGATACATGAAATCCACATATGAAAGGGGAACATTAAAATATTTTATAATTTCAAACATGATAGGCTTCATTAATCTTTAGATCGTAGAAGTGTAAAATAACAGGTAGTTTTGGGCCATAATTGGCAAAACAACAGATTTGATTATGAAAATATGTTTTAAATAGTGTTTTAGTGTACAGTGGATGACCCGAAATCCGCACTCCTTGAAACAAGACCTTGTGCGGATTTTAGAATTTTGCGGATTTCGGGTCATGGATGAAAATTAATTTTAATTTCTCCAAAAAAAAAAAAAAAAAAAAAAAAAAAAACCAGCATAAGAAAAAACACATTGAATTTGAAATAATGTAAAAATGCTAAAATATATTCAATGAAGAAAAATTGCATGGAAACCATACTTAACTTTCATTAATACAAAAAAAAAAAAAAAAAAAAAAAAAAAAGAAGAAGAATGAAATTTTAAAATACAAAACACTATTGTAACAAGAAATAATGCATTGAAATAATGTAAAAATGCTAAAATATAAGAAAAATTGCATGGAAACCATACTTAACTTTTATTAATACATAAAAAAGAAAAAAAAAAAAGGAAGAAAGATTTTAATTACAAGAAATAATGACTGTTTATAATATGCAGAGGAAAATTTCTGTCATAAAAAATTATTTTTTCCCTTCAAAAACATTTCTTTTTGATTACGACCATGGAAATGATTCTCTTTCTCTTTCTCTTGATCTTTTTTTTAACTTGCATCGAGTTTATTGACTTCTGTTTTGCAAACCAAATGTTTTCTGTCATTAAAAGTTTTTTTTTTTTTTTTTTTTTTTTTTTTTTTAAAGTTTTAAAAATGAATTCATAATTTAGCTTTTTCTTTTATTTCTTTCTGAATATTTTTATAAATTATATTTGGTAAAATAAATTTTATTAATTATGATAATTATTATTTTTTAAAAACAGCAGTTTAAAAATTGTATAATTTTCTCGCTTTTAACGGCAATTAATGTAATGATCTATTTTCCAATAGATAAATCTAATTTTCTTCATAAAATATGTTACTGAACAAAAATTTGGAATCGCGGGCCTCGCTTTGTGGTTCGTCGGGGGGGGGGGAAGCTCTTAAAATTGCCAATTAGTGAATTTGCGAACTGTATGCAGTTAATCAACTTTAATTCTGCCAATTCTTAAAAATTTTCTGAATTTTGGGGTGTGAAATTGCCAAATTTTAACAATTTTCTGAACTCTATGAAGGGGGAAGATCCCCCCCCCCTTAGTGAAGCCTCAGCTCGGAGTCACTATGCAATTCAGATAGTTCTGGATTTTCGCCGTTACATTGTACATACAAAAAATAAACAGGGAAAAAAAATAGTCTAGAAAATTCTAGACTTAAAAAAAAAAAAAAAAGTGAATTTTACGGGGTTGTGCGGATTTTGGGTCTTCTACTGTATTTACTTTTTATATATATAACGTAAAATGCCATAAAAGCCTTTACTCGGTTAAATGCCCCCTCCTCTTTTTACATTTTTTTTTTGTTGTTCTTAAAATACTAAATAAACACACCTTTTGCTCAACAGTAGAATGTATCCGAATAGGTGATAGTTTTTTTTATGTTATTTTATAGTATAAAATTCAAAATCAATCTTTTCTTACCAATTTGGAAGTGTATTACTTTTATTTACACAAACGTATAACAAAAATTTTGTGTTAATATTACATAGAGGTTCCTTTTTTTTTTCTAAAATATTTTTGTCTGATTTATAGATACAATTTTATGTACTAAGTTTTTATAAAATAATGCACATTCATAATACATTCATACAAGATAATTATAATTAAAAGCTCATATTATGAATCATCTCTATACTAAGTTTGGTAACAGCCCGTTTTAACTGCAGAAAGCTGTTATAGCAAAAATTTTTATTATAATGACTCTGTATTTATATTTTCATATTTCTTTTAGTATAGTTATAAAATAAATATCTCTCATTAACACATTTTTTTTTTTTTTAATAATGCATAAAAATAGTGAAATTCCCACAAGTACTTGGTATTGGCCGAATACATAGCCTAAATTTGCCGAGTACCGAATACTCGGCAAATAAGCCGAGTGCCGAATAAATACCGAGTACTCTGTACAGCTGTATAGAATATGATTAAAATTATATTTAAAATATCTTGTCTAAATATAAACAAAACTTCAATGAATTATACAAGAAAGTTTCTGTATATTACACCTATTTAAAAAAAATCTACTATTTTTTAAATATTCACAGGCTATTTAAAAAAAAAAAAAAATCCCGACTGTTAAATTAATGGACCTTTTTTAAAAATGTATTTTTTTTAATTTTTAATATTTTATTTTGAAATTGCAAAATGAAAAAAAATCACATATTGAAAATTCGTATTTTGCAGCTTCAAAATAAAATATAAAAATTTTTAAAAATAATTTTTTAAAAAAGGTCTGTCAATTTAACAGTTGGGAATTTTCAGAATGTGAAAACAGAATTTAAAAATATGTATTACTTAATAAGTTATTTGTAAAGAAAAATTTCCCATAGAATACCATTAGCTTCGGCTTCCGACAACGGTGAGTGAAGATTTTTTTACTTCAATAAAATAAAAATATAATTTTGTAGTTTTATTTTTATGGTTATGTTCAGAGACGGACAAAGTTTCAATATCTTAAGAGTCAGAAATAGCGAATTATTTCTATGACAATACTCACAGCAAAAGTTAGAGAATTTAAGGGTAATATTTCATAATTATATAATTAATGCAGGTCATTCATATATTATTTTACATTGAATAAATGAACTATTTAGATAAAAATGTGAACTAAGGAAAATTTTAAGAAAATAACTATTTTTTTATTTATAAAGATAAAAACAAACTATTGGGGAAAAAAAAATCTACAGAAATAAATATATTTACCTTTAACATAATCATCAAATATATTGAGAGTGTTTAAGTTTTGGTTTTAAAATACTATTTGCCTTAATTTTTCAGGACAGAATTCCTTTAAAGAGAATCCATTTGATAAATATCATACTATTTAAACTTTCTTGTTGTAAATTCGAACATAGTTTGTTTTAGATAGTGTTTATGATGCTTGAATCTTGTTTAACACAAAAATGTTGACATGGAAAGTACCATACCAGTATAGTAGTAAGAAGATTAACTGGTCACCAACCAATGGATATTTATAGTCACCCTGGCACCCGGAATTTGCCGGACACTGGTTATATATTATTATTAATTAATTAATTACAATTACTTTTAAAATTAAAAAAATCTTCAAAAATTCTTTTCATTGAGGTGCCAAAGTGTAAAGGGTGAAAATTAAAAGGGATTGTGTTGCTCTAATTTTATTTTTCCACTTTTTCTAATTTTTTCCATTTTTGCCTGGTTTTTTTCTACTTTTTGCCGCTGTCCTGGCAAAAATGCATTTTTGCCGGCAAAAACCCAACCCTGGTCTGGTATAGTGAAATACATAATAAAAGTTATTACAAGATAAATAATTCTAAGTAAAATTCCATTTAAAAGAATATAAAAATTTAATAAATGAAAATTAATGCGCTGGGAAGTTAGTGCGGACTGATCAGGTATTTGTTATCCAGAGGTAAGTGTGTGAATAGAAATCTTTTTCTTCTCTTTTTAATTTCAATTGTGTTTAAAATAAATAATAATAATAAATCTTCCTGTAATACATTTAAAAATAAGCGTCTATTCTATTTCCAGTAGTAGTAAAAGCGTACTATGGCAGTGAGCGCTGCAAATTGTTTAAAGTTCTGCAGATCAATTTAACAGCTAAAGAAAGAAATGTTTAGGGATAAAAATATACATATAATTTGCGTTATTTCTCTAGATTACTGTACTTGTTGCATAATCTTAATTTATTACCATGTTTTTATTAACTTCGATTCTTGTTTTTATTATAAAATTACATGCAGTTGCAAATTTTACTGATTGTTTTTAGAGATGCCAAACTTAGTTTGGCATATGCTTCTCAGATATTTATATTATTTTGCTGTAGTTAGATTCAGAAAATTCTGCTACTGGGCTGTATTTCATTTTTCATGAATTTTAATTAAATGAAAATTTAACTTTTTATTCAGTAAAATAATTTATAAAAGGTTGAATAGAGCAATGAGCTCTTAAGTATTATTATTTTTAGAAATTATCGGTGCAAAAAGAGAAACAAAGTTCCGAGACAGTTAAGCAAAGTTTCAGTAGAAAAAGGTTATTATTAAAAAGTGCCGATACACTGAATCGCCAATGGGTGCCCAATAGTACAGTTTAGCCTTTAGTTTTTGTTTTAATAAATTATTGCATGCATCACTAACTTATCTATATACTTACAAGATGGTTTCAATTAAATTTCAACTCTAAACAGTCCCTATAAGCTAAAACGGGCAAGTGCATCTCAAGAATCCCAATCGTCTCTGTATAGCAAATTTGGTGGCACATCCACTTGCCCGTTTTAACTGCAGAAAGTTGTTTAAAGCAAAAGTTTAATTACAATGACACTTTTGGGGCCAATTTATTAAATGTTTTGGTCCAAAAACAGATTATTCATAAAAATCAATAACCTTGAAATGAAAAACCTTTCACATAAAAATGGGAAACACAGTAGCACTACTGGGCCTGTGAGTTTTATCATAATTTCACATATTTTTAGTGAATTTAAAAAAGGAAATAAAAAGAAACCAAAAAAAAAAAAAAAAAAAAAAAGAACACTTTGTTTAGAAACTCACAAAACACAATACAGAAATGAACTAAACAAATAAATACACTACATGCATGCAAGCAGAAATGAAAAACATATTAAAAAGGGACAGTTACCTCTATCTATAATTTCCAAAAAATAGTAATACTTAAGAGCTCATTGCTCTATTCAACTTTTTTTAAATCTTACTTTACTGAATAAAAAGTTACATTTTCATTTAATTAAAATTCATGAAAAATTAAATACAGCCCAGTAGCAGAATTTTCTGAATCTAACTACAGCAAAATAATATAAATATCTGAAAATCATCTGCCGAACTAAGCCTGACGTCTCAAAAAACAACAGTAAAATTTGCAACTGCATGTAAATAATAGAAAAAAAAAATTAAGACTATGCAACAAATACAGTACTAATCCTGAGAGATAAAACAAATTAAAAGTATATTTTTAACCCTAAACATTTCTTTCTTTAGCTGTTAAATTGATCGGCAGAACTTTAAACAATTTGCAGCGCTCGCTGACATAGTACACTTTTAATTACTACTGGGAATTAGAATAGACCTTTTTTTAAAATGCATTACAGGAAATTTATTATTATTATTTATTTAAAACACAATTGAATTTTAAAAAAGAAAAAGATTTCAATTCACAAACTTATTTTTGCTAAATTCTTTAGCGATAAGGAAGTAAATAACAAATACCTGATAAGTCCGCACCATGAAGGTAGAAAGAGGATTGTACTACCATGATCCGCACAAACTTCCCATCTCATCAATTTTCATTTATTAAATTTTTATATTCTTTAAAATGCAATTTTACTAAAGTTATTTATTTCGCAATAAGCTTTATTATGTATTACACTATACCTAACATAACAACACGTTCGAAAAAGCACGCGATAGTTATCGTGGTTTTCGTAGTAGTAAACAAATGTTTGTTTCTGCAAGTTGAGTTGTTCAATAGCTCCTGCATTTGTTAAATAAAAATTTGAAATGATTATTTTAAAATATACCTTACACAGTCGGAACTGTGTAATTAAAACAAAAATTAAAATGTTTATTCAAAAAGATAATTGGATCATGAAACAAACTTATTTGCCACTATCAATTCTAGGATAAGGCCACCAACCGTCATCGTATTGTGCGGACAGTCCCCACTTTTGTTATAATTATTATTATTATTATTATTTTCTGCATAATCATTTTTTTTTTTTTTAAGTAAAATTTTTGTGGAAATTTATGATTTAAAATTACTAGTAGTGTATTTTTTTTTTAGTATTGCTTTTGTCGCCATTTCTTATTACTTTCTTCTATAGAATAATGCAATCAGCAGCAAAAGTATTCGAGCACTAGCAAAGATTCCTATGTAAAAAAAGTGCACTTATACAGTTTTGTTAAATAAACCCTACTGTTCTTAGTCAGTCTAAGAACATGATTCGACAAGGATTTATTTAACAAAACAGCATTAAGTGTACTTTTCTTTACATAGGAATTTTCGCTAGTAATCGGATAATTTTGCGGCCGATTGCATATAGAGAAAAGATTGGATTCGTGAAAATTTTCGAACTCCGATTTTAGATGCATTTGCACATTTTGGGATTTCCTGAAACCGATTTGTCTGTTTTTAGAAAATATCTGTCTGTCTGTGTGTATCACAAATTTTTGGGCGCTGTATCTCACGAACCAACGAACGAAATTTAACTAAACTTGATATTTAGTTGGACCCTAACATAAACTAGTGCTGATTGCATTTGGGGATCGATTGCTCAGCAGGTGGCACTGTCATTGTATTTTCCTTAAATTTTTAACGTGGCAGTATAGGACAAAATTTCGTGTAAATGTACATAATGGGAGTTATTTTTAACGTGTGATCGTAAAACTATTATGAATTATTGATAATAGTAGTAGTAAACTAGCGAAAGAAATTGTGCATGTGGAAACATCCCTTTCTTCCTGGGGGGGGGGGGGGAGGAAAATTTCAAAATGGGTATCTTTCGAAAGATCTCGTCAACACCTTTTTAACGAATGGTTGAACTATAGATCTGTGATAATTTAAAACTAAGTTATCGATTTTTTCATTTTTTAACGAAAAAAAAAAAAAAAAAAAAACAGAAAAAATAAACGTATTTCTTTTGATATTGGCAAAAAATTGACTTTCTTTCGGCATTTAGTGGTATACTTCTGTCAGATAAAAATCATCTGCATTTATAATGGAAAATAATTCAATAATTTAATAAATAATTTGTTTAGCAAGAATTTTGTGTAAAATCACACAGAAGAAAGTCTTGTCGCTCCCCTCAACCCCCGTTTCATTATTGCACTTACATTCATATAGAATTTAATTCGGTTATTAAAAAATAATTCTGTTTTTCAAAAATAGTAGTATAACACCAATTTATCCAAAAAAAGTTTCAATATTAAAAAAAAAAAAAAAAAAAAAAAATATTTTTTTTCTTTAAAAGTAAAAAAAAATCGATAACTTTGTTTTAAATTATCGCAGATCAATGGTTCAACTATTCGTTTTAAAGGTATTGGCGAGCTCTTTTGAAACATACCCATCATGAAAATTTACTCCCCTCGAGGGAGGACAGGGGGGGGGGGTGGCGAGGTTCCTACAAACACATTTTTTTCCCTGTTGACTACCTCTATTACAAAAAATATACATTCGTTTCATTTGGTTTAGAGTAGTCTATAGATGTTAAACTCTACTTACTTGCAATTTCCCCCATAAAAGTAATGTATTTGAATACTTTTGAGTGTCCCTGTACACGAACCATTTGCTTCATCTCAACGAAAAGCTTAGTGTGGCATCCCTATATGATACACATTTAGAATACCGAGTTTGGAATTTCTGCTACTATTTGTTCTTGAGATATGCTGATAACAGACAGACACACAGACCATTCGCTAAAAACATGATTTTCGTATTCAGATGACCTCAGAACATGTAAATATAACAAAAACTCCCGTTCGAAAATTTGACCCTAAAACAATACTTTCTCGAACCTACGGGTAAGAGAAAGTAAAAAGGGAATATTTTAAAAATTCTATCAAAACTTCGAATTTTCTTCGAACATTTTAGAGGGCAAAATTGTATATAAAAATGCATAATGAGGCTTAGTTATTCAAAAATCTTAACGAAACTGTTTGGGGGAGAACTGTTAAGTTTCAATCTATTTTTTGTAGACCAGTTTTATATAAACCCGAAAACAAATTAGAAATATCATTTCTATTGTTACAAATTCAGTACCAAACGAAAGGGGCGATTTTTCTGAACCCAGATGTGCAAACAGTTTTTCGACACGACAATTAGTTTTTTTTAGAATTAACTAAATTATGAAATTTAGGTGGAAACACTTCATTTTTAATTCATTTCAGTCATTTAAAATAATCTGGTGTGTCACTCACACGACTTTCTCTTACCCTGAAATTTAATACTATAAATACAGGTTGCAGATTAAGAGGTAAGATAACGAGTACTGTTATGTAAACCTGTGTTAAACAATTCAAATTAGGCTTCGGAAGAGTTTTATATCATAATTAGTTCTGTGTGAGGGGGGCTACATTAATGCACCTACATTTATATAGAAATTAATTGTTCTATTAAAAAATAATTCTGTTTTTAAAAAAATAATTTATTAAAATTATTGTTTAAAAAATTTATCTTTTATAATAATGCAGGCGATTTCCATATTAGAGAAGTAGTACAACACTAAATATCCAAAAAAAGTCCATTTTATCCTCAATATTAAAAAAAAAAAAAAAAAAAAAGATTTATTTTCTAAGTTTTTTTTCGTTAAAAGTAGAAAAAAAAATCGATAACTTTGTTTTAAATTATCGCAGATCAATGGTTCAACCATTCGTTTTAAAGGTATTGGCGAGCTCTTTTGAAATATACCCATCATGAAAATTTACTCCCCTCGAGGGGGGATTCCCCCCCCCCCCCAGGGGTACATACGCAATTTTTTTTTCCCAGTTGACTATCTCTATTATAAAAAATATATATTCGTTAAACTCTACTTACCTGCAATTTCCCCCATACGTAATGTATTAGAATTCTCTTGATTGTCCCTGTACACGAACCATTTGCTTGATTTTAACGAAAAGCTTACTATAGCATCCCTATATGATACACATTTAGGAATGTCTTGAGTTTGGAATGTCTGCTACTATTTGTTCTTGAGATATGCTGATAACAGACAGACACACACAGACCAACCGCTAAAAACATTATTTTCGTATTCAGGAGATCTCAAAACGTGTAAATATAACAAAATCTCACTTTAGAAAGTTTGACCCCAAAACAATACTTTCTCTACCTTATGGGTAAGAGAAAGTAAAAAGTACGTGGCTCAGTTTTACGGTCAAAAAATGAGATAAAAAATAAATTAAAATTAAAAATTAAAAATTAAAATTTTACAGATTGAAATTATCAGTCTTTCGTACTAAACTAAATATTGCCTTTGAAATAATTTAGAAATTTCGGAGTCTATAACCCGCCCATACAAAAATGCAGTTTATTATTATTATTAATATTTAATACTATTCTTCGCAAATTTTTATAAAAAATCAGTTGTTTTATTTACCATTTGTCATTAAGTAAACTGCGAAAAGTCTGAGATATTTTTGAAGTCACATCACTTCTTTAAGAATTCTGCAGTTTTTATTAAGTTGTGACCTTTACTTTAAAATCGCTGCAGTTTTTATAAAGTCGTGAACTTTACTTTAAAATCGCTGCAGTTTTTATTAAGTCGTGAACTTCACTTTAAAATCTCTGCAGTTTTTATTAAGTTGTGAACTTCACTTTAAAAACTCTGCAGTTTTTATTAAGTCGTTAACTTTACTTTATAAATTCTGCAGTTTTTTTAAAGTTAAAAGCACATTATTTGAAATACTGCAGAAGTTCTTCAGTTTTGGTGTTTTGCTGCGGAAAAACTGCAGAATTTTTTAGCTGGGTTATTTGATTATATATATTATATAGTACTTAAATCAATGTAATTAATTAATTAATTTATGTATACTAAAAGAATATTATTCAATCTAAAGGTCTTTAAAATACTATTAATAAAACTATTTGTTTTAATAATAAATATTTTACACACTCTTATTAGAAGTAAAATTGATGGTAAAACATTATATGTTTATTAAGTTGTTCAATGAAATCATCAGTGTTGTGATAAATTTTCTAATATTTTCTAATATTTATTTTATATATTTGTCATCGGTTTTCGCTTATTAATATATCAAAAGTATGCGTGAATGGTACGTCCATTACTTTAAATATAATATTTTATTATTATTTATTTATTTATTTATTTATTTAAGGATTACATCTGTTAATAAATGAAAATATTTAGTGTAAGTTAGTTCAAATGCACAATTATGACACTTTGAATATATTTTTATGTTTAATTAAAATATAAAATGATGTCTGGATGAAAATTGAAGCAGTCAAAATTAATTGCATGACATGAACCCATTTAACTTTAAACTTACTTTCTATAGAAAAAGAATGTTAGACAAGTGCATTTAGAATTATGTGAGGGTTTATAGTTTGTGTCGTATGTTCAGCAGTATAAATTTGCAAATTTCTAGAATATGTATAAATCTCAAATATATATTTTTTTTACGCGTATTAATAATATTGGTTATGATTACAAATTTACTCAATTTAATGCTCTTAATTCAAAATTAATCATTTTATTCAAATAAAGTATCTTGTATAAATAAATAAATGCATTAATTGTTTTGCAAATAAATTTATAAGATTAGAGTCGCTACTGACGGCACATTTAGAAAGATTAGAAATAAACAATGGTCGAAACTTGACAACTTTGAAAACGTGTGTGCAAATACTGTATCCTTCAAAAGGTCGTCAGTTACCCATACCGCAGTACTGGGGCCGCATTAAATCAACCAACCAACTAATGATTAAAAAAAGAAAGAAAAAAGTGTGAAATAACTACACGACTTCCATTACCCATTATTACACGTATCAAATACATTCTTTTGGAATTTTCCAGTAAAAGAAACTTTACACACGTGTAAAGACATATAAAACAGAGTTTACATACCCAGTTAAAAAATAAGAAAAAAATATAGAGAGAGTTATTTTTTAAACACTAATTTCCGATAGCTAAAACCCAACTACATAATCAGAGTGACCGTTAATTTTCCTGTAATAACCACGAAATACATGTGAAAAGTATAGGAAGTAATCTTTAAGAAAATCGTTAGATCCGTTTTTGAGATAACAAATTTTACCAAACCCTGGCACGGAAAACAAAATGATACTTAAAAAGGTGTTAATATGGTGATTAAAAGAAAAAAAATCCGTACAGCCGTTTTTAAAGAATGCACTTATGAGACATGTAATTAAGCTATGCTATTTATACAGGACGCCTATTAATTTTCCTTAACTAACCAACTATATCATTCGAAAATACATCTAATAGAGTGTTTGTATAGTAAATTTGAAGAAAATAGTTAAAGCCATTTTTGAGATAATGTCTTACGGTCCCACATCTAGTTTTCCAAACTTTACAAAATTTGAAAAATTCATGTGTACACCAGATTTGTCTCATTTCGTAGTTTTGTCTTTATTAGTTTCGGAGATATGATAGCCAGAAGATTACGTATATATACACACACACACTGACATATTGACAAAAACTAATTTTTTGGACTCAGGAGGCCTTAAGACGGGTAAATCTGGTGAAAACTCGATATTGAATTTTTGGAACAAATACAATACTTCCATTTCTTACGGTAGTAGGGTAATGAAAGTAATTTATCAATATCATCATTTTTATTTACTTTTTAACAATCACAATGCGTAACTATGGAATTTTCCATATGAATCTATTTACTTTTCAATACAACATCTCCCATAATAATGCTCCAAAACTCAGCTTAACGATACGGAACTCGGCCGATTACATCCAATAAACACTTATTTCGATAGCATTAAGAGGGTGTGGATTAGATTTATTCGTCAGATTTTTCATGACTCAAAGCTCATTTCGAATGCACTATTATAACAGGTATTGCTCAATCTGATCGACCAATTTTTTTTTAGTCTTCTCAATAGCAATGAAAGCAGTCAATATCGCAAAATTGCGTCAACAGTTCGAAAAGAAAAAACAATACATATAAATTTTGATTAGCAGAAAATGACATTTTTTTAGTCTATTCTTTCATATGTTAGCAAACACTGAGCTAGAATGTAAGGAGTGATAACTTTCTATACGAATAACATAGAAATAAAGTGGTCCTCGCACAACAGATTAGTTTGGAATAGACCATGGCAAAAATCTGTATTAATATATCAGCACATTAACCTATACTTGTCAAACGTGCACCTTTTTATCCTACTCACTTCTAAATAGTGAAGTAGACGATAGACATTTCAGTATTATACATTTCCGACAGATTGTAGTGGAAGGCTAATATTTATACCAACTATGTGAAAATTACCAGAGCCTGGAATTGATATTTTTCACATAGTTGGTATAAAAAATCAGCCTTTCACTCCAGTCTGTCGGAAATGTATTTTCAAGGTTGATGAATAAAATTTCGAAATTAAAAATTTCAGTATTGACTCCTCCAAGTACTTTCCTTCTAGTATTCTAGCTCAGTGGCTGTAACTCTCTTGGGTTCCGTTGAAACGATTACTATATTCATTTCTTAAAATTTCTTTCTGACAATTTCTTTCATCTTTCTTTTAAGTATGTAAATATACAGGCTAAACCGCTTAAGAAGTTTGCCACAGGAGTGCAAGAAAGAATTTCCTTAATTGGAAAAATCTCTTAAATGGGAAAACTAATGATAATAATAATAATAAATCATAAATTTTAAGGAGAATTATTGAAGTAGTTTTTAACTTTATTAAAAGTATACATATAGTATTATGTAAAAAAGATGAATTATACCATTTAATATGAACACATAAAAAACAGCCAATAACTTAAATTAATGTACATGCCTCAATTTTATTTATTTATTTAATGTTTAATAATAATAATAATAATAATAAAAATCTTTATCATTTCTTGATATTCCTTTTGCAGAAAAAAATCAAGAATAGTCTTTTGTTTCTTCAGCTTTTCTTCAGCAATCTGTAATTAAAAACAGTCAAACTGTCTTAAATATTTAAAACGTCTTCTAGTAAAATTTGCGTCTCTTCTGTTGATATTTTTAAGAACTTTCTTTCTATTTAGCATCGTATTATTTGTCTGACAATTCATACTCATTAAATATGCTTTAAAATAACACTGCCTCGGTACCCTCTTTTTAAACCTCAGAAATATTTTTACATGTTAGACTAAAAAAAAAAAAAAAAAAAAAATCTTAAGTTCGAAAGAATAGTGGGCGGTTAAAAAAAACTTACTAAGCGGAAAAAGAAAAAAAATCTTAAAAGAGAGAGTTTTGTATCGTAGATATTTGTTATTGAAAATATAAACTTCTAAACGGAAACACTTCTTAAGCGGGGACCACTTAAATGTGTTTAACTTATATGTATTTTTTACTTCGTGTGACTGTAATATATATATATATATATATATATATATATATATATATATATATGAATGTATTTTTTATTATTATTATTATTAATCTAAATATACAAAATAGTGAAAAATAAAATAAATGACATATTTTTTTACCTTAAATTAAGAAACGTTTCTTCGGAACCGTTAAAATATCCATTTAATAAAATTGCATTCGTTCGTTTTTAATTTCCTTCCAAAAGAAATAAAAAATCCCATTCTTTCTAAGAGCAATAATCCTGTTGCTCAAATAAGGATATCATTGTTTGAATTCTTCACCTCATATAAGATTTTTTTTTTCTACAATTCACATGAACTTTCAAACGATACTACTTTTCTTATTAAAAATATGTTATTTATTATTGCCTACATTAAAATCTAAAACCAGAAATTGCTGTAATCACTTTTATTAAACATTTTTTTTTTTTTTTTTTTTTTTTTTTTTTTTAACACTGTCTGAAAATTTTTAAGCGATTATGATTTAAATTATCTTATCTATGTATCTTTCTGCCAATATGACTGCCCGTCTGTCTGACTGTTAGCACTTTAACTTTCCTTAATATTCATGCAATTTTTTTAAAGTGATATGTAATGTTCAAGTTCACTTTAGGAAGTTTGCTTTCGAAAATGAAGAAAATATCACCACTGGCTTCTGTGCATGGACACCCGAAACTATTTTAAAGCATTGCGTTCTATAAAAGATATTTTTATTAACCACATTTTATTTACCTTTATTTACACAGGCCATATTGTAACTAACACTTAGTTTTTATATGTATAAAGAAATTAATATTGTATGGTTCTGTATGATTAGCACAAGGTCACATGAAATTCCCTTTTATTAAGATCTGTAACCATCGATTGATGGAATTCCTTTTTTGATTTTATTAAGCGTTTTAAACACTTTCCAATAATGTTAAATATTGATTATAAATTTTATTAGTCTACCTGACTGTTCCTTCTTTGATCACATATTCAAATTACACTAAAGGCAAATATTACGTACAGTTGGAAAGTATTAATAATCTATGAAAATCGCATGATTTCCCTTTCTTACTTTTTTTTTTTTTTTTTTTTTTTTTTTTTTTTTTGGGGGGGGGGGGAAGATTTATATTATAATTTCACATCTCAGAAAAACGATTCCTGCACGATCAATTTAGAATTCCATAACCAGTTATAAAAGAATTCCAAACTTCCTACATTTTCTGTCCGATGAATTGATGATAGTTGAAATCTGTATTGGTTTTCTGATCAGAAAATGTGGAAATGACTTTTCAGTAAGTTGGGTTTCTAAAATGTGTATCAGAGTTTAAACTTTTCAATGCATAGTCTTCGTTATATTCTGAAATTGTAAAACAATCTCATTATCTATATAACTTATTAAAATTCTGTACAGACGGACGTATGAAGATGTTTTATTTCTTTCCAAAAGAAAGCATTACAGAAAGAAATAATACTTTTAATGTACCTATTTAAGAAAAGTCTTTTTTTTTTTTTTTTTTTTTTTTTTTTTTGAGTGATTTTATGAAACTAATTAATACTTTTAAAAAAAATAAAAAGCTGAAAAAAGAAAAAAAAAATGTCTTAAAAGGAAATAGAAAATAAAATGTTTTTATATGTTAGTTTAAATATTTTAGAAATACGCGTCTAACGCAAAGAGTATATTATTCATTTTGCTATTATTTATTTATTAATTTATTTAATTTTCATATAAATCGGGGTATTTCAATAATATGAATTTCTTCTTACATGTACACATTTCTTTGATTCGCATTTTCCTGAGTCTGACGCCAGAATTATTTTAATTGATAATTTTCTTATTAAATCTAGAGGTCTATTTTATGGAAAAAATTGCTGTTTTATGTTAGTCGAAGATAAATACAATAGACAAGGAATCTTGTATATAAATGGAAACTGTAATAAATGGTAATGTATTAAATATGTGTTATTTAAATTTTTAGGTGTCGTACAGAAATTGTTTTGTTACTTTATTGTAGTTGGACAATAGCTGAAGCAACTGTTTTTGTGTAAAGGCACTCCTGAAAATTCGGATATATAACTGTGATTCATAATTTACCAAATGTAATTTACAAACTATGCATATTTTTCTAGGATAAGACCTTATTTTCATCGGATTTAAGTGTAGAAATGCATGTTCTTATATCTAAAATTTTGGGTTGGCGTTGCAACAATAGCTCGTGAAATGTTGTAAGGCTTCTGATGCAAGCCATACTCTGGCAATTGATTGGTAATATATGGAAAACTAATAAAAAACTGCAAGTAAATAATAAATGCTGATATCTCTCACAAATAATATTATAAATATTAACACGTACAGTTATTTGGAAAAGTTTAAGACCAGTAGCTGATTTTCAGTATTTTAAAACATTGTACATTTTGCGTAGATTATTGATTCAACTCATGTGCTGATTGCATAAGATGCATTTTTCTGTTACAAATAAAATTGTCCGGCACGTTTATCGCCAGTAGTTTATTGGATTTTGTCGTAGACAGTGTTATGCTAATGGGGAAAATTGTAATGGGAAATTACTGTTATGGGGAAAAAAACCTTCAATTACTGTTACAGAAAGGTCAGCGACATTTACCCTGCATAAAATTGGATTTTCTAAACATCAAATAAATTCGATGGTGAATGTGAGCAAGACAGCTGTGCATCAAGCTATTAGTAAATTTAAAATTTCGAGAAAATTTGTCGTCCTTAAAGTCGTTTCTTTTTCATACTTGCAGTAAGTCGAGGTTTCCTTGCTGTTTTATGTGATCATAAACCAAAGTCTTTGGCCAAACTTCTTGAAATAGTGCTCAAACTGACGTTGGTGCATTTTGCAGACAGAGAATGTCTAATCATATTGCATTAGGTTCTTGTATCTAGTTCAACCCTCCTTCTTATCACATAATCATCACGTGCAATCGTTTTACTAGAGCGACCGCTTCTCTTTAGGTCCACAAATTTTCGCGAAATTTTAAATATACTAATAGCTTGATGCACAGCTGTCTTGCTCAGTTTTGCTTTCGAATTTATTTGAAGTTCAGAAAATTCACTTTTATGCAGGGTCTGACATTTTTGTAACAATAAGTGATGGTTTTTTACTCATTACAATAATTACACAACAGCACTGTCTATGACAAATTTCAATCAACAACTGAGATAAATGTGCCGGGAACTTTTATTGCAGTAAAATGCGTTTGATGCAATCAACACATGAGGACGCAATAAATTGCGCAAATGATGCAATGTATAAAAATACTGAAAATAGGCTACTGGTCTGAAACTTTTGCAAATTACTGTAGATGTAAGCATAAAACTGATGTAGGGAGCGAAAAAATATTATTTGTAAATTCTAACTCTTAAAACAGTAATTTTGTAAATTTGCCATTTTTAAAATTTGTAATATACAAATTTATATATAAGCAAATCGAATTTAATAATAATAATAACAATAATATTAATAATATTAATTATTATTATTATTATTATTATTATTATTATTATTATAAATCTGAGGTGGCACTCCTATGACTATCTATCACCCAAAAATTTAACACTATAAAAACAGATTGGAGATTGAAAGGAAAGATAACGGTTACTTATAAACCTACCTAAAAAATAATTCAAATTAGGCTTCTGAACAGCTTTGTTTTACAAATAATTTTGTGTCACCGTCATTGTTTATATAAAATTCAAGGATAAGAGTAAAATTAAAAGTTAATTCAAAATTATTGAGACTACTTTCACCCACACCATTCCTTGGAACTTATCGATCTTAATCCAACTCTTCAACTAACAACCTTATATTAGCTTCAAAGATACAACATTTCAATTGTCTGAAAATATTTCTTTTTAAGTTATTATGTAAAGAGACATAAACAAAGATGAAACGTTAGAAATGTGACATCAGCATTCAGAAAACCTCAAAACGTGTAAATATACAAAAAAAAAAAAAAAAAAAAAAAAAAAAAAAAATGGGTATGAGGACTTTATGAGTATGAGGAATTAATTTTAATTCCTGGGGAATTTTTCTGGACATTGTAAAGAATTAATGTAAAACACTTCCATTAATTACATTCAGCTATAAAATAATGTTTTCGCCTAGTTAATGGAACCCTATACATACATATATATATGTGTGTATGTGTGTGTGTGCGTGTGTGTGTTTTAAGTACACACCACAATGTATAATTAAATGTAATCCTGCAGTCGGCAGCAAATTTATTGAAGCACACAACAACACTATATATATATATATATATATATATATATATATTACTTTGGTCGCTAATTTTTTTGTTATCAACTTACATTTTTATAAGCAGTATAAGACTAAGATTATGACTAGACGAATATTTATTAACAAAATAGTATTAGGTGTCCATTCTCTAAGTAAGAATTATTGCTAGTGCTTCAATAATTTTGTTGCTGACTGTATATTAGAAAAATATATCACAGCCAGAAATGCACTTCGATCAATTTCCAAGTACTTTCTCACTGTATTCCAGTTCTTTTGTGTAGCCCTGTAAATGAGCGGTGTATGATTTTCATACAATAATGTACATGAAACTTGCTTTTATGCATATGCGGTATAAATATATATTTCATTTGTTTTAGTGCAGAACACATATGTCAAACTCCATTTACCAGCAATTTCTCCCGTAGACTTAATGTATTTGAATACTTTTTGATGACTCTGTGCACGAAACATTTGCTTGATCTCAACAAAAACTTTAATTTTGTATCCCTATATGATACATATTAAGAACATTAATTTGGAATTTCCTGCTGTTTTTTGTTCTTGAGAAATGCTGATAACAGACACACACAGAGAGATCAACTGCTAAAGTATGTTTTTTTAAATAAGGGGATCTCGAAACGTTTAAATATAACAAAAACTCAATTTCGAAAATTTGACCGAAAACAGTACTTTCTCTATATGGGTAAGAAAAAGTAAAAATGTGAATATATATTTCTCAATTTAAAAAGAAAATGAAAAAAATAAAATAAAATAAAAGAATAAAAGCCAAAAGCAGATAAAATTAGACGTAAAAAAAAAAGAAAATAAGTAATAATGATAATACAACGAGACCTTTCAATCGGAAAGCAATTTTTCATTTTTATCATAAACTGTCAAGACATATATAACTAAGAAAAACAATTATATTCGAAAAAGAAGTAATTTCCTTTTTTCTTCATTTTTCCGAAAAATCAGTAGCGAATACTTCACACAGAAGATTTTTTGAGCATTAATTTTTATTAAGCTATCGATACAGCATTGGTTATTTTTTTCTGGTTGTTTTTTTTTAAGTATAATCTAAAAGAAAATAACAAATGAAAATGAAAATAGTGGTTAATAAAATTATACATCTATTTTTTATTCTTTTTTCTGACTACAATATTTTAATATATTGTTTAAAAAGTAATTGAGTAAGAAATTTAATTCTGAAACTGTAAGAAATTCTGTAAGAAATTTAACCTTTATATTATTTATAAATTGAGGAATAATAATATTTTCCCTTTTCTTTCACATTAATTCTCTTTACTATTATTATATATAAGAGAACAAATATAATGATTGAACTCTTTTGATGTATATTTAACCGTTACTCTGTTGAACCTAAAGAGAGCGTATAATAACAATCTTTAGTGAACAATAAAGTCCATATTCTATGAGAAAAATTATTAGAAGAATTAATCAGCACCTAATACATATTTTTAAATTCCGATTTCGCATTCAGGAAATCCACATCCGTAAACGTAGTGCTCGTTTTAAAAAATATATAATTTTTATATTTTAGTATTTAGTTATACAAATAAAAAATGTAAAAAAAATGAAACTTAGACCATTTTTACATCTTTAAATTTGTAATCAAAATATTGAAAATTTAAAGTCATTTTTCAAAAAACGAATCCTACTTTTGCAGATATGAATTTTCTGAATGCGAAAATGGAATTCAAAAATATGCATAAAGTGACCAGTAAGTCTAACAACAAATTTTCCCATAGAATGAGATTTGTCTATTGGTGAAGATAAATATTATAAGCGTCGAAAATGTCATCGGAGAAACTAAAAAAGTTTGTTGTCAATGTTGTATGGTTAAATAAATTAAAAAGAAATTTAATATTGATTGGCAAAGTATTTAGTTTATTCTATTATCTTTAAATAAATATAGTTACAAAAAATTAATGGTCCATTACCTTTTCGGTGGATATTCTTAATATTCTTCATAAAGGCTTGGATGACAGATACATGTGAATTTCTTTCAACCTCTGAGTAATTTTATTGACTAATTATCGATGAGATTTGACTAACGCTAAATTTTTATACACCAACCAGTTACTAAATCACAAAAATTTTCAATCAGGCGTCCCTGTGACACATTTGGCAAATTTTCATATCGGGCCATGAAGTTTTTTTTGAGCCATTGTAACGTTATTTTTGAATAATGGCTACTGGTAAGGACTGTTCAGAACATTATTTTATCCTTTGGTGGTAGGTATCATCGAATTGTTTAGGTTTCGTCAGACACCCTTTGATGTATATGTCCGAATTGATCGCTGCCAACTGGTCAATTTTTTTGTTCCTTTTCTTTTTTTGTGAGTCATTGAATCATTAATTTTTAAGGATGGTTTTGAGGTCTATTCAGATACTTACGAGGTCTATTCTGAACATTGTTTCATCATTTTAGTGGTAGATATCAAAGAAAAGTTTCAATTTCGTCAGACATCCATTAATGTATATGTCGGAATTTATCGCTAACGTTAAATGAAATCCATGCTTCGGACACATCCTTCCGTTAATGGCGATCCACACAAGTATAACTTCTCAAATTGCGCGTGACCAATATAGCTGATACTATCTGGTGTTGTTTCGATATTGTCCATGTAAAAAAAGTATTTTCCTGCCAGTCCATGGTGGGCAAAATCTCTTCATTCATAACGATCGATGAGTCATTTGCAACAATTTTCCTATGAGACAAAAACTTTTCAATTACGCAAATGCTACTATGTACGACATTTTGAATGCAAATATTCAACCAAACTATTTCTTACAATTAAGTGAAAGTGTTTTTTCAGGTACTGTGACATTCCATTGACCGTCGTCTACTTCCGTCTACCTTTCGCGCGCAATTCAAATTTGTCTTTAAAACTACTTGACACTCGTTAATGTATTCAGCGTCTGTTATGACGCATAAAATTAAATATAGCTTTAAAATAAGCAGTGAAAAAATCTCACAATATATATATATATATATATATATATATATATATATATATATATATATATATATATTAATGATACTGTGAAAGAGAAGAGACATTTGAGTCATTTCTGTTTATATACCACATAAAATCTATATATTTCACAGTTGCCTCGTTAATGCTAATTGTGGCAAATTCTAGAGGTATGTGTTTCTGTAAATCTAATATATATATATCTAATATATATATATATATATATATATATATATATATATATATATATATATATATATATATATTTAGATTTATATTAGATTTACAGAAACACATACCTCTAGAATTTGCCACAAATAATCTTAAGCATTATGTATATATAATCTTATATTATATATATATATATATATATGTTAAATTAGTTCAATTTCAATGAATGTAAAGATACAACAGCATGTTTAAAATAAGTATTTCTGATACAAATTAATATATTCGAACTATTTTAGAGAGTCAATTATACAAACCATTATTGATATAAATAATATGTTCAGTAGGAGATATGTTATAATGAACCAGAAACAACATCATGGAATTCTAAAATCATTTACAATGACAATCTTAACCCAGCCATATGTTATAATTAACTTTTTTTTTTTTTTTTTTTTTTTTTTTTTTTTTTTTTACAAATGTGTTTAGCGCAGCATGTCCTGCTGTGTATTTCTTCCTATTAAAATTACACCAATCGAACAACCAACAAACGTAAAATCATTGACAATATTTAGTCATCATCCAGGAAGAATATGAATCGAAGTTATCAAAAATTCTCCAAAATTCGAAAACATTATTTTTTTTCTGTTTACCTATATATCAATAAATATTATAAATTCCAAGCTTAAGATAATGGACATTATGCGAAAACGTTTAATACTGCATTATTTACTAATGGTATTCAATGGTTGTTTCTTACATTTGATTTTTAAATTATAAATAAACATACCAGTCGATCATCCATTACTATAAGTACAGAATATTATTTTGTATGATTTAAATGAGAAATACTTAATATAGCATGCAGTAAATCTTTCTTAACAATTCAAAATTTTAAATCTTAATGCTATTGTTACGAATACTAATTAAATTATGCTGGCTATTCTTATTACTTATCTAAATTTTAAAATGTAATAGAAATAAATGCCTCAAATTTGTTAAACAGGAAATCAACTTTGTACATCATTATTCACTTCAAACGATTGTTTAAAAATCGCAAAGCAAATTAACTCAATTTCATATTCAAGATAAACACTTCATTAAATATTAATTAAGTAGGTGACATTAAAATACATAAAATAATAAATTGTATTCCATCATTTGAAAGAATTATTACAGTTATCGTCAATTTCTTCTTTTAACATAAATTCAAGTACTCTTTAATAATTGTTCAGAAACGAAATATGACATGTGAAGATGAATTCAAACATCATGTGCGTAAAATGGGAATATTATGCATTATGATTCATTTTGAAAACAAATATGAGTAATATGTTATGATGTCGTTGTGCATTCATTTTAAGCACATTAAGGCTAAAACACAACGACCTTAAAGTGGATTCTGAACCACTACGAATAAATATGAGTGAACTGGGTTTCGAGCCCGGGATCACTCAACTGAAGTTCAGAGCACTAACTAATCGATTATCAAAGAAGTTGATATGATTAATTTGCATAAAATATATAATACATGTTATATTCTAAAAAATAAAGCTGTCAAAATTTTTGGAAAACTTAGAATAATTATGTGTATTATATAATGTACAATAATATCGTAAAATAATAATTTATTAAAAATTACATTTTTTTTTTTTTTCAATATTATCTTTAAAGTTTTCCTGCATTAGGTGTCTCTTCATCCATACAATACGTGAAGAATGATACATTATAATAACATAAGCGAAATTCACCCCATACACCGCAATGATAAGATAAACTTTGGCGTGTCCCTGTACACAATCCATAACGAATATAAACATTCAAAAATTATACAGCTATTTTTACACAAAGTATTTTCCCTTTCTTTTACCTTTTATCTAGTATCAATGTCAATGGACCTCAAATAAAAATCTGCATTGAATTACTATTTGGTATAAAATTTAAGACAGAAAATTACGTATGATTATTACGTATTATCTGTTAGAAGAATATGAATTGCGATTATGTTAGGATTATTTCCTAAAACGTCAGTGGACGCCTTTGATTTCTCTGTATTATTATGTAGAGTAATAACAGTAGCAAAAATCACCCGATTTACTTGGAAATTAGAACACATGTTCATAGGGGCGAGACATGGTTCAGAAAACTATGGAAGCACCGATGCGACGCGCTTCCAAAAGCAGAAGAACAATCAATTCAGTCTTTCGACGAGGCGACGTTACTTGATTACTTTTTAAGAATCTTAAACAGGGAAAACTCTGTTTCCATTGCTTCCATAGACGCTTCGCCATCGCATGTGAATAAACCCATGGAATTAGCTGTATATTTTTGTGTGAGTATTTTTTATATGGTTAGTATACTGGGACGCACCAAAGTTTTTCTTAACATGGCTATTGGAGAGAATTTGTACAGCGACAGCATTCGCAAAAATATATCCATTTGAATTGCAAATCAGCACGCTTGTTCATCAGCCATACAAAATTATCTGTATGCGTTTGGCTTGTATTATGTTTGTGGTTCGTATAAAGAAAGATAACAAAATGTTGTTATCATTACGAGCTATAAAGATAATTTTTAGGCAGCGTGCCTGTGGCCAAAAAAAATCACCCGATTAACATTAAAATTTGGGGCACATATTCATGAGACGTAAATAGTTGGCTGTTCATGTTGTTGCGTAGTTGGAGTTCGTGTATTATCTGTGAATGAATGACAGGTCTTGAAGATATTTAAAATTCCTTTAATGAATATTCCAGATGATTACAAGTTTGTCAACCAACATTTCTATCAACGTCATTTATACCAGAAAACTCAGCCTAAATAATAGTTGCCAGCATAAAAATCACAGCATAAACTGTATCATAAACATAGAACACAGCGTAACCTATACTGAATAGCAGATACTCAGCCAGCAAGAACCGCAAAATATTGGTTTTAACGGAAAGCAACCAGAACATTTAACCCGGGGGAACGCGCGCATATTTTCTTACGCGGGGACGCGCGATGGGTCTCTCAGACCCGGCTAGCATTTTCCGTTAAGTAATACTACTGAGAATGGCTTTTATCTCATCAAATGCATTTTATAAGAAAGAACAGACTCTAAGCATACAGAAAAAATGAATAATTAAAAATATACTTACAATTTATTCACATTCTTTACATATGTACAGTCGGTAACAAAAGTGTCCGAACACTGGCAAAAACTCCTATGTAAAAAAAGTGCACTTCATACGGTTTTGTTAAATAAATCCTTGTCGAATCCTTGTCTTAGTCAGTGTAAGAACAGGATTCGATAAGGATTTATTTAACAGAACCGTATGAAGTGTACTTTTTTTACATAGGAATTTTTGCTAGTGTTCGGACACTTTTGTTACCGACTGTAAGTAGAGTGTTCACTACAGATATTTTTATCACACTTAGCACAACAAAGTGCAGATTTTCTGTTTTTTTTACTCGGACAAATGTAGCATCTTTTCCTCTGGCCACATGTCCTATATCGCTTCATTTTACTCTAAAAATATCGCCACCTCACTAAAAAAATTGGGCTGAGATCGGAAAAAACGAGCACGCGCGTCGGGCCTGAAAGACCCGAAAATCCAATATATCTACAAAAAAGAAATTCAGGAAATTGTGGAAATTCCAACTCTCAGAATGATGATGACCTTGAATACAGCTAGCGGGGATCTGGACCAGATCCGAGAAAAAGGGGTGTTTCTACGAGGGGTTTTTGGAACGAACGGGCCTGTAAAACCCGACACGCCTGTTCCCGGGTTAACCAAATCTCCAGAATACGATCCCTTTATATCTGTACTGATAAGTATAAAGGGTATAAGTCCAAAAATGTCGATTTTGAGTTAAGTACATAGTCAGACTCAGAAAAAAAATTATGTAGTGATTGGTATAAAGGATTTAAAACCATGTCATTTAGTCTTTGAGAAAATCCATTGGTAAAAAAAGATTCAAGTCAGAAATTTAGCATTAATCTTTGGTATAAAATATTTAATTTAATTTTTCCCCTATATTAAATGTAGATTGACAATCACTGAATGGTATAAAGCGTATAAACCAACATAATCCCTTTTTCCTAATCGATTCTTCTGATTAGTTTTTAGTTAGTTTAACTTTATTTTTCGTCTCCTGAAAGATCAAGAATATGGACTTAAATCCCTTATACTTATCAGCACAGATATTCCCTTGGATATTTCCAGCATGTTCTGAGCATTTCGCGAAATATTCGATTTATATCTTCAGTAATTGATTTATCGAAAATAAGGATTATATCACATATAAGTCGCGAAAAGGTCGCCAAGTAGCAAAAAACTCACCAACATGACGCCAAATTCGTCGTGAAGTCCATTTTTGCCCTTTTTAAGGGGGTCCGGGACAACAATTTTTTGTTTTTATTATTTAGTGATGAATTGCTGTGATTATTTATTTTCTGAAATTGAAGCTTTTTGACGATGAAGTTGAGCAAGAAAGACTCTTTAAAAAAATTAGAATAAAATTCTTAAAATTAAAATGAATTTTTTAAAATTAAAAATTAAAAGTTTTTGGTAAATTTAAAAATTGTTATATTTCATGAACTAATGGTTCAATTTACAAACTAGTTTCACCTTTATATACAGAAAGGATTCATCTTTAATTTCTTTTCAGGATTTCTGATTATAATACTATTTTTTTTTTAATATTAATTTATTTTGAAAAAAAAAAGAACTTATTTCATGCATAATTTTTGGATTACCAAAAACCTTTTGCTCCTAATTAAGAATCTCGAAGACAAACTGAAGATAAATCATTTCTGTATCTAAGAGTGAAAAAAGTTTGAAAATTGAACAATTAGTTCGTGAGATATCACAAATTTAAATTTATCACAAATTTCTAATTTTTAAAATTTATATTTTTATTTATTTATTTATTTATTTTTTTAGATTCTTTCTTGCTCAACTTCATCGTCAAAATGCTCCAATTTCAGAAAAAATAATTACAACAATTCATCAATAAATAATAAAAACAAACATTTGGTGCCCCAGATTTCCTTAACAGTTTTTTTTTAGAAGAAAATGTATATTTTAAATACAAAGTCAAATCAGAAACATGGAAAATTATTATTTTGTGACATGATTAAGACTCTTGAGATTAAAATACAAATAAATAAATAAATAAATATTATTTATAAAAACGTAACAACATTTTGTCGTGTATTTTGTTTATGTTGAGTCTTTTAACGTCGTTTTCCTCCATACAACATGATGAAATTAACACATACATTAAAAATATTTAAAAGCATGGAATGTGGATAAAATAGTGTACATAGATTTATTTTAATTGTTTACAGGAGTACGCAACATATTTATGATAAATTGTGAATTGAGGGTATTAATTGTCGAATATGTACTTTAATTTTGTAATACTCAACAAGAGGTAACTAAAAAACCGGACAAACAAACAATCAGATTTAAACATATAGACGATTAACTTAATATAATAAGATACATTTCTGAAGGGTGCTGCTACCCCCTCAAACTACGTTGTATCTGTCTGTGTATATCTATCTTTATATATGAGTATTTATATACATTTCCTTGTAACTCATAGCCGTGTGTTAATAAATTGCAACTCATAAATATCTTTACCAAATTTGATAGCAAATGATAGCATAACACATCGGACTTATTATTATTTTTTTTTAAATCTGTAATTTAATTACCAAATCTATACCTTCAATTTTACACACAAAACATGCTTTTATACATTCTAATAACGTAAGTTTATTTCATTATGTTTAATGGAGGGCAACTTTGCTAAAATGTACTTATATACCGTCTATAGACCGAAATCTTTTTGTGTATCCCAGAACACCAGCAACATCAATTATATACATCGATAAAAAATATACAACTAATTCCTTGTAACTTGTTAAACGAAACTTGACATAATTCGAAAAATTTCAGAATGTCATAGGGAAATTTTAGATAATCTTGTGAATAAATTATTTATTCCTTACGTATATTCCTTTCTAGAGAAAACATCATTTTAAAAATCTCAATAATGTATTTTAATTCCATTATACTGAATGCAGCAAAAATGAGTTAAAATTCGATTCAATAAAAATCTTCCATTAGACTTTAACATCGACAAATTATTTTACGTGTCCTTTGAATTGAGCCATAAACATTATATACACTTGTAAAAATTATATAACTTATTCTATGTACCTTATGAATAATTGTGCTAAATTTGACATAATTTTGATGATTACTTAACATTGTCGGAAAACTTTGGTAATTTCCTGTGCATTAATTATTTAGTTTAAGCACACCTTTTTCTGCAAAAGAAAAAAAAAAGTGCTATTCATCACCAGTATGATGACTATTAATTTCATTTTGTTGAAAGAGTTTTTAACTATGTTTAAATGCATTTAAACGATTTTTTTTTTTTGAATAGACCAGAATGATAAGACTTTCGCATGACCCTGTATACGAATAAAAATATATATATATATATACATATACACACAAAAACTATACAGCTATTTCTGTATGGGGCGTGAACATGTGTACTAATTAGCATGACATTCAAGTGATTTTTGATTCCGCTATCGCGGCACAGAAAAATTGCGTCTGTAGGCCGCAAAGATAAGAAAATAAAATTAGTTTGTCCCAGTACACTAGAGTAATCATACTTTTTTCATTGAATTTGTTGACAAATATGGCGGTGTCCTCGAATTTCGAGAACAAAAATTAAATAAATAATTAAATCACCTTAAATTGTAAAGTTTTAGTAATTTCTATGTAGGAAGAACCTAAATAACTTATTTAAGCTTATTTATTATACATCTAATGAATTACTATAATAAAACATTAATAACTTTATAACCAGCGTCTCCAAATGTGTTTGGGGATGAAGGTAGTTTTCGTGGACAGTTTCGTGGTAGATTCGAGGATATATGGTCAGCCTACTCTACACGAACCATAAACAGAACATATATCCAATAATATACAGCTGATTCTGTTGAATTCATGACCAGGTGTACCAATTTATATGTCAATCACATGATTTTTGAGGCCACTTTCACGGTACAGACAGGCACGGTACAGACAAAAAACGCTGAATCTAAAATCTCTAAGAATCTCTTCTAGAGATCTTTGCTAACGTTTCGACAATTATATTTTAAAAATCTATGTTTAGTAATGGATTGGATTTTTAAATTTTCTTAGCATATATTATAAGTCTAACAAATGTTTTTATCTTTTTCGATCACATAATGAAGATTTAAAACTATTTCTGTAAGCTTTCTCAGCACCACATGTACATCTTTCAAAATGTTAATAATAAATAAACAAATAACGCAAGGTGCTGCACTGTGGTGCAGTTTCAAATATTAAATGTAGTAAACTGGATGCGAAATACATAGCTAAATTACTGAATAATTACTGAAAGCTATATACTGAGTTTGTGAAAATCATTCCATATATATATATATATATATATTTTCGTGTGTGTTAGTTTGAAGATTTACAGTGGCTGTTCTTTAGAACAAGATGATGGAAATAGCTGGCCAAATAAATCATCCAGTGTATTTTTAATATATAAGTACTATTAATCTTTGAATTCTTTTTTTTTTCTTCTTCTTCTTTTTCTTCTTCTTCTTCCTCTTATTTTCTTTTATATATATATATATATATATATATATATATATATATATATATATTTATTTTCTTAAGCAAGAAATACAGATTCGATAATCTGACTTTTGTTTTACTTATTAGTTTTATTATTAATATTAGTATTGTTATTGTGGTTAAAGTTAAGGAATAAGATAACTTTATACCAGCGTTTTCTCGCATGTGATTTAAATTCACTTAAAAATCGCCATTTGTAGCAATCAAGGATTTAAATGATAAAAGTACACATTATACAAAATGAAAGATTTAATACCAAACTACTTTTTTTTTTTTTTAATTATTGAATAACTAGCAGGCTACGCACGCATCCTTGGTCACTATATGTAAATGAATTTTCAAAGGAATTGAATCTTTTTTATATCAATTTATCAATAAAAACTGAAACAATATATACATATACATTGAATTAAATCTAAACATCGCCCCGGGTACCCGCTGACTAAGGCATATCTTCTCCGCCCGCATTACAACGGGTCGAGTTTCCCATTCCTGCAGATACGCCTCAGTTTGGCTATTTATCGATGGCAGATGAAGCTGCTATTAATCATGAAATACAATTTTAAAGATGACTGTATCTCAGCGTCAATTAAATATTTTAGCATTTGAAGCGTGTATATTACGGTCCTCGCTTTTTACAATCTATTACCATATGTTAAATATGGTACAATATATTATATTAGTACATATTAACGCAATAACTTAATGAATGAATGAGAAATAAACAACTTAGATTTAAAAATAAATTGTTTTTTAACATTCTTCCTTGAAGGGGATCGAACTCACTATCTCTCGATTCGTAATCCGATGCTTTTTTCTCGCAAATACGTTTACATATTATATAGTCTTCATTACATTTTTTTTTATGGTGTTTCTATTTCAAACATTTAAATTTTGAATAATATATATATATCTATATATATATATATAGATATATATATATCAAATTTAATCGTAGACTATAGCACTCGGTATAATATAGCTTTTGATTAGTGAGAAAAAAAAAAAAAAATCGGTTCAGTAGTTCCTGATATTACCCTTCACATACAAACAATCTTCTCCTCTTTATATATCAGTATACATAATGACTTAATTAATGCATGAAAAACAAACTGTTTTGATTTAAATAAAAATTACTTTTAAACGACGGAGATCGCTCTCACAATCACTGGATTTGTAGCCCTATGCTTTTCCTCGTAGCTATGACGTTCACAGGTAAAACAGCTTTCGTTACAATATTTCTTATGACTTTTATGGGGATTGAAATTTTATATTGGAATTTCGATATATATATCGTAATTAATTATAGTCTATCCCTATAGCACTCAGGGATAGTGTAGCGTTTGATTAGTGAATATATATATATATATATATATTGGTTCAGTATCGATACAGAGATTACCTTCCATTGAAAAAAATATACTTTTCCTATTTTATTAGTAGTATATATTATAAAATATTAACATATGAACTTAGTGAATTCATGAAAAATAAACAATTTAGATTTAAACAAAAATTACTTTTAAACATTCTCCTTTGACAAGGATCGAGCGCACAACCTCTGAATTCGTAGTCCGACGCTTTTCCCCGTAGCCACAGCATTTGCAAGCATAACAGCTTTCGTTACAATATTTGTTTATGACTTTTATGGAGATTTTAATTAAAATATTGAAATTTCGAATTAAAAAACATTTTATAAAAATTAATTATACCCTACAGCACTCAAGAATAGTGTAGATTTTGATTAGTGAGAAATTTGTTTAAATCTGTTCGATAGTTCCAGAAATCACCCTCCACACACAAACTTTTCCTTTTCATATATTAGTATAAATCTGTTATATTTATGTGAATATATTTCTGGGGTAATATATGTGATATTAATACTGCGGAGAAAATATATGGATTTCTGAGCAGTTTTTCCTTTTTTTCTCTTTCTTTTTCTATATTTCTTTAATAATTTTTTGATTCCTTAAAGATTTGACTCTTTATATTATGTTAAATTTACATATTAAAACTTCATAAATTATTAAATTACATAATCAGACTTCTTAAATAATTTGAAAAAAAAATGGAATTTCAGTTAAAATGCCATTAAATAAATTTAATTACATCATATTAAAAACTGCTAAAAATATTCTTTTAACATTGTTCATCGTTAAAATCGTAATAAGAAAAAACAAAAGAGAAATATTTAAAAAAAAAGTTGGATACAAACAAAAACGCCTTTTTTTTTTTTTTTTTTTTTTTTAATTAAGATAAACGATAACGAAAATAAAAATAAAGAGAAGGAGATTATCATAGATACAAAATGATAAATTATGATATTAATAACACAACTTACGATAGTTTTAAGACAAAGTTATTCTCCGAGAAATTGAATTATGTCTAAATAAACATTTTTAAGTTTATTGAAATGAAGCAGAAAATTTATTTAAGGAGGTAAAGTGGTACAGTTAAAGTAATTTAAATATTTTTCTTATTTTTTTCGTTAGAATTTTTTCTTTTCTTTTTTATGTTTCGTTATCGATTTTTTGAAAGATTTATTAGCTTTTAATAATAAAGAATTTGATATTTTTAGAATTAAATACGGGGTGAAACATAGGAATTGAAAACTTAAATCATTACAGAATATAACTAAAATGTAAATAAGCAAACGCACGTAAATACCCTACACACTCATTTTTATATGCGTGTGTATTTGTGTATTTATATTTGTGTGTGGGGTGGTTTCAATAGTCTAATGATAAAAAACGACAATTAACAATCTTATAACTAAAAATTACGTTTTAAAAAATGCACAATTATATTTATAAATGACGCAATTTGACTTTTAAAACTTTCCAAAAATAACTATAGCTTTATCATTGGCGAACTATAGCTATAGCGTAGCGTACTGGTGATAATTTTAAAATCTTATAGGACAATAAAGGTATTGAATGGTGTTGGGTGTTTAGTGGAAGTAGTTTAAAAACAACTATTACTCTCGACGTCAGCAGTTGAGAACTAGGTCCTCTGGACTAGGATGAATATGTATTTAAATGTTGCACTTCCTGATATGCATCTCGGATATGGAACTGTGGACTAGCGATACGATAAACAGTTTTTTTTTTTTTTTTTTTTTTTTTTTAAATATTAGGTTATTTGGTACGACTCTGCACTTGGTAAAAGGATCTAATAACATATTATTTTTTAAACTTATTTTTGTTTAGTTTATATGTGTCCAATAAATGTTCTGATAATCTCAGGTTTCACTTTATATATGCATGCCGTGCTTAGTGAATATAGTTTACGTGTAGTATAGCTTACGCGAATATTTTCGAGAGTTCATTTTCATTTTATTTAACAGTAGAATTTCTAAGAGTGAAAAGACCAAAAATCCTATTATAAAATAACACTAATAAAATTTTAAAAAGCCGTGACAGTAAGTAAACACATTTTTTTTTTTTTTTTTTTTTTTTTTCATAAACGCCATACAATTATGTTTAAATGCAAAAACTGTATAGTTAAAGTTACTATACAGTTATATGAAACTATACATTTATTATCAAATTATTACATTCTATAAACAATGTCATTCACTATTTAAAAAATAAAGGGTAATATCATTCGAAACACTAAACTGGCGAATAAATATTTCACTTGGTTTTCAAAGGAACTTGATATTCCAAAATGACGACAGAACAAATATTCTTCACAGTGACATTTGGCAAGCTCATGGTGCGATAACGGATCTGAATTTCTTCTCTTAAATTACAAAGTGTTTTCTATAAAGTTAGCATTATGTGACTTTTTCTCCGGATTTCTCATGGCGTCAGACGACCTAAATAACTTGTCTCAGTATTTCTACTCATATTAAATCGTCCAAAATAGTTTTAAGAATAATTATTATTGTAAACTGATAAACGCAAAAATAATATATATATATATATACATATACATATATAAACTAAATAAGCAAAATAGTAATAATAATAATATATATATATATATATATATATATATATATATATATATAAACAAAATAAACAAAAAAGTATAAAAACTAAATAATTCTTATTAACTGTTAATGTGCAACATACATAAGAAAAATATTTTGCTTAAGAATTAAATTAAAAATGGACAGTTTGTAAGTAGTTAATGAATATCCTTTAAACACATTCTTGCTGTAAAAACAGAAAATACTTCGACAGACCTACATTTTTTTCCCCTATTTAGTTTTTTTACATATTAAATTAAACCTACAGTAAATTATTAAATATGTGAGGTGAGATATAGCGTCGAGTTGAGGTAAATGAAAGTCGCCGTAGGTAATCAGTAAGATGTTGATGAGAGGTTGGGAAAATAATCCAGCATAGTTCGCGACGGTAGTGTTGAAATCGATAAAATGAAGTCGAGTTGGGGTGATTGTATGTCGGCATGGAGTGTCTAAAAGGAAAGTAGAACCTACGCAGTTTGAGTAAAGATGATTGACTGCTATTAGTTTTGGAGAAATAAGTTGAGGAATCAAAGTGAAGAATGTGGTCCATTTTTGAAAAGTGTTTAAATATAGAGGTGTTTGAATGAACGTTTGTTAGTGTTGGAGTATAGCGGAGCGTTAAACGATTGTTAATTTATTAGTGAGTTACGTGTTGGAAGTTCGATAGTTTTGACGAGCAGTAGTGTTGTAAAGAGTTATAATGTTTAGTGGTGCACGAGATTTACTTGGAGTGTCAAGTTGTTCGTCGACGTTGTGTGAGATTTGGAGGTATTCATCGAAGGACTAAAAGTTTAAAACTGGGTTCTAAAGATAGTTATAATAGCCACCAGTGGTTAGCATAATTATCCATAATAGCTTTAATTTACTTATTTAATATATTGCGAGTTTATTTTATAGTGTCCCCTTACCCATAGTCAAAGTTTGTATAAACTATTGTTTAATTTTATATAAGAGTCTTTTTGATTATCTTGTAAATTTAAGTAGTTATTAAGATGGGAACTGCGGAAGCCAAGGCGTAGACCTCTCAACTTTTCACGTGTCTCATTTTTACCTTTTAGATTCCACTTTAATTATACACCAAGTGAAGTTATAAATAGAAAATGAATATCCTGGTGTGTCACTCACCGTTTTTCTCTTACCCTTCATTTCAATACTGTAAAGACATATTGCAGTTTAAGGCGTAAGATGATTGAGGTAAGAAAATAAAGTTCAATCTTAAAAAAAAAAAAAAAAAAAAAAAAAAAAGGTTTAGGATAAGTTTTATTTGTCGTATAAACCTGTGCAAGGGGCGCTACCACCCGTATCAACCCCCGTTCAATTACATTACCTACATTCATAAAAAACAAATTATATGCTGCCAGTAAATTTAAAAGTTTATTTCAAATTATTCAGATACCATTTACCAGCACTAAGCCTCGAAATTTACCAATCTTGTTCAAACTTTCCAAGTGAGAAATTAATAGAGACTTCAAAACAGCAAATTCGAACTTGCCGCATTTACTTATTATTATTATTTTTTTTATTTTAACATACGGTGGTAACAGACGTACATATAGATCAATAATTAAAAATTTGACTTTCATATTCAGAGACCTTGAAACGATATATAATGCGAAAAATAAATTGATAAATAAGTAAATAAATAAACAGAGCTGAAAGTCGAATATATATATGCTTAAATTATGGAACTGAGATATTAACTTTCCTCTCTGAGCCTTTCGTCGGCATAATAAAATGCAGAAAAACGCTTCCATCAAACCATATTCTAAGCCAAACATTCTTTTACTGTTATAAAAAATATATATTCATTCCATTTTGATTAGCTCAGCCTATATTTGTTACGCTTAACTTACCAGAAATTTCGCCCATAGGCGTTGGCCATAAAGTCAAAAGAGAATAAACGAATAAAAATTTATTCATTTTTCAGCGATTTAACAATCCTAAATAGCATTTTTCCATTACGAATTAGATTCTAATTAAACCATTAAACGATTAAATCAATTAAATATAATACATAATTAAGATATTGTTATTTTGTTTGCAATTCACTGCACTATAAATCAATTAAATTAAAATGAAGAATGAATCTATGGAATTACGCAAAATTTTTTTAACGATTAGCTAATACAACGAGTATATTCTTGGATTTTTAGAACTTGATACTGTGAAATTATTAAGATGTTTACACTTTAACAGGTAACTATGATTTGATTAACGTTATGTATATAATAGGGAATTTGAATTGAGAGACTAGAGTCAACATAGACCTTTCTTTTTGAATGTTGGATTGCGACTCAGTTTAAAATTGCGCAGTGGATTACAGGAATTAGAATGTTCTGCGCAGTGTTTGAATAAAATTCAAGTTCCAGTTACTCTTTGGTTCTGCCATCTTTTTACTTTCTCTTACCCATAGGGTCGAGAAAGTATTGTTTTAGGGTCAAATTTTCGAACGTGAGTTTTTATTATATTTACATGTTCTGAGGACCCCTGAATACAAAAATCATGTTTTTAGCAAGTGGTCTGTGTGTCTGAATGTGTGTCTGTCTTTCATCAGCATATCTCAAGAACAAATAGTAGCAGAAATTCCAAACTCGGTATTGTAAATGTCTATCATATTGGGATGCTACAGTAAGCTTTTCGTTGAGTTGAAGTGTCTATGGGAGAAATTGCAGGTAAGTAGAGTTTAACATCTATAAACTGCACAGAAACAAATGAAAATAATACATATTTTTTGTAACAGAGATAGTCAACTGGGAAAAAAATGTGTATGTAGGAGCCTCGCCTCCTCTCCTGGGGGGAGTCTACCCTCGAGAGGAGTAAATTTTCATAATGGGTACCTTTCAAAAGAGCTCGCCAATACCTTTAAAACGAATGGTTGAAACATCGATCTGCGATAATTTAAAATATAGTTAACGATTTTTTTTCATTTTTAACATTGTTTATTTTTTTTAATGTATTATTGAGAATAAATTCAACATTGTTTTTTTGGTTATTTAGTGTGATACTACTTCTCTAATATGGAATTCGTCTGAATTGTCAAGAAAGATAATTTGTTTAAATAATGATTTTAATAAATTATTTAAAAAAAAAAGAATTATTTTTTAATAACCGAATTAAATTCTATATAAATGAAATTAATTAAAAGGGGTTAGCCCCCCCCCCCTCAACCCCCCGTTGTGAGGAGGTGGTAGCCTCCCTCACACAGAACTAAATTTCATATAAAACTCTTCCGAAGCCCGATTTGAATTGTTTAGCATAGGTTTACATAACAGTACTAGTTATGTTACCTTTTAATCTCCAACCTGTATTTATAGTATTAAATTTCAGGGTAAGAGAAAGTCGTGTGAGTGACACACCAGATTATTTCATTTGCGATAGTTACAAACGCTTCTTTTCATTCACAACCAGACGTAATGTAATTGAATTCTTTTGGATGGGCCTGTATATGAACCATTTAATTGATCTCAATGAAAGCTTAGTGTAGCATTACTATATGATACAGATTTAGAATGCTGAGTTTGGACTTCCAGCTACTATTTGTTCTTGAGATATAATGATAACTGGCAGATACATAGGCACACTGACGAACCGCTAAAAACATGTTATTTTTTAATTCAGGGGACTCAAAACGAGTAAATAAAACATACACTCGATTTCGAAAATTTGATCCAAAAACAATACTTTCTCTAACATTTACACGAATGAGAGGAAGTAAAAGAATTCACATTTAACAAAGAATATTCGTTTATAATTTGAAGTAGTTTAATTTTGCTAGCCGTAAGATAAACAAAATAAGCTCATTTAATAGCATCTTAAAATTTATATGTATATAAAAATTTTTTAACTATTATACAAACTTATAATGATATTAAAGGAAAGAAAAATCTACTAGATTTATCTTCATTTATCAAAAAAACGAAACTTTAAAATTTTTCCTTCAACAAAACGTACATGCATTCATATAACTACATTTAAATATACCTTTTTTTTATCTGCTAAAAATGCTTTAAAATTTGTGTAATAGTTTTTGGGTTTTATTATTATTCAATTGTTCATATATATCGGGAAAAACATTACATTCTAAGTTTAAAGAGTTCTATTTTTTTCTGATATCTGAAATATCTGAAATTCCTCTTCTATCAAATAATACAACAAATTTAAATAAGAGCAAATTTAAAAAAGAAGAAGAAGAAGATTGCGTTAATTTTTACGTATATATTATTAAAATAAAATGTAACCATTTAAATAAACTGAATGCGGGTAAAAAAATATTGAATTAAATAAGAAGAATTTTTTTTTATTATTTACAGTTTAAATTATATATTATGTTACTAAATACTTTTCAAAAGTAAAATATTTTATCTTTATTCCATTTAAAATACATTCTGAGTATTAGTCATGGTGTAATATATATATATATATATATTCTTTTCACACTTTTTTTATTATTTAAACATACATAATTAAAATTTCTATAAAAACTTTTTATTCAATTGAAATATTTGTATTTAAGAACCATTTGAGACAGAAAGGAATTAATAATAATAATAATAATAATAATAATAATAATAATAATAAAATAATAAAAAAAAACTCCTAAGACATTTCAATATGCTTGTTTCTGTTTAATTTTAAATGTTATGTGAAGAAAAAAAAAATTATGTTTGCAAGAACAAGTTTAAAATTTAAAAATTTATATTATTTTTTGTTTGCGATAAATTTGACAATATTTGAAACGGTATTTACTTTTTGAGTAAATTGGATACTTCAACAAAAGTACTTTGTTTACTTGTGAAATAAAATGAAAGGAGTTTGAAGTTTACAACAAACTTACAGAAATGTTTCATCTGCTCTTTGTTTGAGTAATAATTATATATATATATATATATATATATATATATATATATATATACTGCGAATGAATCCCGAAATACTTTATTTAAAACAAACAAACAAAAGAATATTAGATTATTTTTATGTAAATGTAAAATATTTAAACATTAAATATATATATATATATATATATATATATATACATACTAGATAAAATATATGTTATCTATACATATATTTAAAAATGTGCGTGTGTGTCCGTTGCTTTGAATGCAGACGACTGATCGGACACCTACAGAATTTTATACGCCGGGCCATATTGGTGTTCCTGGATGTCCCACGAAGTCCGATTCTCGAATTTATTATTACTTTTAATTAATTAAAATTTATATATGTCTGAAATGATTGACTCTGAAGATAGAAAAGATTAGATTAAAATGAAAAGACTTTCCGTGGTTAATAAGTTCATTGACTAGAGTTAATTAGCTCAGTTGTCTTGCTATTAATACGCAATCAGTGGATTCGGTCCTCCAAGATCACAAGCGTTGGTTTTTTACTGATAATTAATAAAATAATCGCACTTTTTAAACATTCACATCGAAGCCCTGTTTTTGAAAATTTTGTTAATATTATTATTATTATTATTATTATTTTCAACTGAGAAGATTTTTTGGTGGTGCTATCTTTTATCATACAGTGAAGATGGTTTTCTGTTCCAAAAACATAGTTGAATATTAACATCATCAATTATCGTTTAGTAAGCACCTAAAATTAAATGACCGCTTTAAGTGCAAATGCAAACAGTGGAGACGAGAAAACACTATTGTACAGGAGCGGGAAATTCTGCCGCAGCCAGCGTGTGCTAGACGCGAAGTTTTAAGCTACTTCAATTGAGTTTTTCTTTTAATTTTTATTTATAATGTGATTTAACTGTACTGATGTTTTTTAAAAATTATTGTAGTGACTAGTGACTTTGAATCCTGTATATGACTTTAATTCTTATACAGACTAATGAAGCAGGCAATGCCTGCTATTTATTAAATATTAAGTGGATATATTTCATGATTCCTAAATAATCTGTAATAAAAGCTTACAAATATGGAAAAAAAAATATCTATAACAATAAGATGAGTTTTAGTTTAATATTTTCAGAAATCGATCTATTGCAATCGCTTCGTTTATCCACATATATATCTATATATCAATATAACAAAAATTTCAAGATAACTCCTGAAATACTACTGCAAATCAAACCAAATTTAGACAGTGAACTTATTATATAAATATCTTGGATGGGTCTTTTAACCAAGTTGCGACGCCTTTTTGTTTTCATGTGGCAGCCATTGGAAAATTTCCAATCCACATTGTAAAAAGCGTATTAGAAGCCAGAATTCCTTGAATTTTGGTGCAAATATAGACTACTTAAGGGTCTCAATCAAGTTTACTAATGAATTTTATCCGCTATTTTTAACAAAGTGGCGGATAACGTATCTTAAATGGGACCACTTGAAATCAGGCTAACACTTGAAAATATAAAATGACGATAACTTTCGAAATGATACTCCAAATAGAACCAAATTTGGACAGTGAACGTATCTTATAAATATATCGGATGCACATGTAAACTAAGTTGCTCCGTCATTTTGTTTTCAAGTGGAGACCACTTTAAAATTCCAAATTCACATTGTAAAAAGCGTATTCCGAATTTGTTTGAACTTTGATGTTTACATAGACCATATAAGAGTCTCAACCAAGTTTATTAATGAAATTTATCCGCAATTTTTAACAAAGTGGCGAATATCTTTAACTAAGCGGGGCCACTTGAAATCTGGCTACAACTTTAAAATTTAAATACCGATAACTTCCAAAATAATACTCCAAATCAAATCAAATTTGGGCAGTGGAATTAACTTATAAGTATTATAAATGAGTTTTTTATCCAAGTTCCCCCATCCTTTTCTTTTTAAGTGGAGGCCACTTTAAAATTTCAAATTCCCATTGCAGAATGTCTATTTCGATTTTTTTTTTTTTTTTTTTAATGTACAGATAGACAATATAAGGGTCTGAAACAAGTTTATTAATGAAACTTATCCGCCATTTTTAACGAAGTGGCGGATATCGTAAACTCAGCGGGGTTCACTTAAAATCAGGGTACAACTTAAAAATTTAAAACCATGATAACTTACAAAATAATACTCCAAATCGAACCCAGATTGGATAGTGAACTTATCTTACAAATATCTTGGATGAGTTTGTTAACCAATTTGGCCCGTTTATTTGTTTTCAAGTTGGGGCACATGAAATTTTAAAATTCATACTGTAAAAAGCATATTTAAGACCTGATTTGCTTGAATTTTTATTTATACATAGAGTATATAAGGGTCACAACCAAGTTTATTAATGAACATTATCCGCCATATTAAACAAAGTGCGGATGTTATAAACTAAGTGAGACCACTTGAAATTAGGCTACCACTTAAAAAATTATAAACATGATAATTTTTTTTTTTTTTTTTTGATACATTTCGAAACAAAGTTGGACTGCGATCTCATCCTATAATTATCGTGGATGGGTTTACTGGGCAACTTGTCCCAACATTTTTTTTCCAAGTTGCGGTCACTTGAAATCCTCGCTGTCACATGAAAATGTGCAATGATGATAACTTTCAAAACACTAAACTGATTCAAACAAATGTTGGATAGTGAACTTATGGTTCAAATGTCTTGGATAAGTTCGCTTGGTAACTTGATCCGTAATTTTATTTCCATGTGGTACCAATTAAAAATTTGTCATTATAACTTTTGTAATACTGAATCAATTCGCATCAAATTTGGGTAATGGATTTATCATTCAAATGCATCAGATAATAACGCTGGACATCTCATTTCGCTTTTTGTTACCAAGTGGTGGCCACTTGAAATCACGGTACCACTTGAAAACTTTTTATCACGATATTTTTTTAAATACGAAATTAGTTTGAACTAAAGTTCGACAGTGAACTTATCATAAAAATATTTTGGATGATTTCTCTGGGCATATGATTCACCATTTTCTTTGAAAGTTGCAGCCACTTAGAATGTCACTTGAAAAATTTGTCATAAGAATAACTTTTGAAACACTGCACTGATTCGAACCAAAATTGGACAACGAACTTATGCTTTAAATATGTTGAATGAGTTTGCCGGGCAACTTCCTCTGTTATATTGTTTCCTAGTGGCGGCCACATAAAATGTATTATCATGATAACTTTTGAAATACTTAATCAATTAAAATAAAAGTTAAAAATGGATTTATCATTCAGATATCTATGATTTCAGTGGGGCATTTTCTCCGTGATTTTGTTTCCAATTTGCGTCTACTTGATTGCTGCCACTTGAGAATTTGTTATCGGGTTAACTTTAGAAATACTGAATTTATTCGGACCAAAGTTGCACAGTGGAAGATCTTACAAACATCTTGGATAAGATCACTGAGCAACTTGTTCCGCAATTTTGGTTCAAATGGCGGCCACTTAATTTTTCAACACGATGGCTTTTGCTATTCTGAATTAATTCGAACTAAATTTGTACAGTAGACTAATCTCACAATTGCGTTTGATATATTCGTTTACCAGCTTGGCCTGCCCTTTTGTTTCCTAGTTCCGCTCGTTTGAAAATTTTAACTTCACATAAAGATGTATTTATGAACTGATTTGCTTAAATCTCCATATAAATATAGCCTAAATCAATATTTCTACCAAGTTCATGTGTGTACGTTTATTTCATGAAAGGTTTTTCAGAAATGTTTTTATCTATGTGCTATGGATATATGATATACATTTGGTATTCTTTTTAACATTTTCAAGAATGTTGAAAAGTGTTTGTGATTTCTGTTTCCTGTCTGTCCATCTATCTGTCTGATCCTCTTCATCTAACTAACTCCCGTAAATTTCAATGAAATTTTCTTGAAACTGATATATGTTATTCAAGTTCACTATAGAACATTCCCTGTTGAAAATTGAATAAATAGCACTACTGGTTTTCATACAGGGACACACAAACGAATTCTAAAGAAATACGTTCTATAAGAATTATTTTTCTAAATCATAACCTTAAATTCAGCAAATTTTAAAGAAATCAACAGACTTTCAATCATCTTTCTATAGTTTACAATTAGCATTGAGCTATACAGAACCACATAAAAATAATCAGATACATTGAAGGCTGTAAAATGAAATTGCTTTTAATTGAATTTTCACCTTTATTAAGATTTTAAACACTTTCTAACTATATTTAAAAGTGAATGCGATTTGAAATAGTTTATCTGTCTGTATGATTGTCCGTCAGTCTCTCTGTGCATCTGCCTGCCACTAGCGTTCATAAAATTTTTCAAGAATACATAATAAATTATATATATATTTCAAGATCTCTTTAAAATGTTCCTGTGTAACTGGTTCATGTACAGGGAACAAAAAATATACATCACATACATGAAGTACTAACATAAAAAATGCTGGAATTGCCTGTTTATTTGTGTTAAGCATTTTTAACACTTTTCAAATTTAAGAGTGATTATGAATTCAGTTAGTTTGTCTCACTTCATTGCCGTCTGTCCGTTGTGTGATAATATAGGCACGAGTACATACCGATAGAAACTGTCAATTATCAATACGAAAAACATGATTTTTCGTACTTTTTAAAAAATAAAAACGAATAAATGCTGACAAATTTCGTAAAATCGAGCGACAGACAAATATTAACAGAAACGCTTAAAAATGCTATTAATAGTAGTATTAAATTCTTGTTTTTATTAAACATAATTTAAAAAAAAATCAAAATCATACAGAACAAAGTTTATTGCAGTAACTAGCGAACATTGTCCGCTAGCGGGTCACTATTTTTAATTGAATCACTATTTTTTTATAAATCATTTTAAAATGAAGAAATATTTTTTTATGAGTCACTAAATTCTATAAGTGAGGGAAAAAAAATCATTTCTGATTGGCACAAAAAATAGCTCCGTATCAGATTCGCTCTTCTAATGATTCAGTACATTATGAATTTTTCCAAAGAAAAATACGAATTGAAAAAATAAATAATAATAAATTCTAATTGGGGAAAATCACAACCCCGTTTTAGCATGTTTTCGAAATATAGCTTTATTTTCTATTGTTAATAAACAATTTATTTGTAACATATTTCTCTTGTTAATGACATACTTTTGAAAGTAATTTAATATGCTGATGTCAATTATTCGATTTATGTATTGAATGAATATGATGCATGTTCAACAACATTTCTTATATTAAGATTTTAGATTTGAAGGAAAAACTCCTTGATTCGATTATAAGGTTTAACTTGATAATATAAAAGCTAGTCTATATTAAATGAATATTTCTTAAATAAATAATAATAAAAGGAGTTTTTCCTTTATTAAAAAATTTGTATACAAACAAAAATTCTTTATATTTAATATAATTCGATGAGAAAGTTTTAAAATAATTCATTATTCAATGTTTAATAAATTCAAATGCATATACAAAGGATTCTGAATATAACTTCTACAAATGATATTGATAAGTTTAAAACATGCCACCATAAATTCAATTAAAAATAATCATGTGAAAAACCTAATTATTAAAAAAAAAATAATAGCTACTCAAGTTTATTCTGTTTGGCAACAGAATTCTCATGAAAATTACATCGCGTGAAAATGAATTGTTTATTTAGAAAAAAAAAAAAAAAAAAAAAAAAATATATATATATATATAAAGTAATGAACAGTTGAAAAAAAAGAAAACTGTTTTCTTCTTTATTATGAGTACGAAATAATCATTTCTGTTTCTCTCACGCAAATACTTTTTCAAAAAAATAAAATAACACTATAAAATAACATTGCCAGACAATTTTGATTAAATTTTAGAACTGAATCGGAACAAGGGTAATTCAAATTGCGTTTTATGCTTCAAAATAAAAGCGAATTTTATTATGTTTCATGAAAAAACAAAATTTGTTTGCTTCAGATTTTTTTTTATATTATTATAAATATTAACTATTATATCTACACTGTTAAAAATTGCAGTTCAATTTGAATAAAAATTTGGTAGTACAGTAGCTGTAATGTACGGGGTTGAACTAAAATTTCGTACAACACTAGCTGCAACCATGCAATAATGAAACCTTGTATCATAATTTGGTGACTCTCAATGTAAAAATGCACCAAATATAATAAATGAACTCACTATCATATGGTTGCAACTATTGTAGTACCAAGTTTTGTTTTAACCAAGTTCCAAATCATGGTAAAATGTTTTAACATGCTTTCGTTGCAGCTACTTCAATAACATGATTTAGTTCAACCGACCACAAAATTTTAACCAGTGGACATGTATATTATGTAATGTACATTGCAAAGAAAAAAAAAATAAAATGAAAGATTTAATGAAATAAAATGAAAGTTAAGAAAACTAAATTTAATGAAAGAAGTAATTTATAAACAACAAATTTAAATACTTAATAAGTAAGAAAATGCAGCAAATTCTAAATTTCTTTAATATCTACTATCATGTATTTTCAATTTCAGTATGTTTTCTTTTTATACTTGAAAAAAGCGGTTTCAACATTATTTCCTAATAAATTTTGGTATATCTGCATAAGCATTTAAACTTTCATATTGAGATTTAAAAAAAAATAACACTTTAATTGAATTTATTCTTTACTTTAAATAGACTATCCTAATTAGTATACAACATGATATATTTGCAGAGTTTGATAGATAAATTACAAACGAGCATCTTACTATGTTTCACGAGTCTCTAAACATAGAATAACAGCCTAAGTGAATTATTACAGAAAAAATAAATTTTCTGTAAATTTCCTGTATTCTTTCATTTTCAAAATAAGACCATAGATAAAATAACATATTTCTATATTTATGCTTATGCTTAAAAAAATGAATAAAATAAAATAAAGTAAAAATAAAATAAAGACATATAACACGATAAAATTAAGAATTGATTTATTTAAAAATAGCTTTCTATGCATATTTTCAATACGGTTTGTCAGTGTGAGTTATAATTTAAGAATATATTCGAAAATAGAATTTTTTTTTTTTTTTTTTTTTTTTTTTTTTTATCTTCCCTTATTATTTGCAAATGCAAAAGCTCAATGGCTATTTGAATGCAAACATTTAAATATGTAAAGATTATTCATATATCTACGTATAATGCAATTTAAAAATTTGAGCTTAAGGGAAAATTTTATAAATATCGTAAGATAAATTTTAAATCTCAACATCATCTTTAACTTTAATACACTAGGGAAATTTATTCTAAAATTACAAGTCATAAACTTTTCCTAAGTCTTCGTTTTAAATTGCATCTTAGAAGACCTACAAGGAAATATTTAATGACTTTGAGCAGTTTGAAATAAAAGTAGCTTTTGAGCGTTAAAATTATAACAACTTTTATGAAACGAAAATAATTGCGTAGTAAAGCTTTGAAATTAAGAAATTTGAAGAAACATTTTTGAAAATTGAAGAAGTTTAAGATAAACTTTTAAAGTAATTTCAGACAAGAATAGTTTTAAGTTTCTATAGAATATATTTTTATCTGAAAATTTTAGAAAAAAATTATATTTTATAAAATTAAAAAATGCAGTTTTTTCTTCATTACATAATAGACTGTATAGAAAAGATAAAACAGTTAACACTGTAAAAGTAGTATTCGTGCACTTGTAATATTTTCAAAAGGTAATATTCTTTTTTTTTTTTTTTTTTTAATAATTAAAATACATTTGTTTTAACTAAATCATTATTAACATGCAGTAAATATTATAAAAATATAGCAATTAACTATAAATATTTATAGCGATTAACTTTTTTAATAGTACAGTTAGCATATAAAATGCTGTATCTTTCTTTGTATAAACCGCAGTTATAAAAAAGATTTTCATCGGAGAATTTTAAGTAACAAGCACAAAGCTGTACTTTTAAGAAACAAAATTGTAAAACTAATTTTCTAAACAACAGGGTATTGAATTCTACTAAATATTAAATATTACATTATATTATATAATTATGCACACACACACACACACACTCACATATATGTGTATATATGGTTTTTGATATTTGTGAACTATAGACATACAGTCACATGTTATAGCTAATTTCTAAATTTTTCTTATCAATAAAATAAAAATTTACGATAAAATATACTTTGCATTTTAGTTGAATATCATTATCATTTTGTAATATTGGATTTATCCAACACTGGTTAAGCTTTTTTTTTTTTTTTTTTTTTGTATGTATTTAAACCTAATTACACATTTTCAATTGTTAAAACAGAAAAGTTAAAATTATATTAATCTTCAAGAATATATGCATATTATGAATGTGATTTCAAGAAAAAATATACATATATATTTATTATTTCTTTATTTTGGAATAAACTAATGGACAATAAAAGAAATAAAATGTGTTTCAAATTACTGATTATTCTTCTATGCACTGTGAATATATCTACATATCTATATCTATCTATCTATCTATCTAACTATATATATATATATATATACTATATTTCTCTAGAATGAATAATACGCCATTTTCTAAATCCCTTAACTAGAAATATATATTTCCGAGCTATGCGTAGAAGGCACGTCAATAAACTAAATAGACGAAATGGTCGAGAATTTCTAGTTTACGCTTTCCTAGATGGTAAAACAATATTCTGAATATTCCAAATATTCTGAATCTTTTGTAATGCGAGAAATTTTCGCTTGATTTTCTAGAATTGGGTAATAAACCAAGAATATAGTTTCTGAAGCCCGTCTCTTGTAATCGGATTTATTTGCAGAGATTTTAAAATAACTGTGCCCTCGATACTATAGGGGAACGTTCTATATTTCTAATAGGGACTTCTAGAACGTGCTTTCCAAGGACACTAGAATTTATAAGGATGACATGTAATTATTTTTTCTAGAGCCACAATTTAGATTCTAGACGTCAGTTACAGATTTTTTTCTCCGCGTGAAACTTTTTTGCTTTTTTTTATTTTTTTTTTTGGAAATAAATTCGTACTTATAATTTATCTCTCTTCAACAAGCATCTATTAAAAGTTTTTTTTTTTTTTTTTTTTTTACCATAAACAAACGAACAGACAACAACAACAACAACAAAGTAATAATAATAATAATAATAATAATGAAAATTGAAGAAAAATAAAGATGAAATTAAAATAAGTTAAAAGGTTCAGCAGTGATAAATTGAGTTATTAATTGTCCTCTAATGATATGATATATCTGAATTAAATCAGTGATTATTTTTAAAACAGTTATTGTACACACGGAAAAGGTTTTTTTTTCTTTAAATAAATAGTGTGATTATAATTAAAGTTATGATTTCCAAACACTATAAAGTTAAAACTAAATTTTATATTGACTCGATATTTTACCACAACTATCGTGAGGGATGAAATTTTGTTTCTCAAAGGCTGAAAAAAAAGAAAAAAGAAAAAATGCTCTAAAATGTACCATTAATTATCTGTATGGTGACTTTTTCGTGAAGCTCGTCTTTTTCTTTTGTCACTATGACTGTTTTTGCTGCAGACACGTATTCTTGTTTTTTTTTGCTAAAACCGTTGCTATAAAACCTTGGAGCCTATTCTTTCCTGCTATTCCATTATATTGCAAGCAATATTCTCGCATTTAATGAATCTATTTAGGCATTTCCATTTACAGTACTTTGACAGAACTAACTATAGAGACATTTTAGAATTAATTTATTTTTTTTTTCCTCCACCAAACAAAGTTCTATTACCTCATGACTGTTCTTGTAAAAAAAAAAAAAAATAAGTCATTCTGACCGGTAGTCTTAAAACTTTAGTGCTTTTTCTAGTCGAAAATTCAACTTTAATCACATTGTACAAATAACAGTGTGACTACCAAAATCGTATTCGTTTTACATGTCCTTATAATAAATAATAGGATTTACCTGATTTATTAAAACCATTCAGCATATGAACTATTATTTAAAAAGAAACAATTTATTAATATGTTTGTATCTATACGAAACTGTGTAAAAAAAAAAAAAAAAAAGTATATTCGGCATTTCTCAAAGTAGTTGCAAACGTAGATTACGCAACTTCTTTTCTGTTTCATTAAGAAAATTTTTTGGTAATAACAACACAAATGTATACAAAATTCTTAATTTATTTTAGTATGTTAATAATATCTACAAATATTGTGTTGTAAAATTGTCATTCGACTTTTTTTTTCATGAAAATTATCATTTGTAATTTATACAATGCTAATTTACAAATGCAAAAATATCATACAAATATAATATCAGTAATAGACAATTAATGGATAACACGTGTAACACAATATCTTTATTAATTTTAATGATAAAACATTAAATAAATAACGAATTAATATTAAAAACGTATTATAAAAGTACTATTCAAATAGTAACTTTAGTTTTTATGGGAAAAAGTACTTTTTTTTTTCCTTTCATCTTTTTTTATTACTTAAGACTTCTTTACTTTTTAGCGTTAAAGAAGAAAGTTTATATATTCATTCTAATAAAACTCATTTTATAACTAATGCATCGTCTTTCATTTTCTACATACATATGAGTGGAATATTAATTATTGCATTTCGAATTCTCAGGGTATTGCAGTTCTAAAGATCTTAGACCCATTGCATACTTAAGAACTTGTAAAGGGTGTCTTTATATTATTCATTTCTTACTTTCAATTTCATTTAAGTGACTTTTGAGAATTTAAAGATGAAAGAGAATGATGGGTTTTAATGTATATCCCTTACTTCAAATGCATTGTTCTTAACGTCACAGTATCATGAAAAACATGTCCCTATTGTAGTTATAAAATTAACACTTCATTGAATAGTCATTTCATTCAAGTGGTTCGAAATAATTTGCATTCTACACAGATTTATCTCACTTAAAGTTTTAATTTGCTGCAACAGTCAGTTGGTATTTATGACGTCATTTAAATAAATTAAAATTTGTTTTAAGACAAATGATGTTGCGTTGTGACATCTTTAGTCAAATTCTAATAAACTTGTAATAAAATATTAGAAATATTAGAGTTAATATGTATAGAAATGTATATTTGTATGTATATTTGTAAATATGTATATTTTGACAAGAGAGACAGAGAGAAAGAGAGAGAGAGAGAGAGAGAGAGTTATACATTAAATAAAACTTTTGGAATAAGCTCTTCTTTAGAAGGAATTTATCAAAAATTAAGAATAATAAATAAGCTGGTGCGTCACTCACTCGAATTTCTCTTAAATTTAATACTATAGGGGAGAAGGTGGTAATATGGACCACTTTTTATTTTTTAACAAAAAATGCACTTTTTAATGGAATTTTTTCAACAATAACTACTGTAATTTAAGAAAATATCCTTCCACTGAACATTTAAAGTTATTAGAAGGTAAAACATTAAACGTTTTGAAGACCATTAATTTTTTTTAAAACATAATACAAAAATAGCTGTCTTACAAAGTGGGGTGGTAATATGGAACAATAAAAAGTGAAACAAAAAAATATTTATTGGGTTATTTGTTTCAGAAAACATTACTAAAAAAAGGAAAACCTGAACATCTAAAGGAAAGTATTGTAAAAAAATACGCATATTTTATCGAAAAACATAAAGAGGAATTTCTTTTTATTGTAAAATATTGTTTGTAAAAAAAAAAAAAATAATCCTAAAGTTCAAATTAGTCATACTCAGGAATAAAAGTCACAAATATAAATGTCTCCTTCACATCCATTGCATAAAACATGTGCCCATTGTTGGCATACAACACATTTAATCCAAAGTTCTCCGGCTTATGGTAATATGGAACACATTGTTCCATATTACCACCAATCGCCATATTATAAACGATCCCATGAATTTTAAGTTTGAAAAATATTTATCCATAATTTAATCCTGCTATTTTACTATTCAATCCTACAGTTAATAAAAACAATATTAACAATATCTTATATTTATCAATAAGGATGTGAAAAATAGTCATGAAACTTACCTTGTGAAATTTTTTAGAACTGCATAAACAAAGTTCCGCCTGTTACACCATAAACAAAACAAGCTATACTGATGCCAAGCGGTATAGCAATTATTATGATTCCCATTAATTAAGTTTATTTTAGTAAACACAGATGGCTCCAATAGATAAGCAGAAAGAAGCGGTTTCATATTACCACCCTGTTTCATATTACCACCTTCTCCCCTAAATATTGATTGGAGATTAAGGGGTAAGTTAAAGAGTACTGTTATGCAAACCTATGTTAAAACAATACCAATTAGGCTTCGGAGCAGCTTTATATGATAATTAGTTCTGTATGGGTGACCCCCCTCAACCCCCAAATCTCTTATTAAATTCAAAAGTTCATTTTAAATTATTCAGAGGAGATTTAAACGCAATATTCGTTGAAACTTATCAATCTTGATCAAAGTTTTCTAGTAGCAAACAAAGTGAGTTAAAAGCACAACATTTGGAGCGCCTGAAATTTTTGTTTTTAATTTATTCTAACAGACGCAGACAAAGGTCAAAGGTAAAACTTGACTTCGGTGTTGAGGAAGCTTCAAAACGTCTAAATATACAGAAAACCAAGCGATGAATATTTAGCTTATTTATATATATATATATATATATATATATATATATATATATATATGAGGAATTCATTTCAATTCCTGAGCGTCTCTCCTGGACATGGCAAAATATTGCAGTAAAGCACTTCCACTAACAATAAGAAAGAATGTTATGGCTTAAATATTAGCAGCCCTGTATTTACTCTAAAAGTTATGTACACAGCACGTGGAGGACATAAATATAGTCCTATACTAGTAACATATAGCACAACCTAAAGTACACTACCATCACTTTCCAAGTATTGTCTTTCTATAATCTAGTTCTTTTGTGTAGCCCTGTATATGAACAGTGAATAATTTCTATGCCATATTCAACACGAAAAATGTTTTTACGTATATAATATTTATATATTCGTTTCATTTTGTTTAGTGCAGTCTATAGATGTTAAACTTTACTTACTTGCAATTTTCCCCATACACGTAATGTATTTCATTTCTCTTGGGTGCCCCTGTACTCGAACCCTTTGTTTGAGATGAATGAAAAGTTTAGTGTAGCATCCCTATACGATACGCATTTAGAATAATCAAGCTTGTACTTTCTGTTATTTTTTGCTTTTGAGGTATGCTGATAACTGACAGACACATAGACACACACACAGACCAACCGCTAAAAACATGATATTGGATTCAGGGGACTTCAAAACGTGTAAATATAACAAAAATTCAATTTTGAAAATTTGACCCCAAAACAATACTTTCTCTACCTTATGGGTAAGAGAAATTAAAAAAAAAAAAAAAAAAAAAAAGAAAATTATTTAAAGAAACAAGAGAAAATTTTTATTAAAAAAAAATTGTTCAGTTATGTATATATGATTATATAGAAAGTTTAAAAAAATTATTAAATAAGTTAAAAAATTATTGAAAAAAAAAAATCTACAAAATACATTGATGATCAAATCAATTTTAATGTTTCGAATATTTATAGAAGTTTATTCGTGTTTTAAAATTAAAAACTGAAAACAATAATAAAGCATTTAAAATAATGAAGTACCTAAACATTTGTCAGTGAATTATCAGTGTATAGCCAGTAAATCATGCTATTTTATGTTTCATGCGTTTCTTATATTATACATAATATTAATAATGTTAAAATTATATGTGAAAAATTATATTTAGGATTTTATTTTTAATTGTTTTTTTTAATCTAGACTTATTTTTGGTAAAATAAATATGGTCAAAGTTTTTTTTTTTTTTTTTTTTTTTTTAGGTATAAATTATTTTACACACATACATATTGTTTAAATAGCATTGTTTTAATTTTGGCAATGAAATACTAAAATTTTTCTCTTTAATTTGAAAGAAATAATGAAATAAAATAGTTAATGATCGAAACAAATATAAATCGTAGAAAATTTCCTTAAATACACATTACATTTATTTTCATTTTTATTTTTTAAATCAATCTCAGTTTTTTATATGTCTTAAATTATATCTTAAATAATATATAAATACGTGTGTGTGTGTGTGCCCTCTACTTTCAAAACTGACCAACTCTTTAAAATAAAAATGTGTTATTTTTTTTTTTTTAACACTCTAAGTAAGTATTTCCACCATCTTGAAACTACAAATTATGCTAAGGTCCGCCAAGTTATATGTTATATGAGTGATTAGGAAATACTACTTCTAGTGAATATGAAGATGACTGGTTTTAAAAATTACCAGCTTTAGTATTTGACAGTTTTGCAGAATATCGTGTCTTCGAAACCAGTATAACACACAGAATTGACCACCTTTGGCATGGTTTATTGCTTCTAGATGGTAGGAGTGTTTACTTAAAACTTAAAAAATTGAAAAAAAAAAATTCGCATTTTCCAATATTAAGGAGATTTTCGGTTTTGCAACTAGACGACGACACATATATGCACGTGTATTCTTCTTTTATTTTCATTTTATTTTAACCTGCCAACAAATATTTTCCTCAAACCATTAAGAATACTACGCATTTTTTTTTTCTTTTTTCATTTATTAAGATATAATATATATATATATATATATATATATATATATATATAATGGGGGGAGGCGTCTCTAATCTTCCATACATTAATCATAAGTTGATAAATTTTATCTATTTTAAAGATTTGAATACTGAAAATGCTTTATGCTTAAAATAAAATTTTGTTAAAAGTATTTAGAATATTTTACAAATGCAGCATTTTACGAAGAAATATTAACTGGCTTATTGGTCTTAAAATATGCTTAAAATTGAAAAGTGGGATTTATTATGATAGTATACAACAAAGTGATCTACAATACAAAACTAATGCACATTTAAAACATTATACATAGATACCGAAAGCAATAACATATCTGCGAATATGCAAACAGTTCCAAGCTGATTTTCTACTCATCTAGAAGGGTTAATATCTCAGATACGGCCATTTTACATCTAACAAAGAGGATTTAGCATTTTCCAAATGTTCCCGTTCACTTCCAGTGTCTTTTTAAATTATGTTACAAATCTACAACACATTCTTAGATTATTTGCTTTTAAGATTTTACAATATTATAAAACGAAAAGTAACATATTTATTTCGATTTAGGTCACTTCAATGTAATTTCTTCAATTCTGCATAAACAAATTGAAATAGATCTTGAATAAAAATTCAAAGATCAATACATAAATCTATTTGTAAAACTATGTTACGTAATGTAAGACTATTAAAATGCTATGTTATAATATATTCAGCAATGATGAATTGATTTCTGAATATTGTTTTGCTGCTACAATGTTTAATTTAGAATAAAGGCATTAATATATATATTTTAAATTAATAAACTTTCTTTTAAAAATCTAGTATCTATATAAAAACTTTTACGTAATTCAAAAAATAAAGAAACGTTAAAAATAAATACCCGTTTTTAATTCATAAGGGTATCTATTTGAAAATCACACTGATAAATTTTCTTTATAATTCCACCATACATACAAATAGTCTTTCATGAGATATAACACATATAACGATGAAACGAAAAAATTATAAATAAAAACTTACTTGCTTTATTTGTTTTGTTTTTTTTAGATATATGAACGAAAACAGGAATATATATATATATATATATATATATATGTATATATATATCTTTTTTTTTTTTTTTTTTTTTTTTTTTTTTTGAGACTGATATTGCCTTCTACACAACATATTTTGCAATAAGTACAAACACATCGTTTACTTAATTTATTATTCGGTTACTTCTTTATTATCTCCATTTTTTATTCTTTACCCTTCAATCCATATGTAAAAAATATTCATTACATACATCCATAATATGAGAGATTCGTTGAAATAATAACATGGATACTGTTAATCCATATTATTTTACTTTTATACTTTTTGAACTGTTATGTAGTGCATTTTGTTTAACTGATATGTGAATACATGTAGCATATATATACAGACATTTGTAAAAGTTTAAGACCAGTAGCCCATTTTCAGTATCTTAACACATTGCATCATATGCGCAGATTATTGCGTCATATCATGTGCTGATTGCATCAGACGCATTCTACTGCTATAAATAATGGTGCCCGGCACGTTTATCGCCATTTGTTTATTGGATTTTGTCGTAAATAGTACTGATTTGTAATAATTGTAATTGGTAAAAAAAAACGTTACTTACTGTTACATAAAGCTCAAAAATAATAAAATTGGATTTTCTGAAGGTCAAATAAATTTGAGGGAAAATGTGTGCAAGACAGCTGTGCATCAAGCTATCAGTAAATTTGAAATTTTGGGAAAATGTGTGGACCTTCAGAGAAGTGGTCGCTTTAGAAAAACAAATGCAAGTGATGATCATGTGATAAGAAGGATGGTCGTACGGGATTCAAGAACCTTCTGCAATACGATTAGACAATCTGTGGCTACAAAGGGCACCAATTTCTGAAAATTTACTGAAATGTTTATGTCGTGTCTCTATAAATTTACAATAATTCTTAGTTAAAATGGTGGAACTGAGATTCTCCACATTTATTGTGTATTTTTGTGTATATTTATTATTCAATTTCTCAATGTGAAAACTTAAAATGAATATTTCTACTTTATAAAAAACAGTCAAAGTAAAAAATGTATTCTTGCCAATAATTAATTGAATTAATATCAGTCATTAAAATAACGTATATGAAATAGAATTTTTAGCAACTCAATTTATTTTACTCTGCGATTTTGGATAAGACTTAAAAAATATTACCAGCAGTTTCCTGTTTAATTTCGTTATCGTCGCAGTTTATTTTTATCCACTGAAATTATTTTCCCTTTATTACTTAAAAAATAAAATAAAATAAAATAAATAAATAAATATGTAAGGAAAAGTATTTATGTTTTTTAAGGAATATATGATATATATATATATATATATATATATATATATATATATATATACGAGAGTTGTAAATTAAATAGTGAAAACTTTTCCTTGAAACTCGCAGAAGGGCGGGCATGCGCAAATAGGATATGGGAACGGTGAGGTGGCGAGGAATTTCGTTTTCATCGCTCTAAAGCATGTTTTCAAAAGGTGATCAGCTGTCGTGGCTTAAAATCGAAGTATTCGTGCTACCCCATCATGCTACTGTCCTATATGGTAAAGCATTTGTGCGACAGGCTTCCATTAATCCTCGATAGCATTCTGTTGCATTTTTGCCACGGGCAACTTCGATTTTAAGCCACGACCGCTGATCACCTTTTCAAAACATGCTTTAGAGCGAAGGAAACGAAACTCCCCACTTTAACGCCACACAACAACTACCCTTCTTAGCAGATCGACTGTTTTTTGCACTCTACACATCGACAACAGCTCCACCTCACAGCTCCCACATCCTATTTGCGCATGTCCGCCATTCTGCGAGTTTCAAGGTTAAGTTGCCACTATTTAATTTACAACCCTCGTATATATATATATATATATATATAAATATATATATATATAAATATATATATATATATTTTAAAACGTCACTAAGTATTACTAAAATACTTAGTATATGCTAAGTATTTTTAGTATTATGATAGAAGGAGATATAGCTGGAAAAAGTTTTACAACTCAATATTTTAAATTTTTACTTAAAATCATAAAATGAGGAAATACCAAAAATATTAATATTTTTCCCTTTACATAATTAGTTGCTTTAAAACAATTTGTTCGCTTTTACAATTATTTTTTCACGGTCGTTTATTCATAATTTTATAGTTTAACTAGGATTTCGACTTAAAAATAAAAATTTTAATCTGTTTATTATTATTATTATTATTATTATTATTTATTTATTTGTTTGTTTGTTTAAAAAAATGTAAAATGTGTCCGATATCCTAAAAGTATTAAAAGATTATATCTAGACAGAAGCATGTCCTTTGAGGGAATAACCTTAATTACATTTCTAAATGAATAAAAGATATTTCATTCTCAAAGGACTATTTTGCTAGAAGAATCTCCTTTGATGATGTCAATACTGACTGTAATTAAGATTCCTTTAAGTTCTAGTTCCATATGGGGTTACGTTAAAAGAATGTAGTACAAAGAGATTCGTTAAAGTAGTTTCTTTGGCATTCGGTATTTGATTCGTATCCCAGAGTTACTTTTATTTGCCAAATGCTTTACATTAATTAAGATGTGGGTTCTTTCCTTACTTCGTCGATAAAAAGAAATGAGGCAAAAAAAAATAATAATAATAATAAATCGATTTAAAATATTTATATCCTCGTAAATTCACGTATTGAAAAATATTCTATTCGTATTATTATATTTTAAACTCGTGAATATATATGTATATATACACAGCTCAAACAAATTATGGGAGCAATCAAAAAAGGGAAGAAACCGTTGCACAATACCCATGCATGGGTATAAAATGCAGAATACACGAGTAACGAAATGCAATGGAGAAAAAAAAATAGTTGTACTAGGAGAACTTTAATTATTCGGAAAGGCAGAAATATCATGAAATGATGCTTCATGGTAATAATTTGTTTACATGTAAATGAAAAAAAAAATGTTTGGAAATGATACAGAATGCTTAGTATGTGTGATAACGAAGGCAAACAACTTGGAAATTTATAGGATAGAACAAGTGCGTACAGTTGGAAAGTGTTAATTGTCAATGCGTACTATATGTTTTTTCATTCTTTTTTTATTTATCTTTTTATTTTTAAATTAAGTCTTATAACAATTTCACTACCCAATATGAATTTTAATTCATCAGAAGCCAAATTATTATAATTTTTTTTTTTTTTTTTTTTTTTTGATGAAATGATTATGATTGTTAAACCAAGTCATTAAAAAAAAGTCTCAAAATAAAATTGATGTTTGACGACCTAGTTCTCATACTTCCCCAGTCAGAACAGCTTTAATGTAGGACATTTATGACAACTTTTAAATATTTGTGCCTCGTTGGCTATGCTTTTTAATTTATTTAATTATTTATTAATTAAACATGTTTTTGCGTTTCTTTAGACAATTTATGACAAAGGTTCATATTTTGTTTATGTCATTAAATTATTGCTAGGTTTAAAATGATGACGCTTGGGATGATTGTAAAGATGCAAATTTAAAAATAAATTTTTCCATAAATTTATATCATCGCACTTTTAATAGTCTTTTATGAGTTACTGTAACCGAACAATTAACGTTATTTATGCTATTTTTACCAGGAAATTTACCTGTTGAAAATAGCATAAATACATAATTCAGTTTTAATTCTTACTAAATTTTTTTTTCGAAAATCAGAGCACGAATAAATTAAAAACATAAGCGTTTTTGTTCATTTTTTTAGAAAATATTCAGAAAAAAAAATAATAATAATAAATAAAATATATTTACTCGAACGTGCACTATGGTGCACCAGTGGTTCAGAGTCCTGCTCTCAAGCTGGATGAAGAAATGAGCCAAATTTGATTCCAGTACACCGGCGTAGTCGCTAGATGCTGTCATTGGTTTTCTTCAAAATTATTCTTGTAAGCACAAGATAGGAATCATTAGAAAGTCTTTATGGAGAGATTTTCTCCCTGTTCTACTCCCTAGCGTAGCCTTCCTATAGCCTTTAACACTTACAACCACAAAAACAAACCAACCACAACTTTGAATACGTTACAGAACGAAACACTTTTATCATACACTATTAAATATGCATTACAAATGCAATTGTATCTAAACGAAATCTTAAAATTGTCGAATGATGGCTATGATACATAGTAAATTTAAATGAAGATTAAAGTGTATTGCATATTATACACATATGTTGTATATTATACCACATATATTGTATAATATATAGATCTATCATCCCCATGTTATGTACAATAGACGTTTGATGCCGAAAAAAGAAAGTGATATCAGCCATTACCGAGTATTGAAACTCAGCAATAATAATAGGATAAACTGTTGATGAACTTTGGAAATGTCGAAATATATTGTGGTTTTTAATTGTTCTAATAAATATATGAAAGGGGATAGGATAAGTTTTCATTAGTAAGTTATCTTTGACTATCTTATAAAAAAATATAAATTTTATAATCAATTGCTTGTTTATTATTATAATATAAATACTCTTATGAATTTTAATGAATTTATTATTATTATTATTTTAAATATTTTAATATTCTTGAAGGTATTTGAATATTTTTGGGTGCCCCTATATATAAACCAATAGCGGTATTTGAACAGTTTTCATTAAGGAATATCTTAAACAAATATCAGGTTTAAGGGATTCCATGAATATTTAGGGGAGTTAGAGCACGGACAGACAGATCGAAGTCATTAACACTTTTCAACTTTGTAGGTAAGTATAAAAAACAAAATAGATGCAATTAAATTTTACCAAAAATAGATAGTATATGGAAACAATAAAATTCTTAAAATCACTTATTCAAATATATATATATATATATATATATATATATATATATATATATATCTTGTGAGTCACTTACACTGCTTTTTCTTGTCTTGCATTTCAATACTATAAAGAAAGATTGTAGATTGAGGCGTGCGATCAAAAATGAGATGATAACGTAATAAGGTTCAATTTAGATTTTTTAAAAAATTAAACAGGTTTAGGTATATTTTTGTTTGTTATAAAATTCTATGTTAGTGGATTACCAGCCTCCTCAACCCTCATTTAATTATAGTGCCTACATTTATTAAATCAAAAATCAAGTACGTTATTAATTTCCTTGAAAGAAGTAAATCTTGATCAACTTTTCAAGTGGCAACTAGATATGGAATCCAAAGTACCAAATTTAAATTTCCCGCAGTTATTTATTGTCAAATTATGCTGATAATTCATGTATAAACAGATCAACCACTAAAAGTTTCACTTTCGTATTCCGGAGGCCTCAAAACGTGATATTATACAGAAAAAAATGATCTAAAAAAACTACTTAGTTTACAGTATGGGTATGAGAAATTAACTTTCCGTCCTGTGTCAGCAATGTTGTTCGACATGAAAAAAAAAAAAAAAAAAAAAAAAAAACAGCAAAGCACTTACGTCAATTACGTTTAATAGAAAAAAAATATTTAGCTTAATATTGGGTAGTTCTGTATATTGCCTATTAAATATATACACATGACATTGTATACCACGTAAATTTAGTTTTATATGTAAAACACGTAACTTCCATCGATTCTCAAGTATAGCTCCAATATATCCAAATACTCTATAGGTAATCCTGTAAATGAATGATGAATGATTGCCATACCACAATCTACACAAACCGTGCTTTTATGCATATTAAAAAAAAAAATCCCATGTATAGTTCCAATATATCCAAATAATCTGAGTAATCCTGTAAATGAATGATGAATGATTACCATACCACAATCTACACAAAACATGCTTTTATGCATAGAAAAAATATGTTAATTTCATTTTGTTTTGGAGTAGCCTATAGATGTCACACTGTACTTATGGAAATTTTCGCTCATAGGCATAATGTAATTTTCTTGGATGACCCTATACACAAACCCTTTCTCTGATCTCAGGGAACAGTTTAGTGTAGCGTCACTATATGATACGGATTTAGAATGTCGAACTTCGACTTCCTGCTTCTATTTCTTCTTGAGATATGTTAATAACGCACACACACACACACACACAAACAAACAAACAAATAATATTCTATCTATACCATGTACATGAGTAAGAGAAAATATAAAGAAAAAGAAAAATGAAATTGAAAATTTATTTTTAGTACATAAGATATTCATAAATTTATTTGTTAAATTATCAATGAGTATGCTCGTGTGTACTCACTCGGGATAAAAGGACATTGCAGGTTAAAATAGCCGTATTTCATGACTGAAAAAGAATTCCACCCCCTCCCCCCCGCGCTGATCAATCTACGCCTTATTACAAAATCTATAGTAATTACAATATCTCATTTTTTATACAACCCCTTAAAAATGGATGAAAATTCTAGAATTTTCAAATTGCAATAACTTAGCGAAACTTTCACTCAGAAAGATGATTTGTTTCTTTTATTATTATTATTATTATTATTAATTGACTAAGGAGAATATTTTTCTAAATGTAAGTCATATGTAGGAGGGGCTGTATAAAAATTAAATTTCTTATTTTAAAATATAAACAGCGCTTTGTACAAAAAATGCTATATCTGAAATCTGCTCTTAATTTGCACCAATTTTGTGATTTGAAATATGTTTCTATCTTTCTTAGTTTACGAGGTAATCGCTGTATGATCTATTTTGAATCACCCGGTATAGGCCAAAGAGGAGAAGAGGCAGGGGAAGGTCACAAAAAGATGGATTCATGTGAAAACAAGATTGTAGCCTTCACCATGCTCATGAGTAGCCGCTGTAGCCCAATGGATAGAGCGTCGGACTCGTAATTCGAAGACTGCGGGTTCTGTACTCGAGCCGGTCAAAGACTGTCGTGTACACTAATGGTGGGTGGTGCACGTAAAATCTGTGGTGGCCGCAATGTACTCCATGTTCCCATAAAAAATTATACCTCTGGGGGTCACCGAAGCGGAAGAGCCATTCCTTCCGCAGAGGCTCAAAATTGTGATGATATGTCTACAGACCACCACCAGGGCTGAGTCCCAGACCGTCACCAATTGTCCATTGCTCAGCACTAGATCTAAAATAACTACTATTATTTACCAATTTGTAACAGTATATATGATATCATTTTGTTATAAATAAATGATGATTTTGATTTATTTTTGATTTATTTATTTATTTTTTGTAGAAGGAAGGATTAAACTTTGTTTTCGTTTAAAAAAAAACATTTATGTATGTTTATGTTGTTTTATTTAAATTTCTTTAAAATGGCAATTTAGTTTAACCCTCTGTAACTCATGACCTTTAATATTTTTGTGTTTATTTGTTTCGTAATAATTGGAAAAAAATAAAATACACGTGTTTCAGGTTTTTTTTTTTTTATTTCTCATAAATTTCGAAAAAACAAACAAAAACACCTACAGGCAACAAACACTTTTTAGCATAAAATCCTATAAAATACGTGAAATTGGGTCAAAATCAATATTATACAATGAATTTGAAACACTTACCTCTTCACTGTTTCAATATAAAACACAAAACACACGAAAAACTATTTTTTATTATTTTTTGAATCAGAGCCGGTCCGCACTTGTCGTTAGTTACCCACTGTCGAGTAATGAACTTCAACTTACGACATACGGCGCCATCCAGTTGTGTTTCTAGATACTATATTCTCTAACTGTGAGTGTATACGACAGGCTACAGTGCGTGATTACGTTGTAGAACCGATTCTTTGAATTTGAACCACGATCGAACGGTATGTTGCCTACAGTCTACAGTATGGTACAGAGGGTTAAAGTGAAATAATCATAGTACTTTAAAAATTTAATTTTTAATTTATTATGCTTTCTCTTTTTCTATTAATTGTAGAAGTGACATTTAATTTCCCTTTAAGTATTACGTGGATTTAAAATTACAGAAATATTTTCTTTAATTGTAAAATTAATATAATTTGAAAACAGTCATATACTCGTAACAAATTTCATCTATTCAATTTTTGCCTTCATTATTAAATTTAATCTTAATGTAAAATGGATTTAATTTCAAAGATACTTGTTTACAAATAGATGCAATTTGTTTTAAATCAAAAAGAAAGAATGTTCATATTTCGCTTTGGAAATCTTCGAAAATATATTTGTTAATTAATTAGTTTTAATGTTAATTAATAAGTGCACTTTTATTACAAACAAAGTAGATGCTTACGTATCAAGTAGAAATACAAAATAATTAATTTACATTGATTGATGCATTATTTAATAATGTAATTAAAATAATCAGATTTTATCGAATTTGTTATTAAATTTCTCATCTGTTTTCAGTTATAAATAGTTCAATAACCATGATTTAATACATTTGATAATTGTAAAATTTAATGGTATTTTACAATGAGAATTGTTACCAGTAAAACTAACGATATGCAGTTACGTTGGTTTGAAAGCAAAGTTGTGATTCTTTGAAAGCATCTTGAAGTTTAATTAAACTGCATAAAAATATATTTAGAAATATCTTTGAAGACGTTAAAACTATTGATCAAGTGCAATAAATTCAATTAAAGTAAAATTTACACACACACACACGCACACACACACACACACACATATATATATATATAAAAGGATTGTTTGAAAAGTGTACATTTTTTAAATTTTTTTTATGGTATTAGTTTAAATTCAATTTTTAAAGTTCTTCATAATTCCAAAACGGAAAAAAAAATGTTCAATTTTTTCTCTAAATTTCGTTTTTTTTTTTTTTTTTTTTTTTTTTTGATAAATATGTTAATTCTTTAACGTTCAGTATATATTTCCTTTTGATAGTTGCTAAAAGAATTTAAAAAATAGCTACAGAACACTTTGATAAATGTATGAAATTTAAAAAACATAAATAAATAAATAAAAATAAAAATAGCATTGCTAATTTTCGAGAAATTCTTAGTTTGAAGAATTTATATTTTCACCTGAATAAAATCAAATAATAAGAATGCGCTGCAGAAAAAATAAAAGTAATAATAATAATCTGGTATGCTACTCACAGGACTTTCTCTTACCCTGAAATTTAATACTATAAATACAGGTTGGAGATTAAGAGATAAGATAGCGAGTACTGTTATGTAAACCTGTGTTAAACAATTCAAAGGAGGCTTCGGAAGAGTTTTACATGATAATTAGTTCTGTGTAAGGGGGGGGGGGATACTACCCCTCAACCCCCCGTTTCATTAATGCACTTACATTTATATAGAATTTAATTTTGTTACTAAAATTAAAAGTTTATTTAAAATTATACAGACAATTTTCACACTCAGCATTCCTTGAAACTTATCAATCTTGATTAAATTTTTCTATCAACAGACTTATATTAACTTTAAAATATTTGGTCTTTGCATAAATTCGTGCGGTTTTTTGATGTTTTATTTCATAAAAATACATCAAATCAAATGACAATTTTTAATCAAAAAACTCTCTATTACTTTCTACAACCTTTGCCCATTTTTAGGCAACAATTGTATACTACGGCGATAGAAGCTCTCGTCTTTGGAGGCAATAAAATGATCAACGTCCTTACGAACTTGTGCAACGACATAATACAACATTTGCATCTCCTAAAATTATTCGTTTTTTAAGCAACTCTAAGTAGAATCTATATATTAATAGACAAGCATAAAATTTGTAGTCCCTATTTAACATATTAATTATGTGAGTAGAGGGTTGAAAATGAGATCATTCGAAAGGTATGGTCAGCCGGAAGGTGCGAATACAAATATTATTTTCTTACGATGTCAAGAAGGTATTTAAAAATACATTTATTTTTTATGCATTTCCCCCATTTTCCCTTTTATACACGTATTCCTTTACACTAAAAAATATCTAAAAGTAGAAAGTTGTTAAATCTGGCAATTTCATAAAGCTCAAATAAAACCATAGACACAGTAATTTGTATAATGTAGAATCACTATACGCAAGCGAAGTGATGACGTCACTGTCTGTCCATGGAGCCATGAAAAAGATTTTCTATGTTAATCGTCCATTGGATTTTTTGTAAAAAATTATTAAAAAATAACGGAAATTATCTGCCGATTTTAATTCCGATATTTGGGTATAGTTATATATAAGTTACTGTCTACATGTGTTTGATTGAGTTATTTTTTCTGTAAAATTGATAAAATTTTAATTTAAAATCACAAAACTCCAGAAAAAAAATGGCAAACTTCCAGTTTCGAATGTAAACATAAACATTTCATTTCAAAGGGTGATATTTAAACAATAAATATTCAATTAATATACCAAATAAAAGGAAAATGGATTTGTTACTAACTGCTGCATGTATAAGTAGACGATACGGAAAAAATTCCGATTTCCGTTTTTTGCTGAATTTACATGTTTTGAGCTTTCTCTGCGTTTTAATTAACTGATATTGGCTGCTTATTTTTTAAAAAAGTGTCTTTATTGCTAGCTTTTGTTGATTAGAAGAAACAAGTAGAAGATACATAAACTTTTTATTTCCGGTTTTCGATGAATTTACACGTTTTGAGATTTCCTTGCATTTTAAATAAGTGAAATTGACTACTTATTTTTATTTTTTTAAAGTGTATTTATTATTCTTTCCTCTGCATATATAAGTAGAAAATATAAGATTCAGAAAAGTTTTAGATTTTCGGTTTTCGATAAAGTTACACCTTTTGAAATTTTCCGAACTCAATTCGACCATTCTTGAAAAAAAAAAAAAAAAAAAAAAAAAAAAAAATATATATATATATATATATATATATATATATTGTTCAAACACTGTACTTTGTGAACCAATCGAATTATTTTAACAGAATTCGATACTTGGTTGGGCCTTGGTTTGTCATGGTACCTATTAGCTTCTGGGCTGTATCACACTACAAGGGGCGTTTTCACGTTGCGATTTTCTCTCATTTCAGGAAAGGCTAACATCTACAGAGAGAAATAGTTATATTAAGTAAAACTCTGCTGATTCAGTTAGAGTGAATATCGGCAAACAATTGCCGCAGTTGTGCTGCAATTGCGTTCCGTTTAGGACAAGGCAATAACTTTGCTTTGCCTCGCTTTGAAAAAAAAAAAAAAATGGTCGAGTTTCGACCACTGGGCGTTACTAATAACACTAAATATCCAAAAAAAGTTGAATTTGTTCTCAATATTACAAAATATATATATATATATATATATATATATATATATATATAATAATAATAATAAAATAATAATAATAAAAAAAAAAAAAAAAAAAATCGATAACTTTATTTTAAATTATCGCAGATCGATGTTTCAACCATTCATTTTAAAGGTATTGGTGAGCTCTTTTGAAAGATACCCATCATGAAAATTTACTCCCCTCGAGGGGGGACTTTTCCCTTGGGGGGAGAGGCAAGGCGAGGCTCCTACATACACTTTTTTTTCCCAGTTGACTATCTGTATTACAAAAAATATATATTCGTTTCATTTGAATTAGTGCAGTCTATAGATGTTAAACTCTACTTACCTGCAATATACCCACTGAGACCATTCGCTAAAAAACATGATTTTCGTATTCAAGGGACCTCAGAACATGTAAATATATCAAAAACTCACTTTCGAAAATTTGACCCTAAATAAATACTTTCTATTTAATAAAGAAGCATCAATAAACTGGCGTTGTAAAAATATTACTTACAAACTTTGACAAAACTATTGCATTTTATGGTGTTTATTCAAAGTTTGTAAGTAATAAATACTTTCTATGCCGTAAGGATAAGAGAAAGTAATAATAATTATTAAAAATTTATAAGTTAGAATACTTAATGCAAATTAAATCAATAATAAAAATCAATATATAAATAAACTAATAATAATTTGATAAAATCACGATTTTAATCAAGCTTATTAAGTAAATTCTGTTGATTATTAAGGTTATACACAATAGTATGTTGATTTTTTCGATTAGTCGGAAACAAAAATTTATCTGCATAATTTGTACTCTATTAAAATGATTTATCTCTTTCTAGTGTCTTATTTATTTATTTATTTTTAGATTAGGTCTTGCTAGAGTAAATTACCAAAGCCTAGAGCACTAGGAACTGCACGAAGCAAAGGACGTTTGTCTTTTGATGTTAATTTGAGCGAATACATCAGTTTATGTTAATTTCAGTTAATTCACAGTGTGTAATAAAATCACATAAACCAATTTAACATTAAAAATTTATTTATTTCCATTTTTTTTTTCTTTGTTAACTCCAGCCCTGTCCCATCCATCCCCATTGATGGGGATGAATAGAACAATGCACATGCTTGTAAAATATATGTATATATTATTAATTAAAAATGATAACTTTCTATTAAAAATAGTATGTTTACATGTAACTGACTACTGAAATGTAGTTGTGAACAATGTTGCAAATTTCTGAACTACATATGGCCTAAGTTATCAATAAAAATATGAAAAAATGTCCCATTCATCCTCACTCTCCCCTACTGTAACCATGGAATTTATATTATCCATTCTGAGAACACTATGCTCTGGTTGGCGTAAGACAGAGCGTGATGTAATATAGATGTTTGTAGATACTTGAGAACAGAATTTCTCTCTAATGGACTTTTACTCTTTGATTAATTAATATTACACCAAATATGAGCATGAGTATATAATGAGAATTTTATATACATATGAGTGCACATGTACTCGTGCAATAATAAAAATAAAACAACATTATATATCCGTTACACATGTGCGACAATTGCCTAACGTTACAGACCGAAGGCGAAACTCTACTCTGCCAAAATACCTTCTCCCGCTCACAGTGGCCTCTTTGGTTGCATAAAAATAAACCGAGGAGTGGTTGTTTGAATAACACCCCCCACCACTAAGATTGAGATACGATTATCTCCTTTTTTACTAAACTGTCTTTTAAAATAACATATTTAAAAACTAGTGGCAGTACTAAGAATTAAAAAAAAAGTAGTCTATATATATTTAAAAAGAATTCAAAAAAAAAAAAATAATAATCTATATATATATTAAAAAAAAAAAAAAACTAAAATCATTACAAAATTAAACTAATAAATAATCTGGATTAATATTTAATCAAGAACACTTTAAGTGGAACTCAGCCCTAATTGAAAGCAGAAAGAGAAGCTAATCCTGTCATCTCAATTTTTAGATATTTTCTTTTTTCTTATAATTCAAAGCATTGACTGACCAGGCGACGAGTGTATACGACATTGTTTCAGCTAGATTCTTGAACTCTGAAATCGTGAGGATAATCTGCGAAGTATTCGAAAAGCATTTATCCACGTTCTAGCATCATTAACTTAAAACGGTTTCTTTTGTCTAATCTACAGTATAATCGGGATTACCAGCTTCACTGTGCAATCCAGGAATCAGGAATTTATCACAGTACATCCATTAAAAAAAAAAAAATGCATATTCAAGCATCATTAAATTTATAGGAAATTTTGTTCCTGGACGAGGCCTTATAATTTTTTTTTTCATACTTCTATGTTTTTAATTCCTTTTTCTTACCAGATTATATATTTTTATTTTTCACACACAGTCCCCTTTAAAACCACCTATTCTGCCAACAGGTCTTTTTTTTTTTTTTTTTTTTTTTTTTCTTCTTTTCTGGTCGTTTTATTCAGCAATGGACTTCTCTACTCCTCCTCCATCTGTATCCATCTTCTTAGAAATTCGGATTCTTAAAATCTTCTCCATCTCACTTCTCAATTTGTAGCTGCCATAAACCATTCTTTTTCTCTGTTGTTGTTTATTGTCCACAGTGTCACCGGTTCGTCTCCTACATTTCTATCTCCAAATTTTCCCCCATGCCTTCTTTCAATCTTACAGTTATAGCTTTCCGCTTTTAAATATAGATAAATAATCTTCTTAAAATAAATAATAAATAAATAAATAAATACATCTAAATATTTATATACAGATCAATGATTAATTTTCATTAATATTACACCAAATTCTCACAATTTGTTTCCATACATAAATATATATACATTTAAATGAACATTTATTCATATATATAAATATATAAAAGTGTAATTTTAATTACAATTCATATCGGAATTATTTAGTGTAAACCTGCAAATTAATTACCAATTATATGACCTCTCTTTTCCAAAGAAAAGCATGCTTTTAAAATTTTAAGGAAATTGCTTATATTTAATGGTGTGTAACCACGTTAAAATACACTTTTTTAAAGAAATACCGACTAGAAGATGTAACAGTACGAAAGACTTTTATGTAATTCGGAAAATGAGCCACTGTAATTACATATACTGAAAAAAATACACCTATTTAACTAATTATAACGCATTTATATTTCAATCTAATTTGACATCATTTGGATGATAACAGTACGTCATCGGAATTACTTTGTGTGGTCCCATAAGTAAATTATTTAGTCTATACATATTCTTTTTTTAGAATAATCATGCTTTTAATATCTTTTGTAATGTATGCCAATTCCATTATATTTAAGGAAGCATAAACGCATTAAAGTGCGCTTAAATATAATAAATATAAAGTTGTCCATAGGCTCTAATGTGACGAAATTCTTTTGTGTATCTCAGTAAACGATCCAGAAACATTGTATGCACCACTAAAAACTATTCAGTTTATTCTACGTTTTTCATGAATATTTGTTCGAAATTTGGTACATTTTGGAGGACTACGTAACATTCTCAGAAAATTTTTGTAAGGTCTTGGGTATTAATTTGGAACCATAGGGCGCATACTTTGTACAGAAAACGTAAGTTTAAGCATCTCAGTAATATACGATAATTTTATTTTGTCGATTGCAAAATAATCATGTTAATGTGCGTTTAAACGAAATTCACACCATATGAATAAATGATAAGAATTTTGGACTGTCCCTGTATGCAATCCATAAACAGTATAGACATAAAAAAAAGAGCTTTTTGCAAACATAGCGCCTGAACATGTGCGCAAATTTGCAAGTAAATCGGTGGTGTTTTGCGGCCGCTGTTGCGGTACATTCAAAATTCTGCCCATATGCTATGATGATAAGAAAATTTTAGTGTATACCTGTACACGAACTACAAATGGAATACACACCCAAAGCCATACAGCTAATCACATGGGGATAATGAACACGTGTACCAAATTGCAAGTCAATAGTGTGATTTTTACAAAAAAAAAAAAAAAAACACTCCACATGGTGGCCTCCAGTGACGTTTCGGCATATATTAGGTAATTTTAAACTGCTAATATGAATTAAAATGCCGTGGCTTTAATCATTTTGCACATATATTTTGAATAATGCATAATATATTAAGCATAATATGTACTGATTGTAATATATGAATATATACGGGTAATAATAATGTATAATATAATTACGCATGCTTTATACTGAAAAGATAAAAAAGAATCATATAAAAAATTGTATAATGGATTTTTTTCGTGTTTTTTTTTTGTTGTTGTTTGTTTGTTTGTTTGTTTTTTAAACATATCTACATAAAAGTAAGACATATATTTATAAAATCAAAATGTTGGAAATTAAAATATTGCAATAATTAAAATACAAGTGTAGCATTATACTGTTAAGAAAGTTCAAAATATGTGGAAAAAAAAATATATATATATATACATATATATATATATATATATACATATTTGACATCAAATCCCTTGATCTAAATTTAAATGACAAAATAATAGCCAATTTTAAAAGTAAAAATATGGAAGTAGCAAATAATTTTAAGATATATATATATATATATATATATATATATATATATATATATATATATATATATATATATATATATATATATATATATATATATATATACAAATATATATGTATATATATATATATATATATATATATATATATATGTATATATATATATATATATATATATATATATATATATATGTATATATATATATATATACATTTTTTTTTTTTACATTTCTAAAAATGTATTCTTGCAGCACCAATTTTGAAAGCGATTAAAAGATATTTCGAGCTTTCTATACTTTCACTATGAAATATTGGCACCGTTTTGAATACCTATTAGTTTTTGATAAAGGAAAGTGAAAATTACTTTTTAATAAGTTGAGTTGTCTATGTTGTATAGGGGATTTAAACTTTTCACTTCCATATTTCTTGCTATATTTTGCAATCTTAAAACGATTTTATCTTCTAGAGAAGTTATTGGAAACTTTCTAGATACTTATGTAGATTTTTTTTTTTTTGCTTAAAAAACGTTAGGTTAAAAATGTTGCAAAATATATATTATTTTCTGAGTATATGTAACGGAATTCAGAATTCCAAATGAATTGAATATCATTTTAAAAGTATTTTTTTATCCAAATATCAGGAAAATATTATTAATTAAACAGTCTAGTCTGTCACTTACACGACTTTCTTTTACCCTGAATTTTAATACCATAAATACAGGTTGGAGTTTAAGAGGTAAAATAACGAGTACTGTTGCGTAAACCTATGTTAAACAATTCAAATCAGGATTCCGCAGAGTTTTATATTTCCGAAGAGTTTAATAGTTCTGTGTGAGGGGGGGCTACAGCCCCCTTCAACCCTCCGTTCCATTAATGCACCTATATTTATATAGAATTCAATTCGGTTATTAAAAAATAATTTAATAAAATGATTATTTAAAGAAATTATCTTTTATGATAATGCAGACGATTTTCATATTAGAGAAGTAGTATAACACGAAATATCGAATACACGAAAAGTGATATTTATTCTCAGTATTACATAAAAAAAAAAAATGTTAAAAATGAAAAAAAAAAAAAAAAAAAAAAAAAAAAATTACAACTTTATTTAAAATGATCGCAGATCGATGGTTCAGCCATTCGTTTTAAAGCTATTGATGATCTATTTCGAAAGATGAAACCCGAATAAACTGCTACGTCAGAAACGTCAAAGAAAAGTATTACAAATGCATACAGCTGTTTCGGTAGCCTAAAGCGTACCGTCTTCAGTGCAAAAAGGATTCTGAATCAGGAGAAGTTCTCGTATATATAGGAGAGGGGCCGGATTTAGTTCAACCAATAGGATTACGGGAAAGGTGGGGAGAGTGGCCAATAGGAATTTCGGAAAGTTAGCTGTGTAAATAGTAGAAAAATTAAGAAAATGTGGACTGAATATAAAATTTGCAACAGTCAGACAAATAGGGAACAGCGAAATCGCAATTTACAGGGTTTTTAAAATTTTTATAAATATGAAAAGCTTCAAAGAAATCGAGTTCATGAATGGATTTAGGTCTGCAAATTATTTTAGATGAATTAAATTTAAAATTATGATTTTCCACCCAGCAATGTTTAGAAATAGAAGATTTAATAGTTTATTGTTTGCGGACGTAATTCATATGTTCTTTTAGACGAAATTTAAGACTGCGTTTAGTTTGGCCAATATATGATAAACCACACTGACAGGAAATACTATAAATGCCCCAAGAATTATGCATATCATTGGGATCTTTTAACTGAAAAAAGGTGAGCTTATTGGAAGGCGAAAATATTATTTTAAAATCATATTGTTTGAGAATTTTAGCTATGGTTTGACTGGATTTAGGAAAATGGGGTAAGACAATACTCATATTAGAAGAGACTGATTTAGTAGACGAAATACGAGGGAGTTGTAATTTTTGGATAGATTTGTCTATAATGGAAGGGTCATAACCTCTTTCACTTTACAGAGGTTATGACTCATAACCTCAACTCAATATTACTTAATCATAAAATGTAAGATTTTGCGATGTTTGATTAAGACTAAAAAATAAAAATAAATAAATACAAAAATACACTTAGCTTATTAAATCATAAATAATCTTAATTTACTAATATGCTAAATAATAAATATTCTTAAATTTCTAAAGTGTAAATCTTTTTTTTTTTTTTTTTTTTTTTTTTTTCACGTTAGATGGCGCTAGCACACAATGCATACGTTGAAAATTAAACTGTAAACTAAATAATATTATTAAAAGTTGTTATTTAAATCCGCCTAGATAGAATTAGTTTTATGAGCTTTATTAAATTATTAACAATCATTTAATGAATTGAAAAATGTCTCTTATGTACAACCATTATCGATTAATCGTTACTTTACAAGGTAATATTTTACTTACTAGTATTGTTCGAATAGCAACCACTAATCTCAGTTTGGTTACGCTTGATATGTGGATTGTTTAAAAATACTTTTTACTTGATTCAATACAGGTTTGTGTTGGTGATTTATCTCATTATTTTTCCATTTAGTTTGTCGCAAGGTAGAAACTTGAACTGTATTTTTGGCTTGAATTCGCTATGCAGTTTTCCGAAATCTTGTGTATTCTTGCTCATATAAATGTAAGTTTTCTGGTAAGAGAACATTTTTACTTTTCAGCAATTATTATTCCAATTCTCATTTCATTAATTTCTTTTTTGATTTAATATCTTTTATATTTTTAAATCATTTCTCATTTCCGATTACCTTTTTCATAACGTTGATGGTTTAAGTATGATAACTTTAATGGAATATGCAAACATTTCTCTCATTGATAGGTTTAGTGATATGGTTATAGAAGTTCATTTCTGTGTAAGTAATTTTATAAATGATTTAGCTATTAATTGGTATTATAATTAAATTATAAAAATCTGTGAAAACATTTAAAATGAACTACTATCTCTTTTAAGTGTGTAATATTGCTATTTTCATGTATCATTTCATTGATGAATATTATAATGATATTAAATTATTCTATATATATATATATTATCATCATTGTACATATGGTATAATGGAGTCACTAAATATATTAAACTGCTGATTAATATCTCTGCATATATTAAAATACTGTACTTTAAAATGTATTATTTTAGTTTTACTACAAATGCAAAATCATACTTCATAGCGTTAAGAAAATTCAGGATACGCCTTTAAACATTATTGCAGATTTAAAAATATATATCTAAATTTTTAGGGACATACTAGGTACATTATTTTTAAAGAAAAGTATTCCAAAAAATATATGGAAATAGATAATATTTTTGCAGAGATATTTATTCCGTACTTTTCACATTCCTAGAAAATACATTCTCGAAACCATCCATTTCTCAAGCGATCATAACATATTCCGAACTTTCCACACTTTCAGTCTGAAGTATTGGTAACATTTGGAATATGTATTGGTTTTCTGATAGAGAAAAGTTAAAATTACTTTTCAATAAGTTAAGCTGTGAAAATCTTTAGAAGGTATTTAAACATTTCACTTGCGTATTTCTGGTTAAATTCTGAAAATTGAGAACGATTTTATCTGTTACAGATGTCATCGGAATATTATAGATACATAAGTAGAGATTTTATTTCTTTTCTAAAAATTTTCTAGAGTGAAAATTGTTCTTATGATTAATTTTCTGAATGTATCTACCAGATTTTAGAATTGGAAATCAAATTTAACATCATTCTGAATATAAGTTTCCAGATAAATTTCCGAAACATGTTAATAAATGTAGGAACAAAAATTCAGATTTGGATATAAATACATTACTTTTATTAGATATATCACAAATCTGAGCATAAATCTCATTTTTTTTTTTTAATTGATCATACCTATTACGAAACAAACGTTCAATTTTCGTGTGATTTCGAAATTATATACTATACTAAAATGTAAGAAACAGTATAACACAGTAGATTTTTTTTTTTTTTTTTTATGATTTAATAAAGTTTTCAACTATATTAAATAGAGCCAATCATTAAAAAAAAAAAAAAAAAAAGAATATATATATATAGATATAGATATATATATATATATAAAGAATATTTTTTCATTCAATAAATGGAATTTTAGAAGTATTCCTTTTAGAAATATGTTTACAAAATAACAAATATGATGACTATTATTTTATATTCAGCTTATTAGTCAAGTTATAAGCCGAAATCAGACACACTCCACTTCAACTTATACATTTCATTATGCGACAGTTATATTTAAGGACAATATTTATTGGGGAATATGTATGATGCAAGAAAACAAAAATGGTGTTAAGCGTATATACTTTTTTTTACTTTTATAGGTTTATCATAAACATATTATAGGTGAGAAAATTTCCATTCATTAAAATCAGCGAATTAATAAATTAGTCAGTGATAGTTAAATAGATTTAGATATTTAAATATTTATCGTTAACATTGTAGTAAATTTCTTCCAATTTACTATTTCTCTTGTCAGAACCAAGGTTTTCAAGAAATTTCTTAATTTTAAAACGTGAATTGTCATCCCTTGAGTGAATTCGGCCCTTATCTGCAAGTGTACATATGTATAAATAGGCAAATATTACTTTAAATATCATTGTGAAATGACAATATAAATTATGTTTTCTTATAATTTCTAGTTAATTTGACCTATTATAGCGATTTTCCGTTAATTTTGAATTAAATAGTCACTTCTCAATAATCATTTTCCGTATTAATTTAATTTTTAAATTAAAGTACAAAAACTAGTGTTAATAACAACACGTTTTTCTGATAACATTATGTTTTTTTTATGGTCAACTGTATAAAAAATAAATAAATAAAAACTTTTTGTTTACACTTTACACTTAGCTTACACTTTTTATGTTACGTCTTTTTATATTGTAAAACAGGAATTGTATTATATACAGTAGATAGTTTTAAAATTTTCAAGAGTTTATCGTTCCTACTATCATGGTGTCAATTTTGATCACAATGCGTATTTGGCATACCACTAGACATTAAGTTATTAACCTAAAATTCTAAAAAAGGAAAAAAAAAAAAAAAAAAAAAAAGACACTGTTTACTTAGTCACGTAACAGTTTTTAAAATATTAAACAATAAAATAAGTACATCAGAAAAAAAATGGAGAAAATTTTTAATTTATCTCATTGAATACCAGTGACGTCATAAGTGCCCCCAGTAATATTATAAAGAAGAGAAGTTAAAAATAAATAAATAAATAAATAAACAAATGATATTTAAAATTTTTAATTATAAATCACTTTCAATTATATTTTTTTAATTAATAACTAACATTCAAATGTTAAAAAACTATTTACAATACTATATTTTATAACCAAGATATAAAATATGCATAACTCATATTTTAAAATCTATCAAATTTTAAAAATACAAGGTTTACTGTTTTCTTCTATAAAGAAATTATTCTTCAGTTTATTTTAACATAGGTTAAAAATACATTTGATTTAATTTTGTTTATATTGGTAGAAAGATAAACATCAATTACGGTGACTTTCCACTATTGAAGAAATCAAATCTGAAATTATTTTATGCTTCCCTGTAAAAGCTCTTCAAGCGCTATGTTCTCCAAAGTGTATACAGTCCGCGTGATGGTTACTTATAACGTTTATGTAATGTACTACGTATATAAAGATCAATCGAATAAGGCATTTAGACGCTATTATACTTTAAATCATTTCAGCCCATAGATCATAATGATAAAAAAATTTCTTTGTGCCCTTGCAGATTTACCAAAATCTATACAGTTCCTGAGATTATGAATTACAAGTTGTATATAAATTTTCATTTTATTCGAAAAAGGCATTTATACGCTATTGAAATTTAAATAATTTGAGCCAATAGGTCAATATGATAAAAATTTTTTCCTTGTGTCGATAAAATTGTAGTATTTTATATTCAACAGGATAAATCAAAGAAAATATAGTAAATAACGTGAAAGTAAATATTATGTATCATGCATATAGTGCTGTTAACACATAGTTCAGATTAAAATGCAGAAGAATTTGTTAATTCAACTTTTCAATGATGTCCGTTTGGAAACTGTCATCCCTTAAGCACCAAAAGTGAAGCTCATTGGTAAGACATTGTCGAAGGCAAGAGGGACACATACAAGTGCTCTGGAAGAGAAAAAGACGCTTTCGAAGACTGCGGAGACTGAAAATAGCTTTTGGACAATTTCAATGTATTTTCTTTTTGTTTGTTTTAAAGGCATATAAGAAATATGATTGTGTTTTTAATTTTTTAAATACAGTTACCAGCGAAGCGGGCAAAGCTTGCTAGTTATAAAATATTTTAATTGTTGAAAATTTACATGCAGCATTTTTTAAATTCATATTTATCATACCTAATCCTCTTGTTTAGAGAATTTTAAGCGATATTTTTCCCGACCATTCTTAACATAAGTCTATGTTTCATACGTATAATTGATACATAAATTATTTTGATTCATATTAAAACTCATAAAAATGATATTATATATATATATATACATATATATATATATATATATATTTATTTATTTATCTGTATATATATATAAATTACGTGTCACGATGTTTGTCCGGGGTAAACTCCTAAACTAAGGAACCGATTTTAATGAAATTTTGCACACTGTGTGCAGTTTGGTCCAACTTGAAAGATAGGATAGTTTTTATCTCAATTTATTGTCACAATATTGTTTTATTGCAATTATTTGTTAATTATAGACCTTTATTAAAGTTGCTCCAAAATATCTGTGAGTTCCATTAATTTAATTGTTGCCAAAAAAAAAAAAAAAAAGAGTTCATTTTCTTTCAACATAAAAATAAATACATTTAATCAAACGTGAACGTTAAAAAATTATAAAAAGTTAAATTATGCATCTCACGAAAATTGACGACATAATCAATTTAAAGATTTTATACACATTGATAAAGTGCTAATGTAGTTCTATCATAGATATAGTAATATATATAGATCTCTCATCCCCATGTTATCGTACAAAGATTTTTGATGCCAAAAATCTTTGAAAAAGAAAAAAAAAAAAAAAAAAATAAATAAATAAATAAATAAATAAATAAATAAAAGCTTTGGAAACAGCCATTAAGTGGTATTGAAAAAAAAAAAAGAAAGAAAGAAAGAAAGAAAGAAATATGAATTTGAAACTGTATCTGGAGTCTTCCATTCCCCTTTAGCAAATAAATTATTCATAAATTTTATTTGCTAAAATATTAGTATATATTCCCGTGTGTATTTACTCGGGGAAAGACGGCCATATTTTGGTAAAAACGTCGTCTTTTCCCAAATGAAAAGGAATAACTTTTTTCTCCCCAATGATCACTCTATTCTATATATGCTATACTATATCTATGAGTTCTACACGCAAGCGAAGTGTGACTCACTGACCGTCTGTGCAACCAAGAAAAAGATTTCCTATGTTAATTGCCCACTGGATTTTTTGTAAGAAATTATTAAAAATCGAGGAAATTTATTTCCCGATTTTAACCCTTATATTTGGGTATAGATATGTATTAGTTATCGAGGGTGTTAGATTGAATTATTTTGCTGTCAAATTGACAAAATTTTAATTTTAAATTTCAAAACTCTGTCGCCCTTGGCTTTATTATTATTATTATTATTATTATTTGGCGATCAAAAGCGTAACACGAAACTATACATGCCAGATGTATGCATTGTACGAAATGTAATATGTATTATTCATTGTACGTATGTATGACATGTAATATGTATTATATTAATGTAATAATATTGTTTCATATTATTCATTACTCTTTTAATATAAGTTGTTAAAATAACAATGATTTTTGAAAGGAATTAAATATTTTTGCCAGATAATTTGGCGATATTCTTTTTTTTTCGCCAAGGATGACAGAAATGAAATCTATTCCGCTGCAAATTATTAGTATCTTGCATCAGATATTTTATTTAGACATTTGAAAACAAATTTGACTTCAAACTATGATAGAATATTTATCATTTTCCTTTTAATTAGTATATTATTAGTATATTAAAATTTCAAAGCATGGTACATAAAAAGTTTATTTTATTTTTTTTTTTTTTTTTTTATAATCTTATAATTATTCTTATCTTAATCCTCAATGTTTCCCATCTTTATTAACTTGAATTTACTATTAAAATTTTAACATACTCAAAAACTTCTCATCACTTTGTTAAAATACACTAAACTTTTCCAAAATCTTTTTCTATTTAAAATGATACATGTATTTACTTTAAATGTCCAATATTTCATAAGATTTCTAATTTTAAAGTTTTAAAATATTTATCAAATTTACTTATTTTTCTGGTTTAGCCTTATTGTTTTCCTTTTTATAACTACAGCTGTTGCCCTCTTTAAAATATTTAAAATGATGAGGTCATTTTATAGTAAAATTATCCATTTTAGCATATATTATATTTCACTCCTCCATAAAAATTGATTTTAAAATCGTCTGTTTCTTTTATACTTTTATTTTAATAGAATTTTAATAGAATTTAATTTATATATTAGTCATTTTAGCAATTTTATCCAAAGTAGCATTAGAAATAATATATATCACTTCTCCATTAAAATTTATTGGACCCTACAATAAAATTAATTTGTGCTTAATATCAACACTACGAAAATTTTTATCAATCGCTTCCAAATTTTGACCTAAGTTTCAAATCTCAACCCGGTGGGTTTTTACATCGGCTACAACGTTTTCGTCTTTGTTCGTAAATAATAATTTGACTGTACTAAATAGTTTACAGCCGTGTAATTCAACGTATAACTTAGTCACAGCAACGCGTGGCCGGGTTTGCTAGTTTATATATATATAAGGAAATGTTTGTGTGTATGTGGACAGTATAGCGCAAAGACAGCTCGGACAGTCACATGTTTCGACATGAAATGGTCCTTGTGTACCTCGAAGCCCGAATTTCGAATTTTGATTAGTTTCTTTTATTAAATTAAAAGGTGAAAATAATAACTTAATATTAACATTATCTCAGCCATTTGCATTTTAGATATAATTTAATTGTTGCCAGAAAAAAATTACAAGCATATATATATATTTTTTTCGGTATAAAAATAAATGCATTCAATTAAACTTGAACAATAAAACATTATGCATCTTACAGAAATTGACGTCATTATCACATTAAAAATTTCATATATATTGATAAAAGGCTAATATAGTTCATGATGTCAAAGTATGTTGTTCTGAAGGGATTTTTCATTTTTAATAGAAATTTATTTTATATTTTTATTGCTAAGTTGTTAAAAAAAAAAAAAAAAAAAAAAAAAAAAAAAAAAAAAAAAATTTGCTCATGGTGTAACATTTGACTGCATAGCGTTTCTTTACTACTCTAAATTCTAAAATATAAAATTTTTGTATGATAACATTTTAATTTTATATGTTTTATTTATAAATTCTCATGAGCGATTTTTTAAGTTTTAGAGCTGAAGTACACTGAACATTTTTCGCCAATAACTTGAATTTAGCAGTAGTCATTTTAACAAAGTTACGCATAAAAAAAAAAAAAAAAAAAACTAAATTACAAAATATTGCAGAGAAGTGTATCGAAACAAAAATAATAATCACATAAATTATCTATTTTTTATCTAAGTAGATAATTTTACAGAAGAAATGTAGTTTTAGAAATAGAAAATTCATTTAAACAAACACTTTTTTACCATTAAAATTATAAATAAAATATGAAATATTCTCATGAATTAACGAAAAGTTGGAACCGATAAAAGCGTTTTCAAAATAGGTACTGAAAAAATTCACCCCTTTTATACAAGAGAGTATACAGAAAAAAAAAAAAAAAAAATCCATTGCCAATATTGCGACAAAAATTCGAAAGCCGTCAAATGAGGGATAAAATAAAGCTGTGTACCATGAGTTTTACTAATTTATTATTATTATTATTATTATTATTATTATTATGTACCAGTCACTATGCTAATTTAACATACAAATAAATGAGCTGCTATGTGTGAGTGAACTTGCACGCTATCGGGTACAAATATTTGATTAATTCAAATTAATATTTAAATAAAAAAAATAAAAAATAAAAGTTTTGATGGAGAATAAAATCAATAAATAATCACAAAAACATCATTTGCCTAAAATCCTTCTTAAAAGCGTTCATAGCTTATTGTATTACGGGACATATTATCGTGATATTGCTGTCATTTTATGTTCGAGAGGATACATAAAAAAAAAAAATATAGGCAATACCATGACCATAAATACTACACATAGTACGCAAAATGTTGTTTATGTATAATTGTGATTTAAATATAAAAGTCTACTTCGATATTTTTCGATAATGTGCGCTTCAAAACTGCCATCCAATGAGCACCCGAATTGAAGTTCACAGGTAAGACGTTGCCGCAGACTCTAGAGACAACGACCCAAACATTACGGAAAAGAAGTCCCTGCTGAAGACATCGAGGACCCAAAGCGAAGTTTTTGAACGACTTCAATGTATTTTCTTTTATATTTCTGTTTTTAAAAAGGTATATATATATATTTATTTTATTTAAATTTAGTGGCCAGCAAAGCGGGCAAACCCTGCTAGTATATATATATATATATATATATATATATATATATATATATATACATTGTATAACAATACGATTACATGTGAAGTAATAAGTATATTCACTTTACAGTTACTCTAACGTAAATGACAACTATTATATATATATATATATATATATATATATAAAGAAGCCACTAATATTAACATAAAAAATATAAAAAATCATTGGAATTATTTTTAAGAAACTGTTTGGAGCCACTAACATTGAGGGGAAAAAAGAAGCAATGGAATTATTTTTTAAAGAATTGTTTGGAAACTAAATTTTAAAACAAGATAAAAAGTAAAAATCAGTGAATTATTGCACTTGTGTGTTTAAAAATTATTTTCTCGGCATACAAAACAATAAAATAAAGAACTAAGTTTCATAAAAGAATATATGAGATAAGTTTCCTACTTCATCTTGCATCATTCTGATTGTAGTGTTACAGAAAAAAATTCTTAAGTTTCTGAATTACATTCAAACACTATAGTTCAAACTACTTAAGTAAATCGATTTAACGGAAAGATATAAAAACTGTAACTGCCACTTATATTTTTCAGAGCAAACGATGCTTTAAAAAATATTGTTTATTCAACATAAAAAAAAGAAAAAAAAAAGAAGAAGAAAAAGAAAAAGAAGAAATATAATTTAACATATGAAACGAACATTAATAGTTTTGTAAGTTTTAGAAAATACTAAGCAATGAGCTCAAACAGCATGTACTTTTTTTCTTTTCTTTTATTTCTTTTTTTGTTTCTTTTCTTTTTCCTTTTTTTTTTTTTTTTTTTTTTTTTTAAATTCTTTTAGAATAATCCCAATGGCTAAAAATAATTAATAAAACATATGCATATTTATAATAAAGAAGATATTCAAACAAATATAAATTCGATCTATATTTTTAATGACATGCATATTTATAATAAAGATTATATTTAAATAAATAAATTCCCACGACATTTAAAAAATTTTCTTCTTAATTTATTTATTTTCTTAACCTGAACTATAGCAAAATCTTTCTTTTAAAACTGATGGATGGATGGACTTTACAGTTGTTATGTGTACGAATCACTAATGCGTTAACGGAATTAAACTATATAAATAAATAAATAAAATAAGAATTCAAAAATACCCCAGGATGCACATTGAAAAAGTATAATTGAAAAAGCAAGAATGAAAAAGGCTCTAAGAATGCAAAATCAGTTTTAACAATTATTGATTGTTTTTGACCATTTGTAAAATTTCCACTTAGTATATATTTTTAATTTATATATGTGTAGAAAACACTGTTTATGTTTAGGGGTAAGTAATTAAAATCATTCTAGACTTACTATTAAATATTTTTCACGATGCAGGAGTTCTGATACAAAATACATGCAGACTTACACTGACAATAACAGTCTGATGCTACAATTGTTACACATTCGGTGTTAACACATTGTTAACATATTTGCTGCATTAAATGCGCTAACGGAATTATTATTAAAATAAAAATAGAAAGAAAATAATAAACTAAAATTATATCTATTTTAACATTAACACTCTTTCAGTAATGAATTTATAATTGCAAAGAAACCATATAAAACTTATCGCTTAACATTGATATGCGTAATCATTTTTAAATTACTAGAAAACTTGATATATTGAAATAATTAAAAGCACACTCAACACAAATATTACTCTGCTTAATTTCTCTTAAAAGGCATAAAAAATATCTAACACGAACAAGTAAAAATCAGTAATAATTAAAAGTAAATTAGGCTTTTAAAAAATGTGCAAAATATTCCGATAAACGTTTTTCAATAGAAATTTCAAACTCGTAGCAGATTTTTTCTTCAATTTTTAAATTTAATTTTGCAATAAATGTAATTTTTTTCAGAATTTTAATGAAAAATAAATTGGTTATAATTTATCAAGAAACATTTGTATTGAAGTAATAATTCACAATCTTAATAATTAAAGCTTGAATACATATAGATACATGATTCTTATTATTATCTCTTTTATAAAACAAATGCTGTGTTAGTTTTTTCTAAAAAAAAATGCATGAACAATATATCATTAAAATGTAAATAAGAGAATGAAATCTCTCTCTCTCTCTCTCTCTGTATCTATATATCTATATCTATATATATATATATATATATATATATATATATATATATATATATATATATGTACAAATGTATAATAGCTTTTTTTATAATAGTTTTTTTTATTAAATAGTGTTTTACTAATATGATTTTTTGGTGAATTCTGGATAATTCGAATATGAAGTAACTTTAAAAACACTTGAAAAACACAAACCAGGCAGAAGAAAATAATGTGTGTGTGAATATTCATTATTATTATTATTTTTTTTTTTTTTTTTTTAACGTTCCAGTATCCGAGCATTAGTCAATAATTCTGATGTCAAAAAGTACATATAATATTGTTTTGTTAAACAAATCCTCGTCGAATCATGTTTTTAGACTGACTAAGATCATGACTCGACAAGGATTTATTTATCAAAGCAGTATGTAGTGTACATTTTTAGACAGAGATTATTGTAAGTGCTCGGATACTTTTGCTGCCGACTGTACTCCTAAAATTGCTATTTACGCACTTTTTCATAAAAGTGGATGGATGGACAAAATTAATTTGAAATTGCGGATGTAAAATGTGTGGCAGAGAATACATGGTTGTAAACTCAATCAACTCACTTTTTTGATTGCGAATATGCTTCCCAATAACTTAAGTTAAAACATGAATAATCGCTTAATACAGAACAATACCAAGATTGTTATCAAATCGGGTTATTTAGCACAAACTCTACAACTTTTAGACGTCCCTCTGTATAAACGACGCATGCGAAAACAAATGAATAATGGTATAAATCGTTGGTTTCAATGTAATTTTAATCTGTCCTATAACATGATCCGGATTTTAGGAGTCATTGTTTACAAATAAATTTATTGTCTTATCTGTAGAAATACACGGTAAAATATTCAACGATATATATCGTTTTAAAATAAGCATTTTATTAGAAATGAAATAGAATAAATTTTGATTAACTTCCTTGATGGAATTAATAAGATGAGAAAAATTTACTATTTTATCAAATTTCATTATACATTCGTCAACTATTTCCGCTCTTTAACATCTCAAATGATATGCGCAAATTTGATTTTAACAATTATGAAATTAATAGGATTTTTTTTTAATTAAAGGATTGCTATTAATAACTGGAATAACATGGATGAAAGGCAGCTAAAAGTCAGGAACATGATTCTTTGAATACCTCTTGAAAGATTAATTAAACTGTAAACTGATATGTTATATGATCCTTCACGAAGTTAATATTAATTATGTGACATGAACTCATTTAACTTTAAATTTACTCTCTAAAGAAAAGAGAAGCTACAGAAGTGCATTCCGAATTTTGCGTAGTTCTCTAGATTTTATATCAGTTCAGTTAATTAAATTCTCAAATCTTTAGTATGTTTAATAAATTAAAATATATATATATATATATATTATACACACACATTAACTATATTAACTGTGATTTGATTTTTTTTTTTTTTTATTGCTCTTCATTCAAATTCGTTTATTTTATATGATTAAAACATTTAAAATTATCTTAAATAAAGGGATATTTTTTAAAAATAAAATAGTAATAATAATTAACTTACAAAATTTTATATCTTAAAAAAAAAAAAAAAAAAACTCTCTCTCTCTCTCTCTCTCTATATATATATATATATGTATGTATGTATTATTTGAGGCGTACATGGGATTCGTGAGTTGTCTCTGAATGAAATAAGAATTTTGTTTATTTACACAAAATTCGAAATGATTACAGGTGTAATCAAAAAACAAAGTAAGAACTTCAGCATCACCAGTAAATGGAGCTTAAAGAACATCTGACAGTATCGAATTCACAACATAAACTGTAGCATAGCATGAACGTAGAATAGCATGAACACAGTAAAGTCTGTAGTCAAAGAGACTCAGTGCGTCTTTCTTAAGCAATCAATGCCTTGGCGAAACTGTTTGCAACGGACACATCTGGCGCGAAGCAGTCCATTAAATATCCGCGTCAGCGAATTAGGTTAGAGATTTCATATATTTGGTACAGTCGGCAACAAAAGTATCCGAGCACTAGCAAAAATTCCTATATAAAAAAAAGTAGTGTTAACACTGTTTTGTTGAATAAACCCTTTACGAATCACGTTCTTAGACCTAAGTACATGATTCGACAAGGATTTATTTAAGTAAACACTGTTTACTTTGCTTTTTTTATATAGGATTTTTTGCAAGTGTTCTGATATTTTTGTTACCGACTGTATATCAATAATAAATACTTTCTTCCTAGAATCGCCCAAAACAGCCGCCAAGCAGTGAAAACCACGCCAGATTTGGCGCCAAAGCCATTACCTGCCTTAATCAGGAAATGCCATGTTTACAAGCAAACGCTCCGTCAATCAATCACTGCCACTCTTGAGTGGCAAATTATTAACTGTATTGGTTCAAATACTAATGTTTTGCCATTTAACCCATAACTAGATTGTGACTGACTTCGCATGCCCTTTCCTTATAAAAATGAATGAAAAATTATTTTATGAGTACATGTATACAAAAGGTAATATTTTGAAGGATATTTTAAAAGGAAATATATTTTAATGTATCTGAATGATATATTTTCAGGAATTCTTAAAACACATTCAGACGCAATCGAACATTTACTCGGACAAATGGAGTCGTTTGACTATACCTATCTAAATTCTCGAAAAGCGTTAAAAATACGGAAAATAGCTTAATCTTTTACAGGCCAATGTTCCCAATTGGGAACATAAAATTAAAACTTATTTATATAATTAAATTGCACCAATATTGACTTGAAAAAACTATCAGACATATTTTAAAAGATGACTTGATTTTTAGAAAAGAAAAAGCATCCCCGTCATTAGTAGGTAACTGTATGAAAAATCTTAAGTATGATCAGTTTCATATTTATTTACTAGTGGATCTGCAGATCAGGAGACTCAACGTCCTATTTGCATCAGACATTATTCAATAGGTCATTTTTATTTATTCCTTATTATATAATAGTATATATTGATTCGATTGACTTATTACCATAATCAGATACATTCCTTAGGGGGGCTGCTGCCCCCCTCAATCCCATGCTGTATCTCTCTTTGTATACCTATTTGTATATCATATAAAGTGTTACGGAATTGTAAATAATTGCATTTATTTTTGTATAAATTCTTTCAAAGAGGCTTAGAAAGTCGATAACATGCTAATTTTGTGCATCTCTAGTCGTTTTAGCGTTAAAATAGCCTAATTTTCTTTTAAAAACGCATTAAAAAGGTCCAATAAGTAAAGAAATGGATTTGGCGCCAAATTTGGCGACTGTTTCCTTCCTCGGCGATTTTTTGGCTACCATGGCGAGAAAATCCTTATTAAGGATATACCAAATATGGAAGCTCTAATCTCATTGGCTGATGAGATACGAGAATTTTCCAGAACAGTCTGTGATCGATAGAATAGTATAAAAGGAGAATTTTTTTAGCCAAGGCGTCCAATCTCAGGTCTGTGTCAGTTTCGTCAAATGCGTGCTTTGCTATGAGCCTCTTTGAATGAGACTTGCTTTATCTGTTATTGATAAATAGTTCGTACTGTTGTTTTGCTGTTAACGGCTGTTGTTTAAGCTATGTTTACTGGTTGATTTGAAGCTGATACTTGGTTTATAGACCTGTATTTTTCTGGAACTTTCTGTGAATAAATCACTGAATTTTTGCAAGTTTCGCCTTTCATTCTCGGACAACTTACGAACCCCCAAGTACGCAACAATATGTATTCTTAATAAAATACGGTCTTGTATTATTTCCCTGAAATTCATAAATACCAAATTTCATAACTATCAAATTTCGTACAAAAAAAATTACATAGCATATCGAAAATATTTTGCGTAAACTTTAAACTAATTATGAATTCTATGCCCACAATTTTCAACAGGAAAACATACTTTTAAAATTCTAATAAAATTTCATTATAGTTGATGGGGTGTAACCTTGTTAAAATACACTTTTAAGAAATACCGACTATTGACCGTAATAGTACGAAATTTCTTTATGTATCCCGGAAAAGTAGCCACAGTCATTATAAACGCCAATAATAAAAATAAACCTAATTAATTATAACTGATTAAATTTTCAAACTAATTTGACATCATTGGATGATTACAGTACATACTCGGAATTATTTTGTGTGGTCCCATAAATTATTTAGTCTATACATAACCTTTTTTAAGAGTAAACGTGATATTAAGCATCTTTATAATGTATGTTAACTTTATTAAGTTCAATTCAGCATAAATGCATTAAAGTGCGCGCTTAAATTAAAAATTTGTCCATTGGCTCTAATGTTACGAAATTCTTTCGTGCATCTTTGTAAACGAACCACAAACCTTGCATACACCAGTAAAAACTATTCAGCTTATTTTGCGTTTAAAATTAATAATTGTTCCAAATTTAACATCGTTTGGATGACTACGTGACATTGTCAGAACAATTTTGTAAGATCCTGTACATTAATTAGAAATCTTAAGAGCACATATTTTCTTCAAACAACATAAGTTTAAGCATCTTACTCACGTACGCTAGCTTCATTTTCTTCATTGCAAAATAATGATATTAAAATGCGTTTAAACGAAATTCTCCCCATACGCCGTGATGTTAAGAATTTTGGCGCGTCCCTGTACACAGTTTATAAAAAATATAGCAATAAAAATTTTACAGCTACTTATATGCAAAGCTGGAACGTGTGCGCCAATTTGCAAGTCAATCGAAGGATTTTTGCGGCCGCTATTGCGGTACATACCAATTCTTCCCACAGACCGTAAAAATAAGAAAAGCTTTGGCGTGTCCCTGTACACGAACGACAAATGGAATACACACCTAACACTATACAGCTAATTCCGTTGGGCTCATGAATATGTGAACCAAATTGCAAGTCAATAGCGTTATTTTGGGGGCCGCTATCGCAGTACATACAAATTCTTCCCGTAGACCGTAATGATAAAAAAACTTTGGCGTGTCGCTGTACACGAACTACAAATGGAATGCACACCCAAAACTATACAGCTAATTTCGTGGGAATCATGAACATGTGTACAAAATTTCAAGTCAATAGCGTGATTTTTTACGGCCGCTATCGCATGACAGACAGACAGACAGACGGACAGACGGAATCCATAATCCTTTTGAGTCTCAACAGAGGGCCTCCATTGACGTTTCGGCAAAAATTGGAAGTGAATAGCTTGATTTTTGCGGTGGCTATCGCGGTACATACAGATTCTTCCCATAGGCCGTAATGATAGAAAATCTTTGGCGTGTCCGTGTACACGAACTACAAATGGAATACACACCTAAAACTATACAGCTGATTCCGTTGGGCTTATAAACATGTATACCAAATTGCAAGTCGAAAGCGTGATTTTTGTGGCTGCTATCGCGGTACATACAAATTCCTCCCATAGGCCGTAATGATAAGAAAAACTTTGGCGTGTCCCTGTACACGAATTACAAATGGAATACACACCCGAACCTATACAGCTAATTTCGTGGGGCACATGAACACGTGTACCAAATTGCAAGTCAATAGCGGGATTTTTGTGGCCGCTATCGCGATACTTACAAATATCTCCCATAGGCAGTAATGATAAGAAAAACTTTGGCGTGTCCCTCTATACGAACTACAAATGGAATACATACCAAAAACTATACAGCTGATTTCGTGGGGCTCATGAACATGTGTACCAAATTTCAAGTCAATAGCGCCATTTTTGCGGCCGCTATCGCACGACAGACAGACAGACAAACAGACACAGCCCAAAACCGTTTTTAGTCTCAACAGAGGGCCTCCACTGACGTTTCGGCAATAACTTTTATTTGCTTGCCCTGTTTTATTTATATTTTCATTAGATATAACTAGTGGATCTGCAGATCAGGAGCCTCAGCGTCCTATTTACATCAGACATTATTCAATAGGCAATTTTTATTTATTCCTTATTATATAATAGTATATATTGATTCGATCGACTTGTTACCATAATCAGACACATTCCTGAGGGGGGCTGCCCCCCCTCAACCCCCCGCTCTATCTCTCTTTGTATACCTATTTGTATATCATATAAAGTGTTACGGAATTGTAAATAATTGCATTTATTTTTGCATAATATCTTTCAAAGGGGTTTAGTAAGTTAATAAAATGCCAATTTTGTGCATTTCTAGTCGTTTTAGCGTTAAAATAGCCTAATTTTCTTTGAAAACGCATTAAAAAGCTCCAATATCGGAAGAAATGGATTTGGCGCCAAATTTGGCGACTGTTTCCCTCCTTGGCGATTTTTTGGCGGCCTTGGTGAGAAATTCCTTATTAGGGATATACCAAATATGGAAGCTCTAATCTCATTTGCTGATGTGATATGAGAATTTTTTAGAACAGTCTGTGTTCGATAGAAAAGTATAAAAGGAGCATTATTTTCGCCAAAGCGGTCAGTCTTAGATCTGTGTCAGTTTCGTCAAATGCTTGCTTTGCTTTGAGCTTCTTTGGATGAGACTTGCTTTATGTGTTATTGCTAAACAGTTTGTACTGTTGTTTTGCTGTTAACGGCTGTTGTTTAAGCTGTCTTTACAGGTTGAATTGAAGCTGAGTTTCACCTTTTATTCTCGGACAACTTACGAACCCCCATGTTCGCAACAATATACATTCTTGATAAACGACAGTCTTGTATTATTTCCCTGAAATTCATAAATACCAAATTTCATACAAAAAAAATTACATAGCATATCAGAAATATCGTAACCTTTAAACTAATTTCCAATTCTATGCCCACAATTTTGAACAGGAAAACATGCTTTTAAAATTCTAATAAAATATCATTATCTTTGATGGGGTGTAACCATGTTAAAATAAACTTTTAAAAAATACCGATTATAGACCGTAATAGTACGAAATTCTTTTATGTATCCTGGAAAAGTAGCCACAGTCATTATAAACGCCAATAATAAAAATAAACCAAATTAATTATAGCTCATAATTTTTTCAAACTAATTTCATTTGGATGATTACAGTACATACTCGGAATTATTTTGTGTGGTCCCATAAATTATTTAGTTTATACATAAACCTTTTTAAGAGTAAACATGATTTCAAGTCTCTTTATAATGTATGTTAATTTTATTAAGTTCAATTCAGCATAAACGCATTAATTGTGCGCGCTTAAATAAAAATTTGTCCATAGGCTCTAATGTTACGAAATTCTTTCCTGTGTCTCTGTAAACAAACCATAAACACTGTATACACCAGTAAAAATTTTTCATCTTATTTTGCGTTAAAAATTAATAATTGTTCCAAATTTAACATCGTTTGGATGACTGTGACATTGTCAGAACACATTTGTAAGGTTCTGTATATTAATTAGAAAGCTTAAGAGCACGTATTTTCTTTAAACAACATAAGTTTAAGCATCTTACTAACGTACGCTAGATTCATTTTCTTCATTGCAAAGCAATGAATGCGTTTAAACGAAATTCGACCCATATGCCATAACGTTAAGAATTTTGGCGTGTCCCTGTACACAGTTTATAAACAATATAGCAATAAAAATTATAGAGTTACTTATATGCAAAGCTGGAACGTGTATGCAATTTGCAAGTCAATCGATGGATTTTTGAGGCCGCTATTGCAATACATTCAAATTCTTCTCATATGCCGTAAGGATAAGAAACACTTTAGTGTGTCCCTGTACACGAACGACAAATGGAATACACTCCTAACACTATACAACTAATTCCGTTGGGCTCATGAATATGTGTACCGAATTGCAAGTCAATAGCGTGATTTTTGGGGCCGCTATCGAGGTTCATACAAATTCTTCCCATAGGCCGTAATGATAAAAAAAACTTTGGCGTGTCCCTGTACACGAACTATAAATGGACTGCACACCCAAAACTGTACAGCTAATTTCGTTGAGATCATGAACATGTGTACCAAATTTCAAGTCAATAGCGTGATTTTTGCGGCCGCTATTGCACGACAGACAGACAGACAGACAGACAGACAGACGGAATCCAAAACCCTTTTGAGTCTCAACAGAGGGCCTCCACTGACGTTTCGGCAAAAATTAGAAGTCAATAGCTTGATTTTTGCGGAGACTATCGAGGTACATAGAGATTCTGCCCATAGACCGTAATGATAGGAAAAACTTTGGCGTGTCCCTGTACACGAACTACAAATGGAATACACACCTAAAACTATACAGCTTATTTCGTTTGGCTCATGCATATGTGTACCAAATAGCAAATCAAAAGCGTGGTTTTTGTGGCCGCTATCGCGGTACATACAAATTCCTCCCATAGGCCGTAATGATAAGAAAAATTTTGGCGTGTCCCTGTACACGAATTACAAATGGAATACACACCCAAAACTATACAGCTGATTTCGTGGGGCGCATAAACACGTGTACCAAATTGCAAGTCAATAGCGTGATTTTTGTGCCCGCTATCGCGATACATACAAATTCCTCCTTTAGGCCGTAATGATAAGAAAAACTTTGGCGTATCCCTGTATACGAACTATAAATGGAATACATACCAAATACTATACAGCTGATTTCGTGGGGCTCTTGAACATGTGTATCAAATTTCAAGTCAATAGCGCTATTTTTGCGGCCGCTATCGCGTTACATACAAATTCCTCCCATAGGCCGTAATGATAAGAAAAAATTTGGCGTGTCCCTGTATACGAACTACAAATGGAATACATACCAAAAACTATACAGCTGATTTCGTGGGGCTCCTGAACATGTGTACCAAATTTCAAGTCAATAGCGCTATTTTTGCGGCCGCTATCGCGCGACAGACAGACAGACAGACAGACACAGCCCAAAACCGTTTTGAGTCTCAACAGACGGCCTCCACTGACGTTTCGGCAACTAGTGCATCTGCAGATCAGGAGCCTCAACGTCCTATTTACATCAGACATTATTCAATAGGTCATTTTTATTTATTTCTTATTATATAATCGTATATATTGATTCAATGGACTTGTTACCATAATCAGATACATTCCTAAGGGGGGCTGCCATCCCCCTCAACCTCCCGCTGTGTCTCTATTTGCATATCTTATAAAGTGTTACGGAATTGTAAATAATTGCATTCATTTTTGTATAAATTCTTTCAAAGAGGTTTAATAAGGTTTAAAAAATGCTAACTTTGTGCATTTCTAGTCGTTTTAGCGTTAAATAACCTACTTTTCCCTTAAAAACACTTAAAAAAGCTCCAATAAGGGAAGAAATGGATTTGGCGCCAAATTTGGCGACTGTTTCCCTCCTTGGCGACTGTTTCCCTCCTTGGCGATTTTTTTGGCGACCTTGGCGAGAAAATCCTTATTAGGGATATACCAAATAATGAAGCTCTAATCTCATTATGAGATACGAGAATTTTCCAGAACAGTCTGTGTTCGATAGAAAAGTATAAAAGGAGCATTATATTTTCGCCAAGGCGGTCAGTCTCAGATATGTGTCAGTTTCGTCAAATGCTTGGTTGGCTTTGAGCCTCTTTAGATGAGACTTTCTTTATGTGTTATTACTAAATTGTTTGTACTGTTGTTTTGCTGTTAACGGCTGTTGTTTAAGCTGTGTTTACTGGTTGAATTGAAGCTGATACTTGGTTTATAGACCTTTATTTTTCTGGAACTTTCTGTGAATACATGACTGAATTTTTGCAAGTTTTGCCTTTCATTCTCGAATAACTTACGGACCCCCAAGTACGCAACAATATGTATTCTTAATAAAGGACGGTCTTGTATTATTTCCCTGAAATTCATAAATACCAAATTTTATAACTACCAAATTTCATACAAAAAAAAAAAAAAAAAATACATAGCATATCGAAAATATTTCGCGTAACCTTTAAACTAATTTCCAATTACTATGCCCACAATTATCAACAGGAAAAAATGATTTTAAAATTCTAATAAAATTTCATTATATTAGATGGGGTGTATCCATGTTAAAATAAACTTTTAAGAAATATCGACTATAGACCGTAATTATAGACCGACTATAGTCCGAAATTATTTTATGTATCCCGGAAAAGTAGCCACAGTGGTTATAAATGGCAATAATAAGAATAAACCTAATTAATTATAACTCATTAATTTTCAAACTAATTTGACACCATTTGGATGATTACAGTACATACTCGGAAATATTTTGAGTGGTCCCATAAATTATTTATCTATACATAACCTTTTTTAAGAGTAAACATAATTTTAAGCATCTTTATAATGTATATTAATTTTATAAAGTTCAATTCAGCATAAACGCATTAAAGTGTGCGTTTAAATAAAGGTTTGTCCATAGGCTCTAATGCTACGAAATTATTTTCCGTGTCTCTGTAAACAAACCATAAACATTGTATACACCAGTAAAAACTATTCAGCTTACTTTGCGTTTAAAATTAATAATTGTTTCAAATTTAACATCTTTTGGATGACTACGTGACATTATCAGAACACTTTTGTAAGGTCCTGTACATTAATTAGAAAGCTTAGGAACACATACCTTCTTCAAACAACATAAGTTTAAATATCTTACTCACGTACGCTAGTTTAATTTTCTTGATTGCAAAGTAAAGATGTTAAAATGCGTTTAAACGCAATTCACCTCATATGCCGTAATGTGAAGTATTTTGGTGTGTCCCTGTATACAATCCATAAAAAGTATAGACCTAAAAAAATAAATAGCTATTTCTATAGCGAGCCTGAATATATTTGTCAATTTGCAAGTCAATCGGAGAATTTTTGCGGCCGCTATTGCGGTACATACAAATTATTCCCATAGGCCGTAATGATAAAAAAAACTTTGGCGTGTCCCTGTACACGATCTACAAATGGAATGCACACCGAAAACTATACAGCTAATTTCGTGGGAATCATGAACATGTGTACCAAATTTCAAGTCAATTGCGTGATATTTGCGGCCGCTATCGCACGACAGACAGACAGACGGACAGACGGAACACAAAATCCTATTGAGTATCAACAGAGGGCCTCCACTGACGTTTCGGCAAAAATTGGAAGTCAATCGCTTGATTTTTGCGGTGACTATCGCGGTACATACAGATTCTTCCCATAGGCCGTAATGATAGAATGAATTTGGCGTGTCCCTGTACACGGACTACAAATGGAATACACACCTAAAACTATACAGCTAATTCCGTTGGGCTCATGAATATGTGTACCAAATTGCAAGTCAATAGCGTGATTCTTGTGGCCGCTATCGCAATACGTAGAAATTCCTCCCTTAGGCCGTAATGATAAGAAAAACTTTGGCGTGTCCCTGTATACGAACTATAAATAGACAACATACCAAAAACTCTACAGCTGATTTCGTGGGGCTCATGAACATGTGTACCGAATTTCAAGTCAATAGCGCTATTTTTGCGGCCGCTACCACGATACATACAAATTCCTCCCATAGCCGTAATGATAAGAAAAACTTTGGCGTGCCCCTGTATACGAACTACAAATGGAATACATACCAAAAACTATACAGCTGCATTCGTAGGGCTTATGAACATGTGTACCAAATTTCAAGTCAATAGCGCTATTTTTGTGGCCGCTATCGCGATACATATAAATTCCTCCCATAGGCCGTAATGATAAGAAAAACTTTGGCGTGTCCCTGTATACGAAATACAAATGGAATACATACCAAAAACTATACAGCTGATTTCGTGGGGCTCCTGAATATGTGTACCAAATTTCAAGTCAATAGCGCTATTTTTGCGGCCGCTATCGCGCGACAGACAGACAGACAGACAGACACACAGACACAGCCCAAAACCGTTTTGAGTCTCAACAGAGGGCCTCCACTGACGTTTCGGCAATTACTAGTGGATCTGCAGATCAGGAGCCTCAACGTCATATTTACATCAGACATTATTCAATAGGTCATTTTTATTTATTCCTTATTATATAATCGTATATATTGATTCTATCGACTTGTTACCATAATCAGATACATTCTTGAGTGGGGCTGCCGCCCCCCTCAACCCCCCGCTGTATCTCTATTTGTATATCCTATAAAGTGTTACAGAATTGTAAATAATCGCATTTATTTTTTATTAATTCTTTCAAAAGGTTTAGTAAAGTTAATAAAATGCTAACTTTGTGCATTTCTAGTCGTTTTAGCGTAAAATCGCCTAATTTTCCCTTAAAAAACTACTATAGGGGAAGAAATGGATTTGGCGCCAAATTTGGCGACTATTTCCCTCCTTGGCTATTTTTTGGCGACCTTGGCGAGAAAATCCTTATTAGGGATATACCAAATATGGAAGCTCTAATCTCATTATGAGATACGAGAATTTTCCAGAACAGTCTGTGTTCGATAGAAAAGTATAAAAGGAGCATTTTTCACCAAGGCGGTCAGTGTCAGATCTGCGTCAGTTTCGTTAATTGCTTGCTTTGCTTTGAGTCTCTTTGGATGAGACTTTCTTTATGTGTTATTGCTAAACAGTTTGTACTGTTGTTTTGCTGTTAACGGCTGTTGTTTAAGCTGTGTTTACTGGTTGATTTGAAGCTGATACTTGGTTTATAGACCTGTATTTTTCTGGAACTTTCTGTGAATACATCACTGAATTTTTGCAAGTTTCGCCTTTCATTCTCGGACAACTTACGGACCCCCAAGTACGCAACAATATGTATTCTTAATAAACGACGGTCTTGTATTATTTCCCTGAAATTCATAAATACCAAATTTCATAACTATCATTTTTCATACAAAAAAAAAAAAAAATACATAGCATATCGGAAATATTTTGCGTAACCTTTAAACTAATTTCTAAGTCTATGCCCACAATTATCAACAGGAAAACATGCTTTTTATATTCTAATAAAATTGCATTATATTTGATGGAGTGTAACCATGTTAAAATAAACTTTTAAGAAATATTGACTATAGACCGTAATAGTACAAAATTATTTTATGTATCCCGGAAAAGTAGCCACAGTCACTATAAACGCCAATAATAAGAATAAGTTTAATTAATTATAATTCATTAATTTTTCAAACTAATTTGACATCATTTGGATGATTATAGTATATACTCGGAATTATTTTGTGTGGTCTCATAAATTATATAGACTATACATAACTGTTTTCAAAAGTAAACATGATTTTAATCATCTTTATAATGTGTGTTAATTTTATTAAGTTCAATTTAGCATAAACGCATTAAAGAGCGCGCTTAAATAAAAGTTTGTCCATAGGCTCTAATGTTACGAAATTCTTTCTTGTGGCTCTGTAAACAAACCATAAACATTGTATACACCAGTAAAAACTATTCAGCTTACTTTGCGTTTAAAATTAATAATTGTTCCAAATTTAACATAGTTCGCATGACTACGTGACGTTATCAGAACACGTTTGTAAGGTCCTGTACATTAATTAGAAAGCTTAAGAGCACATATTTTCTTCAAACAACATGAGTTTAAGCATATTACTCACGTACGCTAGTTTCATTTTCTTCATTGCAAAGTAATGATATTAAAATGCGTTTAAAAGAAATTCACCCCTTATGCCGTAATGTTAAGAAATTTGGCGTGTCCCTATACACATTTTTTAACCAATATAGCAATAAAAATTATACAGCTACTTACGTTTAGGCAAAGCTGGAACGTGTGCGCCAATTTGCAAGTCAATCGAAGGACTTTTGCGGCTGCTATTGCGGTACATACAAATTCTTCCCATAGACCGTAATGAAAAAAAAAAAAAAAAAAAAACAGTTGCACTTCGGGAGTGCCGACAGAAGTGAAAACGTGAACAATTACGTGTGTATTTCTTGAATCGTCAGGAAATATTTTATTGTGTAGTAAATACTTTTAAATGAAGTGCTTTTTATTCATTAATATAAACTACTACTACAAAAATTATATTACAATTTTATTTAATGCGCTAACTGCAATAGAGACAGTGTCCGGAGATGAGAGAAGTCGTGTAGAGCCGCACCAGATTGGAAAAACGTGAGAAAAATGGCGGCTTTGGCCTTTCGCACTGTTTTGTGAGGTCTAACTGGAATAGAGACAGTGTCCGGAGATGAGAGAATTCGTGTAGAGCCGCACCAGATTGTTAAAACGTGAGAAAAATGGCGGCTTTGGCCTTTCTCACGGTTTTGTGAGGCCTAACTGCAACGTTTCCGGCTGAAATCTTTAAGAGACAGTGGCCGGAGATGAGAGAAGTCGTGTAAAGCCGCACCAGATTGTAAAAACGTGAGAAAAATGGCGGCTTTTCTCTTTCTCACGGTTCTGTGAAGTCTAACTGCAACGTTTCTGGCTGCAATCTTTAAGAGACTGTGTCCGGAGATGAGAAGTCGTGTAGAGCCGCACCCGATTGTAAAAACGTGAGAAAAATGGCGGCTTTGGCATTTCTCACGGTTTTATGAGGTCTAACTGGAATAGAGACAGTGTCCGGAAATGAGAGAAGTCGTGTAGAGCCGCACCAGATTGTTAAAACGTGAGAAAAATGGCGGCTTTGGCCTTTCTCACGGTTTTGTGAGGCCTAACTACGTTTCCGGCTGAAATCTTTAAGAGACAGTGGCCGGAGATGAGAGAAGTCGTGTAAAGCCGCACCAGATTGTAAAAACGTGAGAAAAATGGCGGCTTTTCTCTTTCTCACGGTTCTGTGAAGTCTAACTGCAACGTTTCTGGCTGCAATCTTTAAGAGACTGTGTCCGGAGATGAGAAGTCGTGTAGAGCCGCACCCGATTGTAAAAACGTGAGAAAAATGGCGGCTTTGGCATTTCTCACGGTTTTATGAGGTCTAACTGGAATAGAGACAGTGTCCGGAAATGAGAGAAGTCGTGTAGAGCCGCACCAGATTGTTAAAACGTGAGAAAAATGGCGGCTTTGGCCTTTCTCACGGTTTTGTGAGGCCTAACTGCAACGTTTCCGGCTGAAATCTTTAAGAGACAGTGGCCGGAGATGAGAGAAGTCGTGTAAAGCCGCACCAGATTGTAAAAACGTGAGAAAAATGGCGGCTTTTCTCTTTCTCACGGTTCTGTGAAGTCTAACTGCAACGTTTCTGGCTGCAATCTTTAAGAGACTGTGTCCGGAGATGAGAAGTCGTGTAGAGCCGCACCCGATTGTAAAAACGTGAGAAAAATGGCGGCTTTGGCATTTCTCACGGTTTTATGAGGTCTAACTGGAATAGAGACAGTGTCCGGAAATGAGAGAAGTCGTGTAGAGCCGCACCAGATTGTAAAAACGTGAAAGAAATGGCGGCTTTGGCCTTTATCACGGTTTTGTGAGGTCTAACTGGAACGTTTTCGGCTGCAATCTTTAAGAGGCAGTGTCTAGAAATGAGAGAAGTCGTGTAGAGCCGCACCAGATTTTAAAAACGTGAGAAAAATGGCGGCTTTGGTCTTTCTCATGGTTCTGTGAAGTCTAACTGCAACGTTTCCGGCTGAAATCTTTAAGAGACTGTGTCCGGTGGTGAGTGAAGTCGTGTAGAGCCGCACCCGATTGTAAAAACGTGAGAAAAATGGCGGCTTTGGCCTTTCTCACTGTTTTGTGTGGTCTAACTGCAATAGAGACAGTGTCCGGAGATGAGAATAGTCGTGTAGAGCCGCACCAGATTGTAAAAACGTGAGAAAAATTACGGCTTTGGCCTTCCTCACGGTTTTGTAAGGTCTAACTGCAAAGTTTCCGGCTGAAATCTTTAAGAGACAGTGGCCGGAGATGAGAGAAGTCGTGTAAAGCCGCGCCAGATTTTAAAAACGTGAGAAAAATGGCGGCTTTTGTCTTTCTCATGGTTCTGTGAAGTCTAACTGCAACGTTTCTGGCTGCAATCTTTAAGAGACTGTGTCCGGAAATGAGAGAAGTCGTGTAGAGCCGCACCAGATTGTAAAAACGTGAGAGAAATGGCGGCTTTGGCCTTTATCACGGTTTTGTGAGGTCTAACTGGAACGTTTTCGGCTGCAATCTTTAAGAGGCAGTGTCCAGAAATGAGAGAAGTCGTGTAGAGCCGCACCAGATTTTAAAAACGAGAGAAAAATGGCAGCTTTGGTCTTTCTCATGGTTCTGTGAAGTCTAACTGCAACGTTTCCGGCTGAAATCTTTAAGAGACTGTGTCCGGTGATGAGTGAAGTCGTGTAGAGCCGCACCCGTTTGTAAAAACGTGAGAAAAATGGCGACTTTGTCCTCTCTCACTGTTTTGTGTGGTCTAACTGCAATAGAGACAGTGTACGGAGATGAGAGAAGTCGTGTAGAGCCGCACCAGATTGTAAAAACGTGAGAAAAATGACAGCTTTTGGCTTTCTCACGGTTTTGTGAGGTCTAACTGCAATAGAGACAGTGCTCGGAGATGAGAGAAGTCGTGTAGAGCCGCACCAGATTTTAAAACAATATATACTATAAAATTACTAACACTCCACATTAGCAAGTTAATTGTATGGTACATTATTTGTATCATACAAGGATGGAAAGCGTTTACTGACGATGAAGCGAATTCAATGATTTTTTTTCACCCAAAAGTTTTCACTTCAAATGGAAAACGTTAGCTGACGATGACGGGAGTTTAAAGATTTTTGTTTACCCAAGAGTGCTCAACGCGCCTAAAGAAGTTTTCACTTCAATAAAATCTTTTTGTAAAAAAATAGAACCGACTCCAAAAAGGAACTACTGTTCAAACAACTAAAAATGAAAGAAAATTGGCAGAAAATGGAACTGTAAATTGCGCCTAAAATTATAAAATAATTTCCTTCGCCAAAAAACCTATAACACTACAATTAATCATAACTTTTGAAGTCGGCGCAAAATTAAATAAAATTTAATTACTTTTTAAAGGTTTGTCTTTAGATCGGTAGCAACAAATGCTGTTTTCTCGAATGACCCATTTTCATGTTTCCTTTATTATTTTATCACTGTATACAATTGGTCCATTAGTAGCACCTACAAAGAACAGTGAACATTCTTCACAATGCGGTATTTATGTTTCTACGAAGTTAGAGTTTCCTTTGCAAATTCGGTATATCTTTAATAACTATGATCCTTGGTGGCTTTTGGATTTGGCGATTAAAACGTAAAGCAAAAATATACACGCAAGATGTATATTTTCATAATACATATTGTACGAAGTGTTGTTTCATGTTCTTGATTACTCTCTTGATATGCCTTATCAAAATAATCGTGATATCCCAAAGAAATTAAATATGTTTGCCAGATAATTTTGCGATTCTTCTTTCACCAAGGACGTCAGATACCAGCATCTTCGCCAACTTTTGCTGCTTACGAAATCTTATTTGTTTTCTTGAATCAAAGTAGTTTTCGGTTGCGTTTTGCAGGTGACAATGTGAGATGTGTATTTTGAATAGGATTTGATTTTTGTATTGAATAAAGGTATAAATTTTTATTTAATTTTGCGCCGACTTCAAAAGTTATGATTAATTATAGTGTTATAGGTTGTTTGGCGAAGGAAATTATTTTATAATTTTAGGCGCAATTTACAGTTCCATTTTCTGCCAATTTTCTTTCATTTTTAGTTGTTTGAACAGTAGTTCCTTTTTGGAGTCGGTTCTATTTTTTTACAAAAAGATTTTATTTATCTCTTTTCAGTGAAAACTTATTTATATAGCAGTGCATCAGAAGATGTTCGACGAAAGTTTCACAAATCACAACTTCCAAGAAAACTGACATTACTCAAAAAATGGTTTATGTCACTGAAAAATACAGGAAATGCACCCAATGTTATTCTAGTCAAGTTATTTTTAAGTTGATTTTTCTCAAATGCTGCATTTTTAAGTTGTGTCACTTATTCTTGCCTTTATCGGATATGAGCAAAAAACTATCTATTGAACGAACATACGTTAAATTAAAAAGTCTTTAGAAATGTAAAGAGCGGATACGCTGTATTCGTAACCGAAAATTCTGTTAGGCATATATATTGAACTTTACAGTGAATACGTGCCACCCGTTGCTCTGGAATTTGCGCAGCGTAAAGTTCAAACAAAGAGCTAAATATGCATTGCAGCTGACGGACAGAAGTTTCAACATCGATACTTACATACTGCTTTTACCAGTGTAGCTGCATGCGTTCAGCAGTTAAAGTGAGAACAGACTTTTGTGAGTATCCTGTAATTTGTTTATATCTTAATGAAATCATAATGAAACCTATTTCAGGCCAAGATCATTACGACAACAAAAAAAAAATTACAATTAAATCATCTCTTACGAAGTTATAAGCTAACAAATTTCAACAACAACAACGAGAAACATGGTTTGTATTGAGAACCTCTTCCTTTATGAAGTCGGTTTAAAACGTCTATGCGTTAATCGATGTGACCGCTTACAATAACCATACTTTGAATTTTACATAGCATAAATGTCACCCGCTACGCTACAACATATGCAATGTCGTTCAAGTGTGAACAAAATAGGAAATTGTGAACAAACAAATGCACGTTTTAAGCGTTCTGTTTTTAGCATTAATGTCTAAACTATCTTTGCGTACTACATAGATGATGCTCTGCAATTTTATAATTGAATTTATTCTCCTGTCTTGAAACGTTTCCGTGATAGAATCGCTAACTCCACTTTTTCCCACCAGGTGTCGCTTTAGGCGGTTGAATCACGTAGCACATGTCCACTTTACTGTACCTACATACCACTTTTATGATTATAGCTGCACCTGTTCAGCAGTTAAAAGTGTCGGGACTGACTTTTGTGGGCACCCTGTATTTTCGTTTGATCGTAAAGATCTTACAAATCAGACTATTTCAGACCAAGACCTTTACAATAAAACAAAAAGTGTAAAAATCGGATCATCCGTTCAGAAGTTATGAGCTAAGAAACAAAAACAAAAACAAAAAACATACGCTTTGAATTGAGAACCTCCTCCTTTTTGAAGTCGGTTAATTAGAGCATCTCTTACGAAGTTATAAGCTTACAAACACCAACAACAACACATACCTCGAATTAAGAACACCCTCCTTTCTGAAGTTGGTTCAAAACGACTTTGCACTTATCGATGTGACCGCTTATAGTAACAGTACTTTGAACCACAGAGTATACGTGTCATCTGCTACGCTGCAAAGTGTGCAACGTAGTTCAAGTGTGCACAGTGTAGGAAATTGCGAACAAACAACTGCACGTTTTAAGCGTTCAATAATGTCTAAAACTGTCTTTTTGTAGTAAATCGATGATGCTCTACAACTTCGTAATTAACTTTTCTCCCATTCGCCCCAGATGGCGTTTTATTTTCTTTAGATTGTAAAGATGTTATAATGGGACCTACTTCAGACGAAGATCTCTACAACAAAACAAAAAGTATCAAGTAACCCTATTTTGAACTATATAGCGTATGTCTCACCAGCTACGCTACAACGTGAGCAATGTAGCTCAAGATTGTATAGTGTAAGAAATTGCGAACAAAAAAATGCACGTTTTTAGCCTTGTATTTTTAGCATCAATGTCAAAACTATCTTTTCGTACTAAATCGATGATGCTCTGCAATTTTACAATTCACTTTTCCCCCCCTGTCTTGAACCGTTTCCGAGGTAGGAACTCTAGCATGAATGTCTAAACTATCTTTTTGTACTAAATCGGTCATGCTCTTCAGCTTTGTAATTCACTTTTTCTGTAGAACCGTTTTCGAGATAGGAACACTAACTTCGCTGTTTTCCACCAGGTGGCGCTGCAAGCGGTTTAACCTTGTACTGCATGGCCACTTTGCGATACTTACATACCATTTTTATTACTATAGCTGCAGCCGTTTAGCAGTTAAAAGAGTTGGGACTGATTTTTTTGGGCACCCTGTATTTTCTTTAGATCGTAAAGATATTACAATGGGACCTATTGCAGACCAAGACCTTTTCAACAAAACAAAAAGTATCAAAATCGGTGCGTCCGTTCAGAAGTTATCAGCTAACAAACATAAAAAAAACATACGGTTTGAATTAAAAACCTTCCTTCTTTTTTGAAGTCGGTTAAAAAACTTTGGCGTGTCCCTGTACACGAACTACATATGGAATGCGCACCCAAAACTATACAGCAAATTTCGTGGGGATCATGAACATGTATACCAAATTTTAAGTTAAGAGAGTGATATTTGCGGCCGCTATCGCACGATAGACAGACAGGCAGACGGACAGGTATACGAACTACAAATGGAATACATACCAAAAACTATACAGCTGATTTCATGGGGCTCATGAACATGTGTACCAAATTTCAAGTCAATAGCACTATTTTTGCGGCCGCTACCGCGACACATACAAATTCCTCCCATATGCCGTAATGATAAAAAAACTCTGACGTGTCCCTGTATACGAACTACAAATGGAATACATACCAAATACTATACAGCTGATTTCGTGGGGCTCATGAACATGTGTACCAAATTTCAAGTCAATAGCGCTATTTTTGCGGCCGCTATCGCGATACATACAAATTCCTCCCATAGGCCGTAATGATAAGAAAAACTTTGGCGTGTCCCTGTATACGAACTACAAATGGAATACATACCAAAAACTATACAGCTCATTTCGTGGTACGCATGAACATGTGTACCAAATTTCAAGTCAATAGCGCTATTTTTGTGGCCGCTATCGCGCGATAGACAGACAGACAGACACACAGACACAGCCCAAAACCGTTTTGAGTCTCAACAGAGGGCCTCCACTGACGTTTCGGCAATTATTATTACTAGTCGCCTTCGGCGACCAGCTGGATCGCGATCACTGAAAAATCCGGCTTTACGAAACTCCCGCTCGGTGGCGCCTGCGGCGCCTTTTTTTCGTTTCAGGTTAATAACAGCTCATCGATATATCGTGAAAATAACTTATTGAAAGCGCAGTAAATTCCCGTGCGGTAGCGCCTTCGGCGCCCTCTTCCCTTTTCAATATCTGAAACAGCCTGTTCGCTCACCATGTTATGATCTTTCAAATTTCTGACTTTAGCTAAGTCCCGCTCGGTGGCGCCTGCGGCACCGTATAACATTTTTTTTAAAGATTTGTGTCTGACTTATCTGTGGTTTTCTCCAAAACTTGCTTAATTCCGGGCTATATATCGTTAAATATTATTAGTACGAAATGTTAGCGAAAATCTGAATTTGAAACTCTGTAAAATATAAAAGAATAAAAATTTTCTGGTTTTTCCGTAGTTTTCTCCAAAAATTTCGTACAGAATTTGAACAGCTTATATCATTTTAATAGCCTCCAATAAAAATACTTTAAAATATCTGTTGAATGATGTATTATGTATTACAATAATGAATATCTATGATATATTTTAGACTCAAAATGGCTAATCTATCAAGGGTGATTAACGATTTCTATTGAAATCCATCTAAAATTTAAGAATTCCAAAACTGCTTTTTTTACAACAGAATTTATAAAAAAAAAAAAAAAAAAAAAAAAAATTGGAAAAAAAAAAAAAAATCAATATTTTTTTGTTAAAAATGACTCATTAACAGATGAAATTGGTGAATGGTGTCATTAACAGATGAAATAAAAATGAATATAAATAAATATAATATGTCTATTTATTTTATTTTTAAAGCTATACTTTAGATTTTTTAACTGCATACAGGTGATCTATAATGACGGGCAATTTCGAAGTTCTGCTTTTGATCGATTTTAAATTGAAAAAATACAAAAACTGCTTTTTTTTTTTATTTCCAGTATACTTTGTCACGTGGGCGAAAAACTTTTTCCCGACTTCTAGCACCTGGCACTGAAGAATCTTATTATCTCTTCTCTGTCAAGGTCAGTTGCAAGAGTTTGAGAAACTTCGATTTAGAATTTCATCGAAAACTGCCGCGATACTGAAAATAAAAAAAATTACAACTCATTCAGTTTTTGAAATTTTCTCTCAATCTTCTGGGTATTCAATTGTTGAAGCGAGATCTATATACAAAAAAAAAAAAAAAATTATTTTCCTCTAAACGCTTTTGAGTTATAAAATGTTTTGTGAAAAAATCGATGTTTTTTAAAATCTAAAAATATGGATAGCTAATCCGTATTTTGTAAAAATGTTTATATGGTTCGAAAGAGGATTAAATGTCCTTTCCAAATATAACAGTTGTTAAGAAATGGAACAGTTACTCAGTCGTGCAGGGCGTTTCGAAAATGACAATCGCAAAAAAGAGAAATTTTCGACCCTTTTAAAAACTTTTTTTAAAAATATAAAAAATCCGTATTTAAAAAAAAAAAAAAAAAAAAAAAAAAAAAAAAAATGTACTGTAAAAATCGGTAATAAGTGCTCTTTCTCGTGGTACAGGTGTATTTTCGATATTTCCAACAGATCGGAAGCGATCGCTTTAGAAAAACCCGCGAAATATTTCTCTCTCTGCTTTCTCTTTTAAGAAACACGCTGAAGGGCGAAAATTACGATCTGCTCGCTTTTTAATTAGGCATTGGTCGATGTTTTAAGTAATATCTGCGGAACTAATTAAAATTTTTAAATTCTGTTTTCACTATCAACTCGGGAAAGCTTCTGAGCACCCGTATGTCAAAAATTTTATACTTCTGCGTTCAGTAGGGCCTGAACGTATAGATGCACAGACAGACAGACAAATATCTTCTTTTATTATTATAGGTTATATATTTAATTTTTTTTTTTTTTTTCAGAGTACAACTAAAAGAAATGCATAAAAGTTTGAAAGAATCCGATGCTTCTGAAAATTAATTGGTATATTTTAAAAACTCTTATTATCAAAAAGGACATAAAAATTTATAATATTAAATGGATAATATTAATAATCTATAATATCAATCTTAATAATCCAATAATTTTAATAATTGCTATTAATGATAATTAATATTTATGTGCATTTTAAAATATTATGTAAATTTTTTCCCCTTTAAATGGTTAATATCCCTTAACTAAAGCCTTATAAGGTAAATTACATATATATATATATATATATATATATATATATATAACTAATGAAGAATATACCTGGATTTAAATTTGGCCCGTAAAAGGTAACTATAGCGCCATAATATTTTGTAATTATTACAAATATAATTTACATATAATACAAATATAAGGAGTGATTAACAATAATCATACAATTTATGAAATTATTACATCTGAGTTACGTTACATTTAGCAAACATAAACATGTGGAAAAAAACTTGAAAAAACATTTCTTTTAGTGAGCAATGTACTAAAGTTTTTGTATGAACCATTGAAGTGAAACAAGTTTTGATAATGTGAAATATTCTAAGAAAAACTGAAAGATATATCGAATATATACCGGGTGTCATTCTAATCCATTTCTCATTAAGCATTAGTAATTTAAATCAATTAATTACACATTTAACCCGGCAGAACGGGCTCCGTGAAACGTAACGTGAGCCCAAACATATTAAGTAACATAAATACGAAAAGAAATCTTTAGAATTCAATGTGTTATTGAAATTCATGATAATTACACTATTTCTCATGAACATAAATAACAGAAATGTTAAATTATCGATAACTTTAAAAAATAATAGAAAATAAATTAAAAGAACTTAACTCTTTCCTCCTTGTTCGAAAAACTTAATTTTTCCTATGTGGCACTTAATTATTTTCTTTACAATATTTATTATGATAAAAAAAGATACATTTCTTTGGATAAGAATACTGAGACATTATTTTCACTTCCTTATACAAAGTATAAGGAAGTATAGTAATCCCGATTTGCGAAATGGATTTTGTATTTCACATTGCTCGAAAACGAATGATCGCTGAATGTTGCCAATTTATACGTGTGACTGTCATGATGTCTAGTTCCACACCTGCAAGTGTCGTCTTAACACGAACTCTCGTTTTAGAGATATAAGGGATTTTACACGATTTTTCGTGACGTCTGTATGTATGTGTGTGTGTGTGTCTGTGTGTGTGTGTGTATGTCGCATAACTCAAAAACGGTTGGACGTAGAAAGTTGCGAATTGGTACATAGGTTTGTTATAACATCTAGTTGTGTACCTCCCTTTTTGGATTTTGTAAGATTTTCCGTTTTGGAGATATTTAGGAAAATTAGGTTCATAATGGCTAAAATGTATCAAAAAACGGTAATAACTCAAAAACAGTTTGGACAAATCTTGCAATTTAACTGACTTCCCGACTAGCTAGACATTTGAAACTTTCAGAAAATTTCAGAACACATTGACAATGCATTTTTTAAAATATTTTTAGCCAACTGTTTCTAATACCCGCTGCTTTCAGCAGCGTTTATGTGATTCAACAGAAAATTTATTTAACTGACTTCTCGACTAGCTAGACATTTGAAACTTTCAGACAAGATCAGAACACGGTGAAAATGCGTTTTTTTAATACTTTTAGCCAACTGTTTAGGGTCCCTGCTTCCTTCGGCAGCGTTACCTGTACAAATCTTGCAATCGATTTCAAAATGACATTGACATGAGTCCCCCAAGGCACAACTATGACATGAGTCTCCCCCAAGGAACAACTATGACATGAGTCTCCCTTAAGGAACAACTATGACATGAGTCCCCCCCAAGACACAACTTTGACATGAGTTGCCCCCCAAGGCACAACTTTGACATGAGTCCCCCCCAGGCCCAACTTTGACATGAGTCTCCCCAAGGCACAACTTTGACATGTCCCCCCAAGGTACAACTTTGACATGAGTCCCCCCAAGGCACAACTTTGACATGAGTTCCCCCCCAAGGCACAACTTTGACATGAGTTCCCCCCCAAGGCACAACTTTGACATGAGTCCCCTCCCCAAGGCATAACTTTGACATGAGTCCCCTCCCCAAGGCACAACTTTGACATGAGTCCCCCCAAAGCGAAACTTTGACATGAGTCCCCCCCAAGGCACATGAATTCCCCCCAAGGCACAACTTTGACATGAGTCCCCCCCAGGCCCACAATTTTGACATGAGTCCCCCCCAAGGCACAACTTTGACATGATCCCCCCCAAGGCCCAACTTTGATATGAGTCCTCCCCAGGCCCAACTTTACCATGAGTCTCCCCAAGGCCCAACTTTGACATGAGTCCCCCTCAAGGCCCAACTTTGACATGAGTCCCCCCCAAAGCCCAACTTTGACATGAGTCCCCCCCCCAAGACACAACTTTGACATGAGTCCTCCCAAAGGCACAACTTTGACATGAGTCCCCCCAGGCCCACAATTTTGACATGATCCCCCCCAAGGCACAACTTTGACATGATCCCCCCCCAAGGCACAACTTTGGCATGAGTCCTCCCCAGGCCCAACTTTACCATGAGTCTCCCCAAGGCCCAACTTTGACATGAGTTGCCCCCCAAGGCACAACTTTGACATGAGTTCTCCCCCAGGCCCAACTTTGACATGAGTCCCCCAAGGCCCAACTTTGACATGAGTCCCCCCAAGGCACAACTTTGACATGAGTCCCCCCCAAGGCACAACTTTGACATGAGTCCCCTCCCCAAGGCACAACTTTGACATGAGTCCCCTCCCCAAGGCACAACTTTGACATGAGTCCCCCCCAAGGCACAATTTTGACATGATCCCCCCCCAAGGCACAACTTTGACATGATCCGCCCCCCCCAAGGCACAACTTTGACATGAGTCCCCTCAAGGCAAAATTTTTTATTTATTTATTTTTATTTATTTTTTTTTTACGTATGCATGCATTTTTTAAAAATATTTTTAGCCAACTGTTTCGGGTCCAGTGACAATGTTTTTTAACATTATGTATATTTCTAAAAGTGTATAAGGAAGTCATGTGGTGCCCACATCAGATTTTTTCTAATAATGAGGGTTTACATGGATCAAAAGTTTTAGATTTTTTGCAGATTTTACATATAGCTTCAATTTTTTGAGTGTTATATAAAAATAAAAAAGAGCCTGAATTTGCCGTTTTCATACGCTCCGCACGGAGGATGATCTTGGAGGCAGGTACTGAAGGACCCGACGACTATTTTATAGGGAGAGACAGCAGATAAATATTTCCGGGCATGGGGTGCCAAAACACCCCGCGCCCGTCCTGCCGTATTAAGAAATTATTATTTCAACAAACTGAAAATTTCAGCAGTCCGATGAGGCATCACATCATCTTGCATGAACCTAAAAATCGCAGGTGATTACACCAAAGCATTCTCAATGGCTACAAAAACGTGCAAAATTTTAACATATCGTTTTGGAGTCAGCGTATCACATAGAAAAAAGGGCCCAGTTATATTTGAATATGAATATGATATGTCAACCTGAATACGATAATTCAGCTTCAAGGCATTATAGAATTATTTCTGAAAATGACCGTTCAGACGCAAAAACGTGCATACAATGAGTGCATTTTACAGGGAAAAAAATAAAAAAGAACTTTACCATTCGTAAAATAAATAATAGAAAATAAACAGGAAGGACAAAAAGAAAAGTGCGATTACATGTATAAAAAACAAGAAAGTCTACAACGCAAGCATTTTTATAGTTTCATATGGTCTTACTTTTCTTTCCATTAATTTTCAGAGACATATTCATCATAGAATAGGCCTATGACCTTAAGAAGAAATTTATTATTTAAGAATAATAATAGAAGAGACATTAAAAAAAAGGCTGGATAATGCGACCTCTGCTTTATATAAACAAGAAAGGTTCAATATGAATAATCTCTGCACACTTTCGGGAAGTTTTAAACAAATATTTCAATAAATGACATTTAAATGATATATAATATTTATAGAAAATATTTTTCTTACACTATTACACTTGCTTTTATATTAAAATCAAGCAATGTGACACATTCTGAAATAAAAAACTCTACGCAGAAATAATCATCGAAATCTGTCTATTGAAGATAACCTCAACCGTCCAGTCACTGAAGTTAAGACAACACTATAAATATAGATTAACAAAATAATAATAATAATAATAATAATAATAATAATAATAATTGCATAGGTTTGATATTCGCTCTAAAAAGTACAGCAACAGTTCTGTTTTATTAAAGGAAAACGAATAAACAGAAATTACGATTAAAAACTATTCAATATGAAATTATGATAAATGAATTAAAAACACTATGCTCAATATTTTATTTAAAATGTGACAAGTTAGAAATTAAATCGTTTAAATTAATTAATTAAGATAATGTATAGTTTCCGAAAATTTTAATAAAAATTTATGTTATTTCCTTTTAATTATATTTTATACAAGATGACTAGACCGCTAACAACAAACATGCATCGTTGCATTCCCTATATTTGTGCTTTTTTAAATCATATGACGTTACTTTCGAAATATAGCCATGTAAGGCTGTGAAATAGTTCATGAAAATATAAGAAAATGTTATTCCAAAAGCTTCACACGTGCAAAGTGCCCAATCGATTATGACCAGTTTATCTTTGGCCTCTTAAAACTTTATTATGTTTATTTTTGTTTTAATTTAATTTAATTTAATTTATTTATTTATTTATTATTATTATTATACACACACACATATATATATATATATATATATATATATATATATATATATATATATATATATATGAGAAAAAAATAAAGCAATTTTATTGTTTAAATAAAAATAATATATAAACATCGTTCAAAATGTTTAAATACACAAAATAGTTTTATTTGATAGGTTTATTTTAATTCTTATTAGAAAATTGGACTATCTTTTACATAATTACCTTAATTGAAGTATCAAAAATTATCCTATTATTATTATTATTATTATTATTATACTTTTTTTTTCTCTATAGATTTTCCAGATTATGTAGAATTAAAATAAATACTGTAATTTAAAATATAATATAAAGTTATATATTTACACATATTATAAATACTATAATTTAAAATAAAGAAAATATATATATACTAGCAGACCCGGCCACACGTTGCTGTGACTAAGTTATACGTTGAATTATACGGCTGTAAACTATTTAGTACAGTCAAATTATTATTTACGAACAAAGACGAAAACGTTGTAGCCGATGTAAAAACCCACAGGGTTGAGATTTGAAACTTAGGTCAAAATTTGGAAGCGATTGATAAAAATTTTCGTAGTGTTGATATTAAGCACAAATTAATTTTATTGTAGGGTCCTATAAATTTTAATGGAGAAGTGATATATATTATTTCTAATGCTACTTTGGATAAAATTGCTAAAATTACTAATATATAAATTAAATTCTATTAAAATTCTATTAAAATAAAAGTATAAAAGAAACAGACGATTTTAAAATCAATTTTTATGGAGGAGTGAAATATAATATATGCTATAATGGATAATTTTACTATAAAATGACCTCATCATTTTAAATATTTTAAAGAGGGCAACAGCTGTAGTTATAAAAAGGAAAACAATAAGGCTAAACCAGAAAAATAAGTAAATTTGATAAATATTTTAAAACTTTAAAATTGGAAATCTTATGAAATATTGGACATTTAAAGTAAATACATGTATCATTTTAAATAGAAAAAGATTTTGGAAAAGTTTAGTGTATTTTAACGAAGTGATGAGAAGTTTTTGAGTATGTTAAAATTTTAATAGTAAATTCAAGTTAATAAAGATGGGAAACATTGAGGATTAAGATAAGAATAATTATAAGATTAAAAAAAAAAAAAAACTTTTTATATACCATGCTTTTAAATTTTAATATACTAATAATATACTAATTAAAAGGAAAATGATAAATATTCTATCATAGTTTGAAGTCAAATTTGTTTTCAAATGTCTAAATAAAATATCTGATGTAAGACACTAATATTTTGCAGCGGAATAGATTTCATTTCTGTCATCCTTGGCAAAAAAAAAAAAGAATATCGCCAAATTATCTGGCGAAAATATTTAATTCCTTTCAAAAATCATGGTTATTTTAACAACTTATATTAAAAGAGTAATGAATAATATGAAACAATATTTCGTACAATACATATTACATGTCATACATACGTACAATGAATAATACATATTACATTTCGTACAATGCATACATCTGGCATGTATATTTTCGTGTTACGCTTTTGATCGCCAAATAATAATAATAATAATAAAAAAAGCCAAGGGCGACAGAGTTTTGAAATTTAAAATTAAAATTTTGTCAATTTGACAGCAAAATAATTCAATCTAACACCCGCGATAACTAATACATATCTATACCCAAATATAAGGATTAAAATCGGGAAAGAAATTTCCTCGATTTTTAATAATTTCTTACAAAAAGACCAGTGGGCAATTAACATAGGAAATCTTTTTCTTGGCTGCACAGACTGTCAGTGAGTCACACTTCGCTTGCGTATAGAACTCATAGATATAGTATAGCATATATAGAATAGAGTGATCATTGGGGAGAAAAAAGTTATTCCTTTTCATTTGGGAAAAGACGACGTTTTTACCAAAATATGGCCGTCTTTCCCCTAGTGAATACACACAGGAATACATACTAATATTTTAGCAAATAAAATTTATGAATAATTTATTTGCTAAAGGGGAATGGAAGACTCCAGATACAGTTTCAAATTCATATTTCTTTCTTTCTTTTCTTTTTTTTTTTTTTCTTTTTTTTTTTTTTTTTTTCAATACCACTTAATGGCTGTTTCCAAAGCTTTTATTTTTTATCTTTTTTCGGCATCAAAAATCTTTGTACGATAACATGGGGATAAGAGATCTATATATATTACTATATCTATGATAGAACTACATTAGCACTTTATCAATGTGTATAAAATCTATAAATTGATTATGACGTCAATTTTCGTGAGATGCATAATTTAACTTTTTATAATTTTTTAACGTTCACGTTTGATTAAATGTATTTATTTTTATGTCGAAAGAAAATGAACTCGTATTTTTTTTTTTTTTTTTTTTTTTTTTTTTTTTTGGCAACAATTAAATTAATGGAACTCACAGATATTTTGGAGCAACTTCAATAAAGGTCTATAATTAACAAATAACTGCAATAAAACAATATTGTGACAATAAATTGAGATAAAAACTATCCTATCTCTCAAGTTGGACCAAACTGCACACAGTGTGCAAAATTTCATTAATATCGGTTCCTTAGTTTAGGAGTTTACCCCGGACAAACATCGTGACACGTAATTTATATATATATACAGATGTGCATATAATATACATATATATTTAAACAAACCTTTTTGCTATAATACAATCTTAAACCGCCCTTAATAAAGAAATAGTGAGTAGTATTATCATTTTTGAACAAGAAATAGTTCAAGTAATATATGGATGTGACATCATTTTTTAAAGAAAGATGTATTATGCACATACACAACTCTGAAAAATGTTTTATCCGCCTTCAATTTCGTAGCCAATTATAAAATACTCGAAATACCTCATATTTTCTCTCTGATGTATAGATTGAATAGATGTATAGATTGAAACTCTCTGGTGATAGTTAGAATACGTATTGGTTTTCTGATAGGGAAATGTGTAAAAGAATTTTCAGCATATTGAGTCCACAGAATTTGTATTAGTGATTTAAACATTTCGTTTGTACATATTGCGTTTTATTCAAAAATTTTAAAGCAATCAATTTTAAAGCAAAAAATATATACATAATAATAATAATAATAATAATAATAATAATAATAATTACTATTTGCTACCCAGACGGTGTAGTGGTTAGCGTCCCTGACTCCTACACGGTTGGACTCGGGTTCGAATCCCGGAGAAGTTATCGATGTGTTGTCCCTGTTAGGGGTAGCAATGGCCGCCCATTGGGAGCCTTTTCCAAATGGTCATCGATTCGGTGACCCCCCAGCCAATGGTCAGTAGCAAGTGCCGTGCCATTGAAAAGGAAAAAAAAACTTTATTATTTTTTTTTTAAATTTGTAAATGGAAAAATATTTTTATTAACGTAATATATATATGTGTGTGTGTGTGTGTGTGTGTGTGTGTGTGTGCGTAATAACAATATGAAAAATATTTGAATGGAAATGAAAATAATCTGTATAATATTTCTCTAACGTGGACCAATTACAATTATTTTTTTCCGAAACGATACGGTAGTGGTGAAATTAATAAAAATACGCGAGGAATAAAAAAGTAATATTTAAAAATTAACAAAAGCACGCGGATTTAGCTCAATGAACTAATAAAGAAAAAATGACGACATTTGTATGATGACATTATTTTACGGAAAAATGTATTTTTAAAAGTTGCTTTTTCAGAATCTTTGCAAACGTCATTTTAAACCTAGTATTATTTTAAAGATATATACAGAATATAAATCATCATCAGAAATTCACTAAAAAATCATCCGTAAAAAGTATAATCAAAATAGGATTTTTTTTCTATTAACAAAAAATTATACCAAAATAAATAAAATATCATTGCACTCTTGGCGATGAAAATTTAAAGGACATAATGGGGGGGGGGGGGGGGGCTGTTCTTTAATAAAACTGTACTGCCGGCGGAAGTATTAAAAGTCGGTCGCCATCAATGAATTTTATTTGGAAACTTTTATTTGAATGATGATGGTTACACTATTGCACAATATTTATGTGGTTCTAATAATAATTTGGCTTCTCGTAAATTAAAATTTAAATTAAGTGGTGAAATGTGCATAATATTTATGAATTTTAAAGGCAAATAAGAAAAGAAATAAGGTGCGAAAATTTCGCACGGGTTTGCTAGTATGTTTATATTTTAACAGAGTTCCAGAATTTTATAATTTATTCCGGAGCATTTTTAGCCTCGTGTTCTAGATTTTTTGTATTTTTTCCTCCAATATATGGCAACATTTAAATAAGAAGAAAATCCCTCTGCAAAATCATAGGTACGACAAAAGTATGGGCTAACAATGCTTCGTAATAAATTATAAAAGTTGCGAACTCTGATTTTAAAATAAAACTAGTATGTTGCGGCCACCAAAGGACTATCTTTAAAATTTTCCTATACAAATTACCAAAGTTCAAATGAATTATTAAAACTATTATTTATTAAAATTATCTAACATAAAGAATGCAAATGATTTTCATATTAGAGAAAACTAATACTAAATATCCAAAGACAGACAGTTTTATTGTCTATAAATAACATCTTAAAATATGCGTTTTCATATTGGTTATCTCACATATCAGGTTTCGAATAGTTATATTCCACAAAAGTTTAGATATAGCCTTCCCATTATCTATGAAATTTGCAGCATAGAAGCGCCAATTACTGGCCGAAAAGCATCCAAATTGAATCGGCATAATGACTCATAAAGGCCTTCTTGCATATCAAGTTTGGTGATACACAAAATAGAACCTGAGATATAGCCTCCACTTAAATTAAGGAAATCGCTGTGTATCAGCGCCACATGTTGAGCTGTTGACACAAAAAGTTGACAGGCACTAATTTGTGTCAAAGTGCATCTACATATAAATTTATATGCAATTGTGTGCAGTAGTTCTTTTGATATAGCCTTCCTTTTAATTGCGGAAATAGCTGTATAGCAGCGCCACCTGTTGGTCAATATGCAATCAAATGGAATTAACATAATGTATCATAATTACCTTCTCACATATCTAGTTTTGATTGTTTATACACAATAGAACCTGAGATATACCCTCCCTTTAAAATGCTTAAACCGCTGTATAGCAGCGCTAACTATTGCTCAGACACCGAAAATCCATAAACGCTAATTTAGGTATAGACGCATCTACATATAAATTTATATACAATTCTGAACAGTAGTTCTGGGTGTGTGGCTTTTTGTTTCTCTCTGACTGTACATAAAAGTTTAAATTATGCTACAGTAAAAGATTGTATGAATATTCTTATAGGTTTTTGAAAATATATATTAATATACATTACAGAGTTTTAACAAATATATATATATATATATATATATATATATATATATATATATGTATATATATATATTTCATTTAAAAATAATTAATCTTTTTAGTAGCAGAAATAGCGTGTTTTTTAAATAGAAAGAATCTATCTTTTTGTCGCGCTGTGTAGTCTTAAATTAGAAAATTTTTAGTCTTAATTTTTTTCTGAATTAGTCTTAAAACAAAAATTAGTCCAGGAATAGTGTTATTTTATAATAACAATAAATGATAAGCACAATTTAGATAACGTTATTTCATGAAAAGTCAAAGAAAAAAACCTTTGTTCCTATCTCTTTGTCGCGGTGTGTGTATATATATATATATATATATATATATAAGTATTTCATTAATCAAACATCTGCGCACCCATACTCAACATATTTTATATTCTTTTACTGATTTAATTTCATTAATTTCATTTAATTTTATTATTTATGTAATTATTATTATTTACATATTTTAACAAAGACTGTATTTCTGCGGATAAATTGAACAATAAACAAATTTATTGGGAAAGACTGAATGGGTTGCATCATAAGTAATGTTGATGGATATTTTTAGTTTTGAAGTTTGATGAACACAATTTTGAAGTTCTAATACCGTATATTATATATATATACAATTCTTCTTTATTAAAGTATAGCGTTTTCTGCATTTGAAATTTCTGCTATAAAACTGATTTATCTAATTTCCAGTTATATGCAGTAAATATCCAACACATACAATTAAATGGAAATCGTTCGCAGATTTTGCTCTCAAAAATAAATAAATAAATAAATAAATAAATTATATATATATATATATCTTATATTCAAAAACCCTAGATCAAGAAATCTTTTAAAAAATAATACTAAATGAAAAAGGACGTGTCAAAGTTGCTCCAAATCTTCATCTATGGCAAATATATATAATTAAAAACAATCAAGTCATATAAAATTCAATTAAAAATCTGCGCAAGAAAACCTTTTTAATCGGAAAGCAATTTTTCACTTTTATCATAAACTGTCAAGAAATATATATCTTCGAAAAACAATTATCTTCGAAACAGAAGTAATTGCCTTTTTTCCCCATTTTCCAAAAAAAATCTTTATCGAGTAGTTCACATAGAAGATTATTTGAGCATTAATTTTTATTAAGCTTTTGATACAGCCTTAAATTTTTCTCGTTATTTATTTTTCTTTATTTGGTCCTAAAAAAATTATAACGAAATTAAATGAAAAAAAAATATCTTCACGAAATGGCAAAATTTTTAATTTTGTTTCTTTTTGTAGTAGATAAAGTATTATTTTAAAAATAATGGTGGAAGAAATGTGACTTTTTGTCTAAAAGCTTCTTAATGACTACAAGAAAAAATGATTGGACGTTTTAAAGAAAGCCTCTAAAATATGAATTTACAGGAAGTTTTAAAATTTTAAATTATTTTTATTTTGAAAAAGCCTGGTGTGTTACTCACACGACTTTCTGTTACCGTAAAATTTAATACTATAAGTACAGATTGGAGATTAAAGGTAAGATAACGAGTACTGTTCATCGAGCAGATATACTAGTAGAGGGAGAATCCCTATTCTTTTCTACGGAAGAAAACGTGTCCAACATGTATCACGTGAAATTTCGCTGCGCTAACTTTTTTTTCGCTACTTATCGCCTTCTTGGCAATATTTTGTTTCCCATTAAAAATAATTTTTAGGTTGAAAATACCAAAGAATAATTATCTCATTAGATATTCTTTGACAAATATATTAGAAGAGTTATGTATTAATTATTCTTATTATTATTTCTTTTTCCAATGAAAACTCTGCTAAGCGATTTTTATTCAAATAAATTACAATTTCAAAAAAAGATTTAAAAAAAAAAATCTTTTGAATAAAATATAAAAATAAAAATATTTCAAATATATAGTATGTTGTGGCCATCACAAAACTTTCTTCTATATTATTCCTATACAAATACACACAATGTAAATTAGATATTAACTAAAATAATTTTTTATTAAAATTTCTTTTCATGATGAATACAAACGATTTTCATTTCAGAGAAATAAATATAATAATGGCTAAAGAAAATTTATTATGTGTCCTATAGACCACATTCATATTTTAAAAACTGAATTTTTCTCCATAAGTTTTTATTTATTTATTAAAAAACGAAAAAACCCTGATAAATTTGTTTTTAATTATTCTATATTTATGGTTCAACCATTCGTTTTAAAGGTACTGATGGGTTCTTTTCAGAAACACTAATATTAAAAATTTAAATAGACCCCCCCACCCCCACCTAAGTGAAAAGTAATGCGTTTACATTTTTTTTTTTTTTTTCATAATTGATTATTACTATTTTAAATAATTCTTTTTAATTCACAAAAATTCTTTAAAAAACAATTCTCACTGTGCATATTTATGCGAAGTTTCGTACTTTGTTAAAACAAATAAATAAATAAAATAAAATAAATATATACGGGATGACAGCGCTACCTATTGGGCGTTTGTTGTTTTGGAAGTAAGGCTGATTGACTACCCTAGGATGCTAGGCATAAAGAGGAGTGCCCTCCGTGGGGGAGTTCTTTCTAAGGGGTCCTAGTCCGTATTTACGCAAGTTTCGAAGAAAACCACGGAAAAGTCCAAACAACTAAGCCAACGAGCGCGAGCTGGGATCGAATCCGGCACCTCACGTCTACCAGCTTTGAGCGCGGAACCGCTCGGTCGCTGGTGGGCGATTTTCAGTAACAGCTTATAAGCACTAATTTTCGATGTTAGAACTAAATATCAAGTTTGGTTAAATTTCGTCCACTTATTTATGAGATAGAGAATCCACAAAAGTTTAGGCACACACGAAGACACTTAAAAAAGTGCAATCGTGTACAGGATATGTCAAAACGTATAAATTCATTGGAAACCAGTGACTAAAACTTTCCATTAATCGAATACTTTCTTCTTAAATATAAAGAAGAGAATAATAAATAAAACAAATATCTTAAATAATGATGATTATTAATAAAAATATTATGAAGACATTAAAAAATAGAATCTGTCCTATTCTTTTTTATATTATTATAATGCAATTTCTTTTACAGTTATAAGATGAAAGTATTATATTCCTATAAATTTTTGCTCCGATTTTTGATGGGTTTATTTTTTTTTTTTTATGACAATGGGAATTTTTTTTTTTTTTTTTTTTTTTTTTTTTTTTTTTTTTAATGCCAATATCGTCAATAATGAAAATTAAAATTATTTTAATACATAATTCCTATGAGAATTGAAAATCAAGGCTATATTTTGATGTTACTACCTTCACTTTGTAGCGGCAGACCTCTACGGAGCTTACGGAGCTAAGTGAGTTTGGCGAGAATTCACGCTTGGCGCACACTGTAGCTTGACGCTATGCGCTTACGCATAACGAGGAAAGATCACAAACCACGCGGACGCAATACCTCTATGATTCGGCTTTCGGCTAACACAATACCGTAGTAGTTCACGCGCACAGGAGAAAGGAGAAATCTCAAAGTTATTGTCACGTGACACTTCTCGATGATGTTGGCCACACAAAGGGGTTGCCATTTCGCTCTCTACCTAAATTAAAGCTCGATGGTACTGTTATGCAAAACTATGTTAAAATAATTCAAATTAGGCTTCGGAAAGACTTTATTTGACGAGTAAGTCTGTTTGAGGGGAGCTAATTCTGTTTTTTCTATAATATCACGTTTGTGACTCCCTGAATACGAAAATCCATTTATTTATTTATTTATTATTATTTTTATTATTATTTATTATTATATTTTTATTTTATTTTATTTTATTTTATTATTATTATTATTATTATTATTATTATTATTATGGCAGTTGTTCTGTATGTATAACTGTTTTCAGCCCAACTTAAAATTAAATAACTCGAAGAAATTCAGATTTTTGATATTTTGCCACTTTAAAAATTTTATCAACACTAACAAGCTTAAAGGCAAATTAACAACAGCCTTGAACGAAAATATAAGTAATTAAATTTAAGTACTCTATGTGAACGGAAAGTTGAAGGACATGCTTAAAAGTCCCTTAAAAGGGGTGTGAAGGACATGCCCCTCACATATGCTTAAAAGTCAAATAAAACTGTTCCTTACCTATTTTTTATTATTTTTAAACCAGATTGAACTTAATTATCTTAGCTTATTGGTCGTACGCCTTAATCTGTAATTTACCTTTACAGTATTCAAATGCAAGGCAAGAGAAAGTCGTGTAAGTGACACACCAGATTATTTACTATTAAATAATGTAAAAAAAAAAAAAAAAAGTTGGATTTTTTTCTAAAATGAGGGATGATTTTTTTAGAAATATTAAACATGTATATACATAGATACATACATACACACTCACATATACATTAGGGTGGGCCGAAAATTTGATATTTTAAAAAAGCGATATCTAATAGAAAAAAAAAAAAAAAGGTGTACTTCATTATACTTAGTTTGGAAAAAATAGTAATAATAATAAAAATATTTATATCTTTAGTTCGCGCATGACCTACAAAATTCGAAAAATAGGTAAAAAAAAGATCAAATTAAAAAAAAAAAAAAAAAAAAAAAAGAAAAAGAAAGTGAGCCAAAATTCGACTTTTTAAGCATTTTTTTACATATTGCAAGATTTATTTATTTTATTTTATTTTATTTTTAAGTCCAGTTTTACACTTTTGGGAATAAAAATGTACTGTGCAGCTCTTCTTTCTATGCAAGTATAATTTATTACATTAACGATAGACAACTCACCACGGAAATGTAGCGACACTTCGAGCATTCCCATCCACACAGCTAAGAAGTGCAGTTATTTACAATATTTACATATTTCTAATGTATTTAAAATTGTAATTAACATATTATTTTAAACAAGTTTCAACCTTTGGATTAAGTTTTGAAGTTGGACTTGTTAAATGTGGAATAATAAATGTGGCACTCCAAAGGAAGAAGAAAACAATTTGTTTCGAAAAAGTATATGTATTCAGCGTACTTTCTGGGTAAAAAAAAAAAAAAAAAAAAAGATGTTGGAGTGTTCTTGCCGTTACGATTGTTGTTATTTTGCCAGAAAATGCTGTAATTTTGGGACTGTTTTTTGAAAACTTGACTGACGTTAAGGACAGGTGCAGCAAATTACTCGTGGTCACCGGTGGTTGGCTGTTGGTCTGTCACTTTTCATCGGTTGCGCACAAATGAATGATGATGCTTCCCCATTGAACAATATGATTTATACCTCTAAACTGTCTTTAACGAATAACAAAAATGTTTCTAATAAATATGTGTGTATTTAAATTTGCAATTTGTATTTTGATATATATATTTCAGAAACTTTGAGTGCATTCCCAACATTGTCTATGCACAAATAATTGAATCAATCCGCATTTTAGTTACAGCTATACATAATGCTGAATGGGCCAAGTATTATTACAATAATGCATTCTTAAAGTATTGTCGAAACAGAGTATTATTTTGTAAAATTTAAACTATGAATATTTATTATAATACACACACACACACACACACACACACACACACACACACACATATATATATATATATATATATATATATATACATATAAGCAAGTCATCTATTGCAACTTTTAAAGTTATTATTGAAAATACTTATTAATTTATGCTAATTATTCTTAATATTCATCTGAATTTCAAAATGTCATGGAAATATATGCCTCAAATTTAATAAAAAGATAAATAACTTTCCCTTTCAATATTATCACTTCAAACGATTCTTTCAAAATCACTAAGGAAACTAACTCAATTACGTATTCAAAATCAACACTTCATTGAATATTAATTAAAACAGTAGCTTTAAAAGCACATATAATAATTAAAGCATTTCTTTCAGTTATTCAAATGATATAGTGATATCTTCAACTGTTGACACATGTTGAACTACAGTTTAATAATCGTCTAGATACGAAATATGTAATATCAAGATGGAATTTAAATAAAATGGACTTTAAATGAAATTTTTATTATTATTAATTTAATTTTTATAGCAGATTGTAAAAAAATAAAAAATAAAAATAAAAATAAACAAATAAATAAAATAAAATAAAATAAAATCTGTTAAATAATGTTACAAAAATAACGCTATTCCGGTAGATGAAAATAAATTGTAGTGATTGAGCAGACGACGGTGGGAAGAGCCCATAAAATTATTATAAACTTAAACCGAAAGAATTTAAATACAATTTCATTTTTACCCTCAGATCTAAAGAACTATATTTCGATGGGGTTTCATACTGGTTTGCGGAAAAATACATGACTAAGAATATTTTGAATATTGGGATTCACAACGGTCGATGTCAATTTTTGAGCCTGTCAATAATGAATTGCCACTCAATAATGAATTACAAGGTAATTTTAAATTTTAGAATGTTTGTTTCAGTGCTATTTTAAGTATGTGAATACTCAAATTTGACACAATTTTACTCATATTTAAGTATTTTTTATCCTTTATTTTCTGCACTGATACTTAAATAGAATATTGCAATTATTCCCATAGAAAGTGACTTTTAATTCATATAATACTTATCAAAACACAAAGAATGATATGAGAAAAGCATAAAATTGTGCTAAATGGCAGTTGTGTGGTTATTTTTATATAAAAAATATAAGATTTCAATTTGAATATTTTATATATCTTTAAATATGCTTTATAATCTTGTTTATTTTTTACTATTTATTTTTATTAAAAATCAATGCAATGTTTTTCACCGATTTGTTAAGCTGTTTAATGTAGAAGACAATCTATAATTCTTATGATACAACATTTATAACTAAATTACAAAAGTTTTTGTTTTGTAAAATAATAACTTTATAATAAATAATAATAATAATAATAATAATAATAATAAAAACAATTTGGATTATACAGGTTTTATGAATTTTGTATAATTTAGCGTAATGTTTGAAAAATTTAAGTAAATGAATAAACAATGCTTTGATTATTTAATTTTTTTTATTATAGTCAACATATAATATTACATTATTTATATGTATAATATTGTGTCAATATGTGTATAATTTTTAAGTTAAGTATAATTTTTCAGACATTAGATAAAGAAGAAAATAAAATCATCGCAAAGAAACTGCTATTTTAGGATAGTTAAACACTTATTATTTCGTTAAACTGCTTCTCCTTTATATTAACTCAATCGAGTTAAAGGGAGATTTCCTACATGATTTCACTTTCAATCGCATAAATCAAAATTCAGCATAAGATATGTTTACGCATCAACTGCATAAATACCGTTAATAGTAGTAAGTTTATATCCATGAACAACATTACATCTAAGTGCTACCATTATCGTTATTAGAATAATGTTCAAGCTTTTATTAACTGTTAAGCGTTTAAGAGAGGATCATTTATATTATCCTACAGAACAGAGCATTATTTCAGCCGTTAGAAGTGAAATGTTATTTCACTCCAAATAATGCTCTATAATGTTTTATTTTATTTTGTAGATGTATTTAGAGATGTATTTACTGTCTAAATTATTTTACGTAAATATAATCCTTAATTAAAATGAGAAGCAGATTCGGGAACGAGGGATAGGAAATATGTTAACATTAATGCAAATGTGTAACGCAAATGTAAAAATACACATTGAATACAAAGATTTTATGTCAATATTGCATGCAATTTAAGAAATCTTTTATTCTTAGCTGGAGGAAATAAAACAATTTTAAAGCTAATAAAATCACTGTATTGTACAATAAATTTTAAACATTAAATTTAATCATCAGTTAAAGAAAATTAATAAGTACATTTTGCGCAGCTTACAATAGTTATTCTTATATAAAACATTTTTTTTTAATTGCTGAAAAATAAACTTTTATTAAGTTGTCATTATATCTTTAAATGGTAAAATATACATGCAGTGAGTTAACTGGATATTTTTACTAAGTTGAACTGTGATTGTGGCATTGAAATGAAGTGCAAAAAACGTTGTAAGCAATAAGGAAAAAATTACTTTTCATATTTTATTTTTCATTTTTCATTTTTTTACTTCCTTATACAAAGTATAAGGAAGTATAGTAATCCAGATTTGCGAAATCGATTTTGTATTTCACATTGCTCGAAAACGAATGATGGCTGAATGTTGCCAATTTATACGTGTGACTGTCAGGATATGTAGCTGTACACCTGCAAGTGTCGTCTTAACACGAGCTCTCGTTTTAGAGATATAAGGGACTTTACACGATTTTTCGTGACGTCTGTATGTATGTGTGTCTGTGTGTGTGTGTGTGAGTATGTCGCATAACTCAAAAACGGTTGGACGTAGAAAGTTGCGAATTGGTACATAGGTTTGTTATAACATCTAGTTGTGCACCTCCCTTTTTGGATTTTGTATGATTTTCCGTTTTGGAGATATTTAGGAAAATTAGGTTCATAATGGCCAAAATGTATCAAAAAACTATAATAACTCAAAAACAGTTTGGACAAATCTTGCAATTTAACTGACTTCCCGACTAGCTAGACATTTGAAACTTTCAGAAAAGTTCAGAACATGTTGACAATGCATATTTAAAAATATTTTTAGCCAACTGTTTCTAATACCTGCTGCCTTCAGCAGCGTTAATGTGATTCAACAGAAAATTTATTTAACTAACTTCTCGACTAGCTAGACATTTGAAACTTTCAGACTAGATCAGAACACGGTGAAAATGCATTTTTTTAATACTTTTAGCCAACTGTTTAGGGTCCCTGCTGTCTTCGGCAGCGTTACCAGTACAAATCTTGCAATCGATTTTTAACTAACTTCCCGACTAACTAGACATTTAAAACTTCTGGAAAAACGCAGAACACGATGATAATGCATTTTTAAAATATTTTTAGCCAGTTGTTTTAGGTGACTGCTTCCTTCGACAGCGTTTATAAGGTTCAAAAGAAAATTTATTTAACTAACTTCCCGACTAGCTAGACATTTGAAACTTTCAGAATAGTTCAGAACACGGTGAAAAGGCATTTTTTAATACTTTTAGCCAATTTTTTCGGGTCCCTGCTGCCTTCTTCAGCGTTACCAGTACAAATCTTGCATCGGTTTTTAACTAACTTTCAGAAAAGCTCAGAACACGGTGATAATTCATTTTAAAAAATATTTTTAGCCAACTGTTCCGTGTCCAATGACAATGTTTTTTAACATTATACATATTTCTAAATGTGTATAAGGAAGTCATGTGGTGCTCACATGAGATTTTTTTTTTTTTAATGATGACATATTAGTCCTTTCTAGGAAGGTCCGTTTAGATAATATAATTGTGAATAGAGATTGTTTTTTGCCAGATTTAAGGTGATGCTTAACAATTTCTACTGGAAACAATTGTTGGAATTTTGTGTTATATATGGCATTTGTCTAATCTGATTTAAAACGTGCTGGTTAAATTAATTCAAAACAAAATTGTGAATTAACTATACTTGTAATTATACTTATAAAAACCTCTGAGTATTAACTTTTGAAACATTTAGAGTTAATATTTTCATTAAAAAAGAACATAATGGTTTTGTATAGGTAATAATTTACTTCACATTAAAAATAAACTAGCTGGAACCCGTCGAATTCGACGATCACTTTAATGGCCGTAATGTTTCAAAAATCGTCGCATCATTATTTAAATGTATTTCATGTTAAAACATATAATATAATTTACGACATTTTACTTAAAAAAGAAAGACGGAAAAATGCTGATAAATAGAAGTACTGTGTATAACATCTCTTTCTACAAAGTACTGTCAATGTGACGTCAAACTGACTCCAAATAAACAGATGCTATCTTTTATTTTTTTATTTCGTTTAATACTACGACCATATGTTAGCTGACCCGCCCGGCATTGCCCGGGCCCATGATACCTTAAATGAACCTTAAATTTGTATTATTTTATACATTTACCTCGATTTTGTTTGCATTTCTGTTTTTAAATGAAAGCATCACGAAAAAAAAAATCATCTGTAACAAAACAATTACCTCGAACCGAACGAAACTCTGCCTTGTGACCCCGGTGCTTGCGGCAGCGCATACACGGTCCGCTAACAAAATAAATGATTCCCAAAAATTAACTTGGAACAGAACGAACCCGCCCGGCAATGCTCGGGCCCATGATAATAACCTTAAATGAACCTTAAATTTGTATGATTTTATATCTATAACTCGATTTTGTTTGAATTTCTATTTAAAGAAAAATCACAAAAAAAAAAAATAATAATAATAATAATAATCATCATCATCTGTAACAAAAAGAATCACCTCGAACCGAGCGAAAATCTGCCTTGCGACCCCGATGCCTGCGGCAGCGCATACGCGGGCCGTTAATACCATGAAAAAATTCCAAAAATTAACCTGGAACGGAACGAACCCACGCAGCATTGCCCGGGTCCATGATAATAACCTTGAATGCATCTTAAATTTGCATGGTTTTATATCTTTAACTCGATTTTGTTTGAATTTCTATTTTTAAATGAAAACATCACAAAAAAATAATCATCTGTAACAAAAAAATTACTTCAAACAGAAAGGAACTCGGGTTCGGGAACCAGTGCCTACGGCACGTATATGCAGGCCGCTAATAACAGAAAAAATTCTCAAAAATTATCCTTGAACCGAAAAAACCTCTGACTCGTATTACCGCTGCCTGTGGTTGCGGCACCGTATAGCAGGCATGCTACGTACGCGCTGCAAAATCCACTTTCCTCCACCAGGGAGCGCAGTATGTTGTTTACGAACATCACCAATCGCCTTGAATTTCCAAGACCTTTCAAATAAGGTGTCACATGGTGGTGTTAACTGCAAAATCCTTTAGTTACACTTTCCACCGCCTGGGAGCACAACGTGCTCTATATGAACAACATTTACGGTCAGGAAACAACAAAACATTTAAAATAGGTTGTAACACGATAGGGTCTACTGCAAAATCACCTAGTTCCATTTTTAACCACCAGGGTCGCACTATATTGTATACAAACATCATCAATCAGCATGATATTTTAAGACCTATATCCCCACTCGTCTTGAATTTCCAAGACCTTCCAAATAAGGTGTCACATGGTGGTGTCAACTGTAAAATGCTTTAGTTGCACTTTCCATCATCAGGGGGCACAGTGTGTTCTGTACGAACATCACCAAAAGTCAGGAAATATCAAGACCTTTAAAATAAGGTGCAACATGATAAGACCTACTACAAAATCACCTAGTTCCATTTTTACCACCATGGGACGCCCTATATTGTATACAAACATCCCCAATCAACATGAAATTTCAAGACCATTAAAATGAGGTGCTACATGTGTGGGTCTAGAACGGATTTCCCTCTCAAACTAATTCCCCCCCCCCCTTCAAAACTATTTTTCCCCATTTTTCCCCCTTCAAAATCGAAAATTCCAAATTCGCAGAAAGTGATTTTTTAGTATTCGAGTCTAGTCTCTCCATGTACAATTTTTCACCGTGAAGTAATTTGGAGTTGAGTTAAGCTCGTAAATGTGTTTTTAACCCCTGAACCATTCGACTTTGTATATTTTTTTCTGTTCATAACACATCTACAGATCAAGACCTCCTTTTACACACCTCAACCAAATTTTTACACTTATCTGTTCTCTCAATTTAGTGTAGACAGACAAAAACACGTTTCAAATTAATATATAGATAGCTATTTTCTAAATATTATTTTTTTTCCTTCTAAACTAATATATTATTTTATTAATCGGTTTTGGTAAAACAATTTAATGTTGCTATCTTATTATCAATGTAATATTAAAATTTCCTTCAGAATTAATTAACTTTCAGATTAACTGATTTAAATAAGAGTGTATGTTTGTAAGTACTGACTGTGTCGAAAAAGGCTTTTATTTATTTATTTATTTATTTTCATAGAATAATTATTTACAACAAATGTAATATTTGATGTAGTAGAATTTATATAACTCTTTTTTTTTTACAGTTTATTTAATTGAAATATTAAATACTCAATTTAAGCAACATTCTTGTTTTGCGCATTTAATTTATCTCAATTTATGTGAAACTTTTTATCTGTGAAATTTATTTACGTAATCCTATATTACGTAGTCAAAAATTTGCATACGGATATTTTCCTATAAGTTTTAAATTGACGATTTATTTAGCTAATAATCATCATGACATAATTTCTTTCTAATAAATTAATTACATTTTCTTAAACTGTAAACGTAAATGTCTTAAATTCAGTTCAAAAAGTGTCTTAAATGGATGGTCATTTTTTAAGCGAAAAAAAAAAAAAATGTTTTACTTTTTAAGACATCTTTTTGCATCATAAATTAAGATATTGCAAGTGCCTTAAAACGCCGCCATGTTTTAGGCTTAAAAACACCGCCATGTTAGGCTTAAAAATACTACCGTTTTTAAGGCTTTTTAATAAATATGTAAATAAATAAATATGGCGTGCGATTATGTTTTTCTGTTAAAAATATATTTTAGAATTATTTAAAGCATTAATACAATATTTATATAAAAAAAGAAAGAAAAAAAAAAAAAGTCTCATTTTCCGGCGTTGGGATTCAAACTCACACTGTCTAAGGAAACCGAAACCTCGAGCCAAGCATTGTCGGAGTGAAGCATTTACCAATCACGCTACCGTCGAATACAGCAATACGTGTTTTTATGATATAATATACTGCAGTATTTGCGAAACTAATCGCAGTGTTATGTTTTATTTCTAATTTTTTGCCATAAAACTATTGATAGTATGGTATCTTAAACTTAATAAATATTATCTTAAATTTCATACTTAGAGGACCGGAATTTTTTAATAATGCAGAAGAAGTATAACGATTAAAGTGATGTTTAAATAAAAACGAACTGTAATAATGAATACAGGAAAATTTGTAGTTTCACATTTAGATGTAGCTGAGTTTGTGAAAGAAAAACTTTTTAAATGAATAATAAGAAGACGACAGAAAGAAAAAAAATATATGCCTAAATTATTCATGATTGTTCACTTATAAATTCGCTTTATTCTCTACAAATTACTTGCTATACCCGTCTTCACACTTTTCTTTTAATATAAGAAAGCTTTAAAGACAAAGATTTTTTTTTTTTTTTTTGAACAAAATAAGCTTTTTGTTTAAGTATGTTGTTTATGAATTGTGTTAAAGATAATAGCATGCAAATATCATTCACATCCCTAGTGTATTATTCCATAAAAATATAATTTCATAAAGCTACCATAATTTAAGTAGTTTAACTGCCTATTATATAAAATAATAATATATATATTGAATGTGGAAAGAAGTAGGATAAGCATATTTTCTTAAAGTGGATTCCATATGAAAAAATTTCTAAGTAATGCAAGTGTCCGAATTTCTAAAGTGTCTGAAAATTCAAACGCGTTTTGCTGTTTGAAAATTCGCGTATTTACGTGTTTCAGACATTTTTGTGTCTGAATCGATATTTCAGACATATTTATGTCTTAAATTAAAATATCTATAACGTCTAAGGTACATTTTAAGACATTTGCGTGTCTTAAATGCCGTTGTTTTTATATCTTACTTTAAGACCCTTTTATTTTCAGTGTACTTTCAAGTATACTTCTATACCCTAGGAAAAAGAAAAATGATGAATATTTAAAGATTTCAGAAGCCTCCGAAACGTATAATATTTTAAATTGTGTTAAGAATATATTTTTGGCTTTAAGTGATGAAGAACATTTAACACTAATTACTTGTAACTCAATAAACAATATGGCTAAATAAGTGGCACTAAGCAATAATTCTCCGACAACTGAAGGAAGAGTGTATAAATCCAGTGTTTAAAAGTTTGATTGCCAATTTATACGAATGTCAGTTTAATAATTTACTAGCAGATCGTGAATCAATAAATATCGTATCTGAAACACAACTTTACGATGTGTGTGTAAAAATGATAACGGAGAAACAAATTCATTCACTGCGGAAAATAATTGAAAAATTTTCGTGTTAGATTGAAATAAATGGAATATGCAATTATGGATACTGGTCCTAATGGAGAGCTTTAAACTTTTGTCAGAAGTTCATGAAAATATTGCAGCCAATATCAGAAAACATAGAAAAAAATTACAACAGAAAATATTGAGAAAAAATCATAAAAAAAAAATATTTTTACAAGCTTGTATATATATATATATGTATGTGTGTGTGTGTGTTAAATACTTTTAATAGGCTTGTACAAGCTTACGTAAGTATTGTAAAAATATTTACAAAAAAATGACATCACGAATCAAAAACATTAACGGGGAGAAACGCCGAGCACCCGGATAGTAATTATGTGACGGGTAACCGTTTATTTTCGCTTTATAAAACAAATTGCGAAACACATCATGAAAACTATTGGAATTGTTTAAAATTCTTCTAATTCTGGCAATTTTTGAAAATTAAATATTTTTTAAAATTTTTTATACATGATAACCAATTAGTTGAACTAATAACCTATAAATCGAAATCTAGCCTTTTATCATAAAAACTAAGAATTCCAAGAATCCTTAAATAACTTAATTTTTAATTAAAAAACAATAAATAATAATAAAACTTTTTTTTTTAAACATTTATGAATATTGACTCTTTATATTGTAACAACATTTAAAGAAGTTAAAAAAAAAAAAAAAAAAAATCAATTAAGGTGGTGAATCAACGAATGCTTTGCCAGCTTCGCTGGTCACTATATTTAAAGGGGACTAATGTGCAAGTTGTACCTGACGGGACTAAAGTGAATGTTGTACCTCAAAGAACTAATGTGAAAGTTGTACCTCACGGGACTAATGTGCAAGTTGCACCGAACCAACACTCTATTTCTTTCAACGAAAATGCCTACTAACCCTGGACGATAGGTCTAATATATCGTATCATATTATATATCGTATTTATCATAATATAACCCAATATTTATTTCGCTTCCTTCTTCGACTCGTTTTAATACACATTTTTTATATGCATGAGCAGCCCCCGAAAAACAAAAACATTAAATCATTAAATTCATTGTTTTACTTATTTATTTTTTTTTATTTCATATTATTTCACGCGCACTTTTTATTTCCTAATTCAAAATTATTAAAAAAAACCTTTTCCGATATCGCTTGTAACGATACTGATTATTATTAATTTTGATTTTCTTTTTTCTTTCAATAATAATTAAAAAGTAAAATCTGGCAGGAAAATGATTGCGTCTAACTTCACATGTTTTCCTCATATTTCGTCATAAGCATAGCTTTCATTTCCATAAAAAAAAAAAAAAAAAATATATATATATATATGTATATATAAAGGGGAATAATGTGCAAGTTGTACCTGACGGGACTAATGTGAAAGTTCAACCTCACGGAACTAATGTGTGGGTTGCACCGAACGAAAAAACTATTTCTTTCAACGAAAATGCTTACTAACCCTGGACGATAGGTCTAATATATCGTATCATATTATATATATATCGTATTTATCGTAATATAACTCAATACTTATTTCGCTTCCTTCTTCCACTCGTTTTAATACGCATTTTTTATATGCATGAGCAGCCCCCGAAAAACAAAAACATTAAATCATTAAATTAATTTTTTTACTTATTTTATTTCATATTATTTCACGCGCACTTTTTATTTCCTAATTCAAAATTATAAAAAAAAAAAAAAAAAAAAAAAAAAAAAATGATATCGCTTGTAACGATACAGATTATTATTAATTTTCTTTTCGTTTTCTTTCAATAATAATGATAATAATAATAATAATAATAAAGATTTTGATGAAATTCTGGCAGAAACAGAATTTAGTTTAGGATGGAGGACTATTAGTTTTTTTTTTTTTTTTCTTTCTTTTTCCAAATTATAACATCGCTTTCAAATTGTTCATTTATATGTTAGATAAATTTTAGATTTCGACAAATGTCCAACTATCGAAATCGACAATGCAAAAATCCCAGATTGAGACTAATAGGCCCTCAGTCCTAAAAAAAAGATTTTGATGAAATTCTGGCAAAAGCAGAATTTAGTTTAGGACGGAGGACTATTAGTTTTTTTTCTTTTTTTTCTTTTTCCAAATTATATTAGTTTTTTTTCTATTTTTTCTTTTTTCAAATTATAACATCGCTTTAAAATTATTCAATTATATTTTCGATAAATTTTAGATTTCGACAAATGTCCAAGTATCGAAATCGACAACGCAAAAATCCCAGATTGAGACTAATAGGCTCTGAGTCCTAAAAAAAAAAAAAAAAAAAAAAAAAAAAAAAAGAAGAAGAAGAAAGAACGTTCGCAATGAAAATGAAGAGGACTTTTCCAAGTAATTCAGGCGATCAATATGATGAGTGTTTCTCAGTTAAATAAATTTGTTTATAGATTTGAATTACAGTACTGACAGTGACATCGACTTTTTTTTTTTTTTTTTTTTTTTTTTTTAAGATATGTGAAAATAAATATGTTTACATGCATTTCTAAAACTTTTACACGATCTCTCTCTTTTTTTTTTTTTTTCTTTAATTCTAATAAATTCAATTTACTCAATTTTTATTCGCGTAAATCAAATCTATGTTGAACTGATATTCGTGTAAATTGAGTTGATTGAGCATAAATTGAGTGCGCGGTTTAGTTTAAATTTTAGAAACTATAACATTTCATGGGCGGATTGATGTTATCAAGAATTTCGGGTGTTTAAATCGCTAATCTGCAAGTTTTCTAAAGTGTTTCAGTAAGATGTAGCTTAGGAAAATATTACACTTGATTAATTCTTATGCCCTTATTTTCTTCAAGAAGATCAATGATCAGCCATGAAAGGTCTACTTGTAAGTCAAGTGCTTTGTCTAACTTTGGCTCGAATTAATTCAATTTTTATCTTCGTGACAAACACCTTAACTGAAATATACCGCTTAATCAATTACGGGCAATATATTTAAGCTCTTTTTATAGAAAGTTAAAAATAAATAAATAAATAAATAAATAAGACTAACTGATGTAAATATGAATAATTTTAATACTTTTTTTTTTTTTTTTTTTTTTTTTTTTTTAGTTTAATTTTTAGCTTAACAAACGATAATTATAATTTTTCTTACCACTCATGACTATTAGCAATTTTTATATATGAAATGACATTTATTGTTTTCATTTTGTATAAATAAATAAATTAATTAATTATATATATATATATATACATAGAGAGAGAGAGAGAGAGAGAAAAGGGATTTTTTTTTTTTGTTATATTTGAGCATAAATTAGCTTTTATATTGGTATTATACCTGCTTAATGTAATACTAATTGAAAATTAACATTTATCAATATCGGTGAATTATATTATAAATTTACATATTAAAAATAACGTAATAATAATCACTAATTGTACGCTTTTACTCGCCTTTCTTAACCCTTTCTTTCCGATTTTTTCCCTCCATAAAACAATAAATCTTATATTTATTCATAAAGTTATATATATATATATGTATTATATATATATATATATATATATATATATATATATATATATATATGTATATTTATTTATTTAAATAGGAGTAATAACAGAGTATGAATTAATATAGCTAACAAAGTGACTCAGAGGTGTTTATTTATGTTTAATATAACCACTGATGCCATTAAAAATCATAACTTTTCAATACATAATTTATTTGCTGCATGAGAAACATCTCATATTAAATTTAGCTTAAATTTATGTGTAAAACATTTTGTATTATATATATATGTATATATAAATTTATGAAGATAACAATTTTTTAAAGTACTTTCGATTCTTAAATTTCTATTACCGGTTAAACATAACGCACTGAACTTACATAAAATACCACATTACGTAACGTGAATTCTTATGTAAATTTTAAAATATAGCTAAACTGCATTTAAAATCCTTATTATACGAATTTAATTACATCATACAAATATACTGATAAATATTTTGACATTACTTATCATTAAAAAAGCATTAAGAAGAGGACATACTATATTAAAAATAATAATAATAGATACAAATAGTGATAACTTTTTTTTTTTTTTTTTTTTTTTTTTTACGTTCTGTAAAATAATAATAATAATAAAACAATAATGAAACAAATAGAAGGAGATCGTTAAGTATAAAAAATGAAGAACTTGTCATAAATAATGCAACGTATGTTAGCTTAAAGATTAAAGTATTCTCCAGAAAATCGAATTATGTGGTCATAAGCATTTTTAAAGTCAATTGAAATAAAGCAGACAATTTATTTTTACGAGATAAAGTGGCGCAATCAAAACTATTTAAATATTTCTGTTTCTTTTGCTTTTGCGTTAATATTAATTGTGGTAGAATATTTTCAGTGCTTTGTAAAATACAAAAGTACGATATTAATTAAGTATATTACGAGTTAAGTACCTAGATGTATCAAGTTGGATAATTTGTAATAATTAGTTTTCAAGTTAAATAATGAAATGTATCCTTATTATTTTTTTTATGTTATCATTTTTCTAAATCCACTTGTAAATAGGCTTCCAAGGTGTATATATATATATATATATATATATATATATATATATATAAAAAAGATAGAAGCTTGGTCTTATTGCAATTGCAGGATACATCATCTCTTTCTGGTTGATATTGTTTAAGTTTCAACAATATATAATTCATTGCTTAATTAAAAAAAAAAAAAAAAAAAAAAACTAGATATCATTCAAATTTGATGTGTTCATACTAAACGTACATACTAATAATACTTCACAATAATAATTATACTAATAACAATAATAATTATTAAAATTATTAATAATAATTATAATAATAATATTAATAAGAATAATATTATTAAATTTTAAAATTATTCACCAATTTCCTAATCATAATGACTTTATTATCACTTGTTGACCTATTCTTTTGTTAGTTTAAGACTATTATTACTAATAATAATTATTAAAATTTTAAAATTAAGATTATTCACCAATTTCCTATTTCATAATAATAATAATATTAATAACAATAATAATTTTTAAAATTAAAATTATTCACCAATTTCCTAATCATAATAACTTAATTATCACTTGTTGGCCTTTTCTTATGTTAGCTTAAGACTATAAATTACACTCATATAAATAGAACATCTATTTTACACTTTTTCTTAAATCACTTAATAGTAACTTTTTTTTTCCACGTTAGATGGCGCGCTCATACGTTGAGTCGAACGTATGCCCTACTGTGAAAATCGTATTAATCTTATTTATACTTAAATTTACCTCTCGAATATTATTTAATTGTGAATTCAGCTTTTAAATTTTAAGAACAATATTTATCACTTCATGCTTACATTTATTTCATTTCAGAAACTTTCGATTAATCGATTCTCTACTTTTAATTATTTCTTTTCAGTTTGTTCGTTTTGGCAACCGCCCGGACTTTTATTCGATTTGGATTTGATTTACATGTGGCCAGCACCTTTCACGAATTCCAATTTTCATTCTAGTTAAGTTATTTTATCAGCCAATTTCCTTTTATCTTTATTTCTTTCTTTCTTTTTATTTTTATGCAAGATTGAAACTAGTGTTGTATATTGCTGAAAAGCTATACAATATTCGAAATCTTGCATTAATTGTTGACAGTACTGCTAGTTTCCTGATGAGATCGGTACTGGTTTTCAGCATTTTTAACTCCATTTTTCCTTCATGCATTCCTCTTTATTTCAATTGTCATTTTGGTTAATTTCTTTCAATTCTTATCTTGTGTTGCATGAATTTACTGGACTAATGGATTAAGACAACTAACTCATAGTTTAGGTTTAAGTGATATACGTCATTTCTCTTCTGCGTAAGTACTTTATCATGTTTTTACTATTCAGTGAAATTTACTTAAATGGTAATTGTGAAAATAAATTTATACGTAATACATCTAATTATTAAATTCATTGTTGGTATTTTCATCTTTCTCTCATTTGCTGAGTATTGTAAAGGAATTAAATAATTTAATATATATATATATATATATATATATATATATATATATATATATATCCATTAATAAGCGGTTTTGGGAAAGGTCCGATCTAACGGCGCACCTTGCGCCACCCTCTGCACACCGACAAGACCGTTTGAAGTAGTATCCGGTGCATTCTACATGACATGTCACTGACTGGAGTAGAATTATCTTCAGTAAAGAATTTGGTTTCTAATTGTGTTCCTATGACCAGAGAAGGTTCGTCTGGAGAGGCCATCAGTCGACGATGGCATACCAATCTCACTGTCGCCTACAAAGCACCCGATAACCAGCAATGATTGACTGAGATACCGATTCTTTCCACATCAGATCACTTTGGTTATCCTTCTCAGCACCCTTACAGCAAAGCGGTATGGTTGTAGCGGTTTCGTAAGCAGTAAGCGATTGTAAGCAGTTCGTACACTTTTTCACTTCGGTACACTATTTTTTTAGAATAAACTTAAAATTTACATTTACTTTTGTGTCATGGTGCGGAATGCACAGAGATATACAGGGATAAACCGCAGTTTCATTTCATTCTTTCCCAGGTGTAGGGTAAAACATTTTCTAGGAAAACTGGCGGTGAAAGAAAAACAATTCCAATAAAAAACAATGTATTCCTTTTTAGATACATAACACTACAGAATATCATTAGTCTGATGATTTCTTTAGAGAAAATTATTCAACCATACATGAATTTCTGAAACTCTTTCTCGATGTCATTGTGTTGTAACACAAATGGCATTGTCTCGGAGGCTGAATGTAGAAATTAGTTCCAATAGTACACGCAGTGAGTTGTATGTGAGAGCAAAAGTGCATGCAGCGCAATCATCATGCAGTTTCTTTTGTGGAACTAAATTCTTTCATTTTCTCACACAAAGCTCTATTTGTTTTCGACACAGGAAATTTGGATCAAAACATCTTTTTTAATATCTGCGCAGCGTTGGAGTTTTCTTATAGTTATAGTAAGGCAACGCTTCTAAGATTCTAAGACGGAAGGAGGCCGCTCACTACTATGTAGCGGTTTTGAGCGTTTTTAACCTTTAGAGAGGGGGTCCAAAGACACTGTGGAGATTCAAGAGATCCTGTCTCCAAAGGTTAAGCCAACCCCGCTGTTTATTGTACAAGCAAACAAACAACAACAGCAACAACAAAATTACAATGATCGCCAGAGCAGAGCTCTCCCGCGACAAAGTTGCATGGAAGTGAAAAGGACCGTAGCCGACTGGTTGTCTATTTACAAAGTTCATACAGGTAATGTACTAAGTTCACACAGTCTTTAATGAGAAACACTAAAGACGATAATTCATTTTACCAGTGTTTAATATGCCGATGGGAATGGCGCTAGTTATTTTACGAAAATATTACCAATCACCAATTTTATTGTACCGCTCGAGAAAATATGTTTTCTTTTTCGCTAGTGCAGTTACAGTTGTGCATAAAATTGTTGGAAAAATATTGTCAAAAGCATTGGATTTTATTGGAAAATCTTACATTATTACATGGTTTATCTGTTGTCGGTTTCCGGAAGCTGTTTTTAGAAGTATTTAGGCTGAATGTTTTTAAAATAAAATTTTCTGTTTTTTTTATAACATTACTATATAGTAATGGAGTGTGCATAATTCATTCGGAACTTAAATGGAAGCTAAAAAATTTCGCTTAATCCTGATTAAGCATTTTTGTAGAATAAGTGGTTACGGCGAAATTCGTCAGGGAATAAGAACAAAATTAAAAATTTTTATTGAAGAAGAAAAAAAAATCTTGCTAGTTTTTGAAGTGCTGTATATCAATGAATGGTAACTTCAGTTTTGAATAATCTGCTGAAAATTTAATGTGCATCAAAATTTGTGCCATTAACAAATAATAATAAGAAGAATAAAGTCGTAATATGTGTGTTACATGATTACAATTAAAAAGCGACAAAATCTAAGGTCTTTTATTTTTCTTTAGAAAATAAGGCAAATATTTAAATTGTAATATTTTGAAAAATATTACATTTTACACGAGATAACAAATGACAGTCAGTCGTTTAACAAAGGATAATGACGTCTAATATTATAAAATAACTAAAAAATAATATTTATTTTATATACATAAATATATTTTAATTTGGTTGTTATTTAAAACAGAATTTTTTTTGTAACTATAGAAAATATAGATTTTGCTGTCTATATTTTTTACAATACTTGCATTCAATTACATGTATTTCTAAAACCATAAAATGTTTAGCCTTACATTAAACACGGATTTTTAAGAGAAAGAGATAAAAAGTTGACATCAGTTTACAAATTATTTTAGTAATAAGCGCATTAAAATAAATAAATAAATAAATTAGATCGAGACTTTTATTCATTTAACACTTTCTTATACGGTGTTTATTGCTACAAAAATTAGTAATATGCGGTTACATTTCATACGTCAACTCACTCTGTTTAAAGGGTTCGTCAAGTAAATTGTAAATGTATGACAAAACGTCAAAAATTGAAAGTGTTTCTGTGTTATTCAGCCGAAGCATCCCACGTGAAGTAGAAAAATCATTATCATGTGATGTATTCATTTTGAACATCTGTACGTATCATAAACAAACAAATGAATCATTAATATGAATTGTAATACGTTTAAACTATTAAATAGATTACAGAACACTAGCTATTAATGTATAAAAATTATTACAACATCCCTAACTAATACCAATTGTAATAATGATAATATTAATAATAATAATAGCATCATAGAACAAAAATCAAGGCATTTTTATAATAAACTTACTTTCTTTTAAGTTTTGTGTAAATGTAAACAGTATTATTTTAAGCATACATTACAGAAAATTATAATTTATTGATATCCAAGTAATATACAAAAACGATGACATATGATCATCTGTTTTGAAACAACTATCTGTTAACAAATGAATGAAAAATTGTATACATATACATTTCACAACAAAAAGAAAATCAATAGCTTTGAATTAAAATGTAGAATTCCTAAATATATTCGAATACCTCAATTATTTTATTAAAAAAAACATTACTTGAATGCATGCGTTAAAATTTTTAATTAAACATTGTGCTTGAATTAACTGATTTATCTTAAAATGTTTCATTTTAAAAACAGAGCCTCGTGGCCTTAATTGGCCACATTATTTAAATTAGCCCTAATTACAGATAGTGCATTAATAGATATAATTATTTACTCCAAAAAGATTTCCCATGTTATTCCGTTACTACAATTGATTTTCAATAGTGCATGATTTTACTAACACAACCATTTACTGTGGTTAATTGGAATCTTTTAGAAGACGTCATATTGCTGTATATCTAATTAAAAATATATGTATATGTTTGATCTTTTATATATCTTGTATGCAACTCTAAAATAACCATTAAAAAAATGCATAGTTCGAATTTAGAAATATTCCACAGAACATTCTCTACCCTCTTACATTATTTTTCTTCCTTTATTTTATTTTTTTTTTTTTACATTATCTACATAATAATAGATACACATGAAATTGGTCGTAGAATTTTAGCTTATTTGGAGGAGAGGCTTAAAAATACTCTCGTTTGAAAGGTATGGTTAATGTGCGTTGCAAAAAACAAAAAAGAGAAAAGAAAACCATATAATGCGAAGACGAAAAAAAAAAAAAAAAAAAAAAAAAAAAAAGACTTTTTTATACTTTTTTTAATTTGAAATATATAATATTTTTTGTATATAAAGTTTATGTTTATATAAATTTTCTATAAAATAAAAAACGTTAAATCTTCATGCGTAAATTTCAAAAAGACACTATAACGAACACTAATATCGTTTTTCATATATTTCGTTTTCCTTATTCCCTTTCTAAAAACTCAAACAAACCTCTGCATATTATAATCACTCTTCTGTTAACTGTAACGTTCATTTATCATATTACTGTTGGCAACAAAAATGAACAGATTATAACTTTAAGTCTTTTTTATCATTTACCTAGCAACAAAATGTATATATTCTATTATTTATAGCTCTCCATGAATGATTCCGATATTCACAGCGTGATTTGCTATCGAATTGCCCAAAATAAAGATTGTTAAATTTATCATTTAATAGCTTTAAAAAGTAAAAAAAGATTGAATATATATCACTGTCTGACACTCGGTATTTATTAACATTTATTATATCATTTACATTTTAAAATTAAAAAACAATTACATTTTAATCATGTACAGTTAGAAATTCTTTTTGTTAAAATAAACTTTATATCTTAGTTAGTATTGTGAAAAACTGCAGTTTAAATATGTGTATATGTAAATAAACTCTTAAATCCTAAAATAATTTTTAAAATAGTTTATAAACATAATTTAGCACTGATTCATTTGGATCTATAGACTGCCTGTGCGCTGTTCTGTCAGTCTTTCTGTACTTGCTTAATTTAAATGCAGATTTATGTAATGCTGTAAAGTTCGTGTCTCTTAACATATATGGCTATCAAATGTTCTTTTTTGGAAATGGTTATATATAAATATATATCGATTTGTGCGCATTTACAATAAACTTCAATGCATCTTTTTTTTTTCTTTTTTTTTTAAACTGAAAACACACACACGCACACACACACAAAAAAAAAAAAAAAAAAAAAAAAAAAACTTTTCAAATTTATAATGTAACGAATATTAATAATTCTTTTTTCAGTGCTCTGCAGAAATGCGTAGAAACCTTATAAAGTATAAATAGAAAATTGTTAAAGATGTATTTCAGCAACATGTTTGATTTCTCGTCTATCCATCGGATGGGGAGAGAGTCTGTCCTTCTGTTTTCTTATTAGTATAATTTTTTTTTTAGAATTCTCTGAAGCTTAAATACGTCATTCATATTCATTTTAGAATGTTTTCTATTAAAAAATAGTATAAGCAACAATAATGTTTTGCGTACATATGTTATGGAAATATTTCTGTTACATTACAATTAAAGCACGACATTTTTAAGAGAATTTTAACAATAAATATGTAACAAAAATGAAATACGTTTAAAATAGGCATTATAATGACGGTCTAAAAAGTGGTTATTACTATTATTATTTCAGTTACTGGATGAAAATAATGGATTTGATTCCATTAGGGATAACTCGTTGGAGAACAGCATACAGTTTGTACAACATACAGCACTTAGCAATTATGTTTAAAAATATTTATGGCTTAATATTGATGCTAGAGTGATGAAATGCACTTGGGAAATATTTTATAATCTATTCAAATCGTACCATTTTTTGTTTTTATTTACATTATTAAAAATTTATTAATTTTGAAATTTTTATATTAAAAGCGAAATAAAATTATATAAATAAAATATTATAAATTTTATTCTGTACACAATTAATTCTGTTTACGGTCCAAAGAAACTTCTTCAAGTTTACCTTAAAAAAAATGTGTACTTATTATATAAAACTAGTCTTTTTTGGACATCATAGAATGCGTTTATTTATTATTATTATTATTTTACAAATTAACGCAATACAATTTACTTATAAAATGTAATATAGATTAAAATTATATTTAATCATTAAAGAAACTTTTATCATCTCATTAAGTGTAACATTAAATGTGGAGTAAAGGTCAATTTTGTACACTAAATTGAAAATATAGAAAGTGGACTTAATATTGTGAAATATTCTTATACATTAATAAGGAGAAAAACATAATAAAAATAATTTCAGATTTAAACACAATTGTTATTAAGGAAATAATTATAAATGAAAGGATGGAACGCATTTAATTAAAACAATTTAACTTATTATTATTACATTTTTAGTTTGTGTGGAGAAAGAAATAACTTCAAGGGCCATACATAGAGTGCGACGTTTATATTAATATCTTTTCTATTAAACTTCTGGAATGTTTTTATATCACTTTTCTTTTCTTTAAATTATATACATTTCTCTATTTTGTTAATTCTTCTTTAATTGTACTTGCGAATGATCATGGTAGATTCTAAGAACATAAATTATTTTTTTAATTTAGTTTGCTGCATGATTTCAAATTAAATATGCTCATTTAATAGCGTGCTTTTAAAGGAAACTAATTGTACATTTTAGCCGACTGAATAAACTCTAAAAAGTATTAATTTAAATAACGTTTCCTCCTAAGTTATTCTTAAATAAGTATATATATATATTAAGAAAAATGGCCCGTATTTGTAAAAAATACAATTGAATGTATTACATAATTGCTACTCAAATGATATATGTTTAATAATTTTTAGGTTGATTACATTGTATAAAATGATTTATGTAAAGATACTTAAAATAATGTATAAGTTTAGTAGAACTAATTCAAAACGACTTTATTAAAAATATCCAATTAGTTGAAAAAATATAAGCAGTATGCTAACACTTTACAAGCATTCCTCTACAAACTTCTCAATCCATAGTTAAAACTTAAAATATGATCTCTACGTGCATGGAAATTAAATGTGATTTTCTTATTATATATTTATAACTTGTCTTTATGAATATTTGTGTTAAGCATATAACTTTTGTCATTTTATTAAAATGGTTCGTGATAATCCTCGATGAAAACGATAGTTACAGAAGTATGTTAAATAATGAATGTGAAAATTTAACGCTATTTTTTGGTGAATTTCATCACTACAAACAAGTATTAAGTTTTAATATTGAACTTTTTAGAACGATAAAACATGTGCATACATTAGTACTCAACGATAATATTCGAAGATACTTATCAGTGCCAAGATGTTTGAAATTTTTGACATAGTAAAACAAGACTTAAGAAATCTACCTTTTTATTGTACTGATTACTACCTTTTAAATGAACTGGTTTTCTTTAAAATGAACTTTATATTTATGGACTTTCAGTTCGAATATATTTTTTGACAAAAATGTTTTTATAGTATTTCAATCTCTGAACAATACTCTACGAATATGGGTCGAAAGCTCAGAAGTAATTTTTCAACTAACTGGATATTTTAAATAAAGACGTTTTGAATTAGTTGTTTTAAACTTTTACATAGTTTTAAGTATTTATACATAAATCATATATGTTTTGCTACAAAAATTGTCTAATTTTTTTATATAATTGTTTAATTATATTTATTATTGAACTCTATAATATTTTAGTATCACAATGATTCATGTATATATATATATATATATATATATATATATATGAAGTATAAGCACCTTACGAGAAACAAATTTTACTGTTATGTAAAGGTACAAAATGTAAAATTTTCAAACATGGCATAATACATTTGCTTAAACAAAAATATATAAACAATAAATGTTTATACAATATAAATTAACTTTCATATACACTGCATACAGTTAGATATTATAATTTTTTAAAATAAATGAAAATATTGGTACAAAAAGTTACATAGTTTCTCACAACAGAACTTCACGTAAATTGTATACATTTCCTTCATTTATATATATATATATATATATATATATATATATATATGTATATATATATATATATATATATATACATATATATCAGAGTTTGAAATATATGATATATTTTGAAACATAACAGATTTGACAGGAGTAAAACAACACTTTACATTAATTCTATTTAAAGATGTTATGAATTATAGTTGTGTTATAAACATTTTGAAGACTTTATAATCGTTATTTTTTTTTATATAAATGCTATTTTATTAATTTTAAAAAATGTATATTTAACCTTTTTCGATTAATGAAGAAATAAAAAACAATCATTTTCAATTTTTTTTTTTTTTTTTTTTTTAAATATTTATAATTTATATTTAATCTTACAAATTATTAAAATACAAAATCGAAAAGAGAAAAATAAAATCTACAACAAGTTTAAATTTAAAATTATATTTAAATATTTATTTATTTTTTGTTTGTTTACCATGAAATATTTCGTTAAGAAGATATTTCAAAGACTCTTTACTTTTTGAGTAAATTGGATGTTTCAATAAAATACGGAGTTTACTTTATAACTAAAACAAAAATAGTTTTAAGATTGTAATACTCTTATCGAAACATTTCATCTGCTATTGTTTGAGCAATAATGATAAATATTTTTTTATTAATTTATTACGATTGAAATTCTCAAACATCTGGTATAAAAAAAAATTACATTTGTTTTCCGTAAAATTAAAATATACAAACGTAAAATAATGTTAAATTTTAATGAATAATGATAATATATATATATATATATATCATTATACTATAACTAAATTTAAAATAAAGTGATTTTTTTTTTTTTTTTTTTTTTGTCCTTTAATAAAACCACGATATTCAAGATTGTTAATAAGTAATAATTAGCACTTCTAACGATATGTTGTAATTGTTATCTGTATTATTATATAAATAATATGCTAGAAATATGATTTCGCAAATAATAATAATAATAATAATAAATGAACAATAAATTAAAAAATGACGACTTCAAAAAAATCGAAGGACTTCTAAGGATGTTATTTTTATTAATAATATGTCAAAAAAGTTATTTTACAAAATAAATAATTTTAATAAAAATAAAAATGTATAAAAAAAATATATCATTATGATTAATCTATATCAATCGTAGATATATTTATAAGACATAGATTGTAGGGGAAAAGTGATTCCTTTAATTCGGAGAAAGTAAGTCATTTTACTCTCCGATGGCTATCTTTTCCCGAGTGAATACACACGAATAATTTAGCAAATAAAATTTTTGAATAATTTATGTAATAAAGAGGAATGGAAAATTCTTCACACACCAATTTTTTCTTTCTTTCTTTCTTTCTTTTTGTTTTTTTACTACACTATAGTATATATAGTATTTTTTACTATACTATACTATAGTATAGTACTGTACTATAGTATGTCTGCCCGAAACTGACTTGCTTTCAGCATTTATTATTATGCTACTTTGAGATAAAAATCGTATGCATTCATCATAGAAAATAATTTTAATAAATAAAAAATAACAATAATAATAATTTGTATTGCGTTAATTTCCATAGGATTATATATGGAAGAAAGTCTTGTGGTAGCCATAACATACTAGTTACATTTTAAAGCTAGAGTGCTTTACCTCTACAGCTTCAAACTGCATTTAAAAGAATTTAGAAAATTCCATATTACTTACTAATATAAAATCTTAAAAATCTTAAAATTCAAATGCAGTATTCCTTTAAATATGAAGATGTAATTGTTTCATAATAATAACAAAGCGAATGATTATAAAAATTATGTTTTTCATAAATTAGTCAAATATAACTTACTTATGAAAACGTATCCCATTTTGCTTCCATATATTTATTAGAACAATTAAAATCCGCGCAATATTTCGGTATTTTCAAAATTCATCAACATTATATCCTATTACTTTTTCAGAGTTTTATACTCTCTAATGACTGATACCAAAACTTTTTTCCGGCATCAAAAATCTTTGTTCGATAACATGGGGATGATACATCTATATGAATTAATATATCTATGATATCAATATATATATATATTTGAATATTTCTGTTGATAATATATGCATCATATTTGTATGCTTGACTCGTAGTCCGTTTGTAAATTTTCGTCAGATAATTGCAGATAGCACATAACAGAAGTACAATACGAAGAAATTGAAAGACACTCAGGGCCAGCTCGGGAATCGAATCCGCTCTCCTACACTCGAAGGCGATTAGTAGTGTGGTGACATAACCACTCGGCCACGGAGGGCCCATATTTCTGTTTAGCAGCCTATCTCTCTATTTATCTATTGATCAATGGATCTATCGAATTATTTATTAGTCAGCCAATCAACCAATCTATCTATTCCCATTTATTTTTCTCTGTTTTCTTATTGAATGAAGAAATTCATGGGGAGCATAATTCTACATAGATAGACTGTCCTAACTCTAGGCGATTTTAAATTACTGTTAAAATAGTTTAAAGTTCAAATTCTTAAAAAAAAATAAATAAAAAAAAAACGATTTTGATGTTTAAAAACAAATTAAACAAAGTACAAGCACATACATAATTACCAAATGATCATATATTTTTTTCTGTAACATTGATAATACCAGCCTTATTAAAATATTTTCTTTTCTTCCTTTTTTTTTTTTTTTTTTTTTCAAAGTAAATTTTTTTAGTAAATAGTGTTACAAAATGATGAGCACTAACAATGTTACTGAATAAATAAAGAATTTCGCAATTAAGCGGCTATTAGGAAGAAACAAAAATGTTTTTATATAACATCACATTAGTATATGACAATCTGGATTAAATGCGGCAATAAAACTAAATCCGCTGAAACAAAGAAAAAGTAGTAAATTAAATGTTTACCAAAATTTGTAATCAGAAACCAAAAAAACATTGTATAGCTACAATTAATAAAATTTACTAAAATGTGGTGTATTCTAGAAGCCTAAAAATATATATATATAATGATTTAATTTGTCATGTGTATAAAAAAAAAATATATATATATATACATACGCTTTAGAAGGTTTTAGGAAAATCAGACACCCTAAATCCTCTCCCCCCCCCCCCTTCATCTTTGTAGCTCCCTTTGAAGAATGAATATATGCATCAGTATTAGTATGTACAGTATTTGTATTCTAATGATATATATTCATATGTGTTTTGATTAATAAATAATTTATAGTTATTACAGAAAAATATTTATATTACAAATGCAGGAAATTTACATGAATATTGTGTAAAATACTAGCATTGACTATATTAAGTTTTCAAAACAGTGCAAACAAAATCAGCACTAAAATGTAAAATATAAACTTAATGCCTATTATTTAAGTACGTATGCTTACGGAAACTTACACACGCTACTGAAATTTGTATGTGCATTTAGAAAACCAATTTCAGCTGTACTCGTACAGTCTGTAACAAAAGTATCGGAAAACTAGCAAAAACTCCTATAAAAAAAAGCAGAGTTTATACTGTTTTGTTAAATAAGTCCTTGTCGAATCATGTTCTTAGACTGACTAAGACAATGATTCGACAAGGATTTATTTTACAAAACAGTATTAACTCCACTTTTTTATATAGGAATTTTTGATAGTGTTCGTACACATTTCTCACCGACTGTAAATTTCCGAGTGTTTACGCATTTTAATAATGAACATGTAACACACCAGCTTTTTTTTTTTTCGGATGTTTTACATAATTTGACGGATACATTTTTTTTTTTCTTTCCTAACTACCATCATATCTACAGAGTGAAGAAAACTAGGTGTGACGTCGCATTATAAATCAACTAATAAACTTGGACCTAACAGACATTATAGCTATTTATTTAAACCTTTCTTCCTTATATTTTCCGTTTGGCAACAAAATAAAGTATAAAATGTGATAGTTCGAAGAGTTTGAAAAGATTACCTCTCTGACGGAATGTCCCTGTCATAATTTGGCGCTATGTTGTTGCTATATATATCAAAAAAACTTTACAGTTTTTATTAAGGAAAATAAGATTTGTATGTTTTTTTTTTTTTTTTTATGAATAAAATTTTAGATGTGTTTTTGTTCTTCCCCGTTAAGCTTTTTCATTCGGGTTTACCTTTACCCCAGGAATTCCCTACGTCGGATAATATTAACCGGGGTCATTCTACTTAAACCAAGCAATTCAAATTTATCACTTATGTATATTGCAGTTTGATTTTCAGCTTTGTCTTTTAATTTTAAATGAAATATAATACCTTGTATTTTTTTAAGGTTTTGCTGAAAGGTTAATACGTTTAATAAGGAAAGAGCTAAATGGTAGAGTATGGAAAAGTTCATAACTCTGTAACGAGATGAGATATTTTAAAAATCCAAATAATCTTAGATTTCTTACAATTTCCACTATCTGCGAACTAGAATAAAATAAATCTTTATGTACTTTAAATGAGTATAGTAGTGCAAGGATTGCACTAGTCTCAAACCATTGTACAGTGTAAGTACGAAACACACATATTTGATAATTGTTTCCTTGAACGGCACATTGTTAAATTAAAAGTTTTCATATTTTCTAGAACCCAATGAGTTGTAATTTATGGATTTAGAAGTATAACTATAATAGCAACTTAGCAAAGGGAAATCAAAATCGAGCTATGCCAAGACGTTGTTACAATTACCCTTTTTCTCCTATTATTGTTTATATTTTTATTCAAGATGTAAATGAAAGCATATTATTATAATAAGATGCAAGTAATCATATATATTTTTAAGTATGTAAAAAATAAAATTGTGGCCAAATATGCATTACTAAAGTAAGTTCGAAAATAAAAGACGGATCCTCACATTTCGACAAGTGTGAAATTCGGTGATTTACATCATACAAGTATCTAAATTTCTCCTGACCTAGAAAACAAAAATGGTTGATTGTAAACGCGTTCATTTTTTTTTTTTTTTTTTTTTTTTAACTGGGGAAGTTTTTGATAAATTTAACTCATTGAATCTCGAACTTTTTTTTTTTTTTTTAAATATTTGCCCATCACAAGATTTGGCAAGTATTTCAATTTCGAATTATTTTAATGATTTAGTGCTTATGACGTCATTAAATCTAAATATCCAAACACAATTGTTTTTAATATAACAGTAAGTGTTCCGATTTTTCTTACTTACACTTTTTTTTTCTCTCTCTTTTCTTTTTTAATGTTTCGGTACAGATAATACATTGATTTAGCTGTACGAAAAATACTTATAATCAAGGAGGTGTATTTTTTTTTTTTTTTTTTTTTTTATTATTATTATTATTTTAGGTCTTAAATTATGTATCATATATTCAGCTCAATATATATCCAACTTCATTCCCTTTAAGCCTTAAGCCCATCTTTTTCTATCAAGTATAGTCAATATAAAAGGCTGGTGTGGCTAAATTTTGAAATATATGGTGCTATTTTAAAAAAAAAAATAAGATTAATAAATATGTGTAGTGTACAGTATTAAATTCTCATATTTTCACTGTGCATAATATTAATTTTATGAATCATTGAACAGATATAACGAAAAACGGGTAACGCTAAAAAGGTTTTAATCTTTTTTCTATTAAATGCATTCTGATATTCTACGAAAAACAATAAGTCATCTGCATGATATTATTAATAATTTAAACTAGAAGTTTAACTATCTATAGAATTAAAACGACAAGAATGAAAAACAATCAATAGAAAAGTGTTAAAACTTCTTCACACGCCATAAATTTTAAGTCAGCACAACCGGTTTTGAAAGGGCGTCGCCTTTCTTCATCAGGTGCAAAAAAAACACGTGCTACTGCCTTGGAGGCAAATGCAAGACTGAAAGCAGAGCAAAATCCAGAGGGGGAGGAGCAACACAAACAACCAATAGGAAGCATCATGCAGGAACAATCAGAGAGGTACACACGTACACAAACACACACACACACACACAAAAAAAATAAATAAATAAATAAATAAAAAAGGGAGGGAGGGAAGGAGTAATCAATAAAATTTATGTTTTTTTTTTTTTTTTTTTTTTTTTTTTTTTTATTTAATTAATATTATACTAATAAGTAAATTTAATAAAATTTATTTATTTATTATTATTATTATTATTTTAATTGAATTATTGGATTATAACTATTATTATGTTATAAACATAATGAAGGAAATTATTTAATAGAATTAAAGAAAATTTTTCCAGGCTGTAGACAGCAAAGTGGAATCAGATTTTTCAGAATTCTAAATCTTCTATTGCGAAGCACAGTTGAGAATTTGATCACAGATTAAATTTTAAGAGTGCCAAAATTATCTTTCATGCCAAACGAACTGGATTTTGTGGAATATTTAGCCATTTACGTTAATCGTGATAAAATTATAAATGAAAAATCTGATTCCACTTTGCTGTCTACAGCCTGGAAAAATTTGTTTAATTCTATTAAATATTTTCCTTCATTATGGTTATAACATAATAATAGTTATTATAAAATAATTCTATTAAAATAATAATAATAATAATAATAATAATAAATAAATAAATAAATAAATTTTATTAAATTTATTCAATAGTATAATATTAATTAAATAAATAAAAAGAAAAAAAAATAATTGATTACTCCCTCCCCGCCCCACCTTTTTTTTTTTGTGTGTGTGTTTGTGTACGTGTGTTCCTCTCTGATTGGTCCTGCATGATGCTTCCTATTGGTTGTTTGTGTTGCTCCTCCCCTCTGCATTTTACCCTGCTTTCAGTCTTGCTTTTGCTTCCAAGGCAGTAGCACGTGTTTTTTTACACCTGAAGAAAAAAGGCTACGTCCTTTCGAAACCGGTTGTGCTGACTTAAAATTTAAGGTGTGTGAAGAAGTTTTAATATTTTGCTATTGATTGTACGGCAGTTTTTGAAATTAATTTAGGTGGAAAACAATCATTTTAGTACCTTTCTTTGCACACACACACGCTCATGCATGCAGAGAAAATATGTAGCAAACATTATTTTATTGTCATAGTTGATTGTATGTTCTTAACTTTTGGATAATTTCATTCGAATTTTTGTAAGAATTATATATATATATATATATATATATATGTATACTTTATTTTCTTTTAAAATACAAGTACAATAATTTATACCGAATTAGGCGTACTTGGATTACTGCATTGAAAATACCTTTCAAATGTAGTTGAAGAAAACCAGGTTGTACATTTTATAATCTAAAAAGTATTACTATTTTATTATGAATATTTATTAAAAAATAATAAAGTAGAAAAATGATTACATTAAAAAAAAAAAAAAAAAAAAGTTTTTTTTTTTTTTTTAATGAAAATAATCAAATCAAATGGTTTGTAAATTCAAAACTGCAAATGTTATCTATAATTTTAAAACTTTCCAATAAACTAGGAATCCATCTACTCAGGATGAAGTTTATTCTGTTTCATAAACCATACCCTTGATATACATATCATGTAAAAATAAATTGTTTTTTTTTTTTTAATAAGAATATATTATTAAAAAGAAAGAAAGAAAAGTTGAAGTAGTAGAACTGAATAGAATCCAAATGTTTTGTTTTTCTTCATCTGAATTCGAAATAATCAGATTTTAGTTTTCCGTTGTTCTCACGCAAGCTTTTTTCTTGAGAATAGCAAAATGAAACTATCAGATATTCTTGGTTAGAATATGGAAAAAACTGAAAAACTGTATTAATTCAAATTGGATGTTTTTTGCTTAAAAATGAAGTATAAATTTATTCATTTTCCTTTGTACAAAGAGTAATTCTTTATTGTGACTGTATACTTCATAATACATGTAAATTTTATTTTATTAATTATGATTTATTAGAAAAGCAGTGGAATGAAAAAACAACAAATATTTTAACAAAGTTAATAAACAAGAAGAAAATTGTTAATTTAATTTGAAAATTATTCAAGCGAAGCTTCAATAGATGTAGTATAATCTTCCACAACAGGAAGGAATTTTCAGTACTCCACCTGCTGAAGATGATGATACTGCATGTATTGAATTTTTTAATTATATAAAAACCAAAATTGTTATCTCTAACAGCAATAATAAACCAAACACTACAGATATTGCGAAAAAATTGGAAAACGAAAGCTATAACGAAAAATTGTAAGAGTAAAATCTAATGGGAAATTACCACACAGCTTTACCAATGAGAATTTACAAGACTCAAGTAAATAGTTATCCTGCATTCTGAAAGATATTAGCTTTAATTAACAATTTACGAAATTTAGTAGATCAGAAAAATGTATAAGAAAGCAACTTAAATAATTTACCTTTACTAAAGTAAGAAAATAAACTACATTACAATATTTTGCATAATATAACGATGTTATCATAGATAATATTAAAAATAAATAAATTAATTAATTAATTAAAACTATATTTTCAATACCTTTAATGAGCATGAAAACGTTTAAAACGATGCCATATACTAATAATTAAGAAAGTATAAAAGAAATTAAAAGATATGGAAATATTATGGCCTTTATTCATGAAAAATACATTTATATACTATTAAAAATTTTGTTGAGCAAGCAAAATGTGTTGAAGTAAAAAATAGCATATGTACATAATATTTCTCTAACGTGGACCAGTTACAATTATTTTTTGTCGAAACGATACGATAGCGGTGAAATTAATAAAATACGGAACGATAAAAAATAATATTTTAAAATGATCAATATTTAAGCACGCTGTCTCAGCTCAATGAACTAATCAGACAAATTACAACATTTGAATAATGACATTATTTTATGGGAAAATGTAATTTTAGCTGCTTCATCAGAATCTTTGCAAGCGTCATTTGAAACTTAGCAATATTTTAAAAATATATGCAGAATATGAATTATTATCATAAATTGACTAAAAAAGGCAATCATAAAATGTATAATCAAAACATGATTTTTTTTTTTTTTTTTTTTTTTTTTTTTTTTTTTTTTTTTTAAGAAAAAATAAATAAATAAAATAAAATGCCATCGCACTCTTGGCGATAAAAATTTAAAAGGTGTCATGGGTGTTCAACTGTACTAAAAACTGGGTCGTCAATCATGAATTTTATTTTGAAACTTATTTTCTTTGAATGATTCTGGTTTCACTATTGCACAATATTTATTTGGTTATAATAATATTTGGCTTCTGGCAAATTAAAATTTTAATTAGGCGGTCAAATTGGTTTAATATTTATGATTTTCAAATTTTAAAGGTAAATAAGAAAAGAAATAAAGTGCGAAAATATCGCACGGATTTGCTAGTATATATATATATAAATTATTATAATACATAAATAATACATGAGAATTTTATAAAGAAATTATTTTTAACAGATTATCTAATTAAAATAATAATAATAATAATAATAATAAAAGGACGTATAAATATTTTATCATTGTTCGGTATAAAAATTGCCTCCAACACAATTTTTGCAGATGCTTATGTGAAATGTCTTCTTGAATCAGACTATGACGCCCATTTTGCACTATCACCCACAATATTTTATGGACGGCAGCCTATTTATATCACTTTTTGGTAATTTTTTGGCTATAAATATGATTTTTAGGGGGAGAAATGATTATTTTAACTGTTAAATATCTTCTGCGGGGCTACAGGTTTGGAAAACGCTAAAACATGAACATTTGTGACAAGGAGAATATTTAGGGGGATTTGCGACTGAAATTAGAAGTTACATTTCTTATATTTTTTTTAATCTGATATTAATGATATATATTAAACTTTATATATTAAACTTTATATATTAAACTTTATATATTTTCGTTTTTAAATGTTAAATTAATTATTTTTTATACTGCAAATTAAATTCACAGCCATAAAATTACCGGACAGTGATAAAAATTGGAGTGGGGGGGGGGGGGGGGTCGCATGGAAACGGTGTGTGACTGGACAAGATGGTAGTTATATTCGGATTCAGGAGGTCATTTTACATAAGAATCAGCAAAAATGGTATCAGGGCTCGATTTTTTTTTTTTTTTTTTTTTTTTTTTTCAGCTCAGTGTCATTTGCGATACTGTATATATTATTTCAATATCGAAATATCGAAATAATAAAATTTTACATGTTAGATTAATCTACATTTTTTTTCATGCTATATCAATAAACTAACAGTAGTAAGACTAATTTTGAATACTTAATTTAGTAATAACATTAATAATTTCGTTGTAAAGTGTGAGGCCTCACGCAATCTCATCCACACGCCTCAAGAATTTTTACGGCGGTTTGCGTAATAATATTTTAATCTTTACTAAATATTGTTTTTATTAATTAAAACTTTTACATAGAGGACGCACCCCGTCGTAAAAATACTTTAAATTATAACATTATAATGCAGAGAAAAAAGTAACACAGATAAACAAAAGTATGTTGAAAGATATTAGGATTTATTAGAAAGATACATGCAGTGTTATTGGCATATCTTCATTAAGCTAGACATTGAGGACCCGGGATTCAATAGCGGAGACGAAATTTGATATCAATTCTTTTTTTTTTTTTTTTTTTTTTTTGTCTGCTTAAGAAAGGTAAGTGTTTTTGCTGGGCAGGGTGACTTTTACAATAGTACTGTTTTTTTTGCAGGTTATATATGTGCTTTTATAAATATAATACGTATGCATAAGAAAGGTAAGAGTTTTTGCTGGTCGAGTTGACTTTTAAAATAGTATTGTTTTTATGAGATATCACTTCTTTTTGCAGGTTATTTATGTGCTTTTATAAATATAATACGCATACATAATGAATATATTTGTGTAAGAGATCAATAAAAATCGTGCATGTTATGCGTAGATGTAAATATAGTGTTACAGATTTGTAAATAGTACTAGTTATTTTTATGTGGTTTCTCTCTGAGAGGTTTAGTCACATTATAAAATTTCAATTTTTCGCATTTCCAGCTTGTTTCGGAGTTAAAAAAGGTCCTTCTCCGTTCCAAACACACTTTATCAGGACACGTAATCGACTTAGCGATGAATTAGGCTTTTGACGACATTGGTGAAAAAAACTTTATTATCGATAGACCCATTGTCCAAGCTGTATCTCGATTATTACGGAACTTACTGTAAAATTCCGAATTAATAGCAGGCTATAAAAGGGGCCCCGTTCTGACCACTGAGGTGAATTTCTCGCTAAGAATTTACGGAATAGGTTGAATGGCTTTTTCTAGCGCAAGTTCCAAAGTAGGACATGCTGCGCCCTTTACGGAATAGAAATTTCTGCTTGACTATGACTAAGTCTCTACCATTGAATTGCAGCCTATTTCTGTATGGTATGACTATGGTATCGTTTATGCCGCGATTTTTGTGTTATCAACTGTTATTTAAGCTGCGTTTTCTGGTTAAACTGAATTTGATACTCGATTTAACAGACCTGTAATCTTCTGAAATATTCTGTAAATAATTTTTTTAAACTTCTGCAAAGTTCGTCTTTCATTCACAGAGAATTCACGAGCCCCGAGTGCGCATCAATACGTTTGTCTAATGCGTATATATAATATGAGTGTTTAATTCTTAGGGAACCCATGTTTATGAATATGTATTTATATGATGCGTGCGTTTCATATTGACATTCAAATGAATTTCCATTGTATTTATTCCTTTAAACTCTACTTTCAGCCACATATGTCATTTTCATTCCTTGTAATTTCATAATTAAAAATCTGAATTGAGTTCACTCGTCTTTCTGAACATTTAGTAATTAATGGTTTTTAAAAAGGTTGAATCGGAAGAATAATTTAGTAAGTAACCGAATATGAGAAATTTTTCTTTAGAAAATTGTCATGCCATCAGGCATATTTGACAATTGATGCTCACAACGAGACCAACCGGTAATTCAGTCTAAGGAATAAAGTATTTCAGATGCTTTTTGCTAGTGTAATTCATAAACAATCGTAAAAATTTTGCCTTTAATACAGCCAAAATCGTAGACAGATAAAAATTTCAGAGTAGGTTTAATATTTAGAACGTAATATTAAGCGTTTAATATGAAATATAATCAAAAAAGGTCTTTCGACAAATCTTCAAAATATTTCTGAGTTTTTAAAATAACCAAATACTCTTCCCTTAGCTACGATCTTGAATAAAGCTAAATGTTTAAAATTTAATTTGGCAGTTTATCGCATGGGCCATGAATGAGTGTTAATACATCATCGACCGCAATTTGGCTAAAAGTATTTTTAAAAATGCATTTTTACTGTGTTCTGTACTATTCTGAAAGTTTCAAATGTCTAGATAGTCGGAAAGTTAGTTAAATAAGGTTTCTGTTGAATCATATAAACGCTGCCGAGGACAGTAAGGACCTGAAACTGTTGACTAAAAGTGATAAAAATGTATTGTCACCGTGTTGAGCTATACTGAAAGTTCCAAATGTCTAGCTATTTGAGAAGTTAGTTAAAAATCAATTGCAAGGTTTCTAATGGTAACGCTGCCGAAGGCAGCAGGAACCTGAAACAGTTGGCTAAATTATTTAAAAATGCATTTTCACGGTCTTCTGAACTATTCTGGAAGTTTCAAATGTATAGCAAATCGGGAAGTTAGTTAAATAATTTTTCTGTTGAGTCATATAAACGCTGCCGAAAATAGTAGGGACCTGAAACAGTTGACTAAAAGAGTTAAAATGTATAGTCAGAGTGGTCTGAGCTATACGGAAAATTTCAAATGCGTAACTAGTCGGGAAGTTAGTTAACAATCGATAGCAAGCTTTGTGCTGGTAACGCTGCCGAAGGCAGGAGGAACCCAAAACAGTTGACTAAAAGTATATAAAAAATGCATTTCCACCGTGTTCCGAACTATTCTGAAATTTTCAAATGTCTAGCTAGTCGGGAAGTTAGTTAAATAAATTTTCTGTTGTATCATATAAACGCTACCGAAGGCAGTATGGACCAGAAACAGTTGATTAAAAGTGTTAAAAATTGTATTTTAACCGCGTTATGAGCTATCCTGAAAGTCTCAAATGTATAGCTAGTCAGGAAATTAGTCAAATAAATTTTCTGTCGAATCATATAAACGCTGCCGAAGGACGTAGGGACCTAAAACAGTTGATTAAAAGTGTTAAAAATTGTATTTTAACCGAGTTCTGAGCAATCCTGAAAATCTCAATAGCCTAGTCGAGAAGTTTGTTAAATATCGATTGCAAGATTTGTACTGGTAACGCTGCCGGTAGCAGTAGGAACCCGAAACAGTTGGCTAAAAGTATTTTAAAAATGCATTTTCACCGTCTTCTTAACTATTCTGGAATATTCAAATGTATAGCAAATCGGGAAGTTATTTAAATAAATTTTCTGTTGAATCATATAAACGCTGCCGAAAGCAGTAGGGACCTGAAATAGTTGACTAAAAGCGTTAAAATGTATAGCCACAGTGGTCTGAGCTATACTGAAAGTATGAAATGCCAAATTAGTCGGGAAGTTAGTTAAAAATCGATAGCAAGCTTCGTGCTGGTTACGCTGCCGAAGGCAGCAGGAACCCGAAACTATTGGCTAAAAGTGTTTACATAATGCATTTTCACTTTGTTGTGAACTATTCTGAAAGTTTCAAATGTCTAGCTAGTCTGGAAGTTAGTTAAAAATATTTTCTGTCGAATCATATAAACGCTGCCAAAGGCTGTAGGGCGCTGAAACAGTTGATTAAAAGTGTTAAAAGTTGTATTTTAACCGTGTTCTGAGATATCCTGGAAGTCTCAAATGCCTAGTTGAGAAGTTAGTTAAAAATCGATTGCAAGATTTGTACTGGTAACGCTGCCGAAAGAAACAGGAGCCCGAAACATTTGGCTAAAATTATTTAAAAAATGCAATTTCACCGTCTTCTGAACTATTCTGAAAGATTCAAATGTATAGCAAGTCGGGAAGTCAGTTAAATAAATTTTCTGTTGAATAATATAAACGCTGCCGAAAGCAGTAGGTACCTGAAACTGTTGACTAAAAGCGTTAAAAATGTATAGTCACAGTGTTCTGAGCTACACTGAAAGTTTCAAATGCTCATATAATCTAGTCGGGAAGTTAGTTAAAAATCGATAGCAAGCTTTGTGCTGGTAACGCTTCCGAATGCAGCAGGAACCCGAAACAGTTGACTAAAAGTATTTAAAAAATGCATTTTCACCGTGTTCTGAACTATTATGAAAGTTTCAAATGTCTAGCTAGTCGGGGAGTTAGTTAAAAATCGATAGCAAGCTTTGTGCTGGTAACGCTTCCGAATGCAGCAGCAACCCGAAACAGTTGACTAAAAGTATTTAAAAATGCATTTTCACCGTGTTCTGAACTATTCTGAAAGTTTCAAATGTCTAGCTAGTCGGGAAGTTAGTTTAATAAATTTTCTGTTGAATCATATAAACGCTGCTGAAGGCAGTAGGGACCTGAAACAGTTGACTAAAAGTGTTAAAAATTGTATTTTCACCGCATTCTGAGCTATCGTGAAAGTCTCAAATATGTAGCTAGTCGGGAAATTAGTCAAATAAATTTTCTGCCGAATCATATAAACGCTACCGAAGGCAGTAGGGTTCTGAAACAGTTGATTAAAGTTGTTAAAAATTGAAGTTTAACCGCGTTCGGAGCTATCCTCAAAGTCTCAAATGCCTAGCTAGTCGAGAATTTAGTTACATAAATTTTCTGTTTAAAAATATAAACGCTGCCGAAGACAGTAAGGACATGAAACAGTTGACTAAAAGCATTTAAAATGCATTGTCGCCGTGTTCTGAGCTATCCTGAAAGTTTCAAATGTCTAGCTAGGCGGGAAGTTACTTAAAAATCGATTGCAAGATTTGTAAAGGTAGCACTGCTGAAGGCAGCAGGAACAAGAAGCAGTTGGCTGAAATTATTTAAAAAATGCATTTTCACCGTGTTCTGAACTATTCTGAAAGTTTGAGCAAGTATAGCAATGTATAGCAAGCCGGGAAGTTAGTTAAATAAATTTACTGTTGAATCAAATAAACGCTGCCGAAGGCAGTAGGGACATGAAACAGTTGACTAAAAGCGTTAAAAATGTATAGTCACAGTGTTCTGAGGTATACTGAAACTTTCAAATGCCTTAATAGTCGGGAAGTTAGTTAAAAATCGATAGCAAGCTTTGCGCTTGTAACGCTGCCGAAGGCAGCAGGTAAACGAAACAGTTGGCTAAACGTGTTTAAAAAATGCGTTTTCACCATGTTCTGGACAATTCTGAAAATTTCAAATGTCTAGATAGTCTTGAAGTTGTTAAATAAATTTTCTGTTGAATCATATAAACGCTGCCGAAGTCAGTAGGGAGCTGAAACAGTTGATTAAATGTGTTAAAATTTGTATTTTAACCGCGTTCTGAGCTATCCTGAAAGTTTCAAATGTCTAGCTAGTCGGGAAGTTAGTTAAAAATGGATTTCAAGATTTGTACTGGAAAACAAAGAACTAGACAACGATTTTATTTTGATAAAATTGATGACGTGTTATATAAGATTTTAGATCGCTGCACAAAATACACCGTACAACCTACCTCTACAAAAATTTACACTTATTAATCATGACAAAATTTAACGAATGCCGTAATTTTTAGTTAAATCATATAAGTGGTTTAAATGATATTAAATAAATAAGCCATTTTATATTTAAATAAAACAAAAAATAATAATAAAACAATAATAATAATAATAATAATAATAATAATAATATATATATATATATATATATATATATATATATATATTAGCATTAAAAAAATAAATAAATAAATAAATAAATATTTATTTTAATGTAAACCAATTTCATCAAAAATTTCTCATAAATCTCTCGTCAAAATATCTTCAATTTTTTATTTTAAATTATTAATATTTAAAACATTGACTTCAATTAATTAAATAGCCATACGCATATATGTATATAACTGTTTCATGATTATCAGTTTTTGCACGTTAACATGGAAATTTGAAGTAATATTTTTCTTCGATATATACAGGGTGATTAGAAAAAAACTACCCCGATATATGAGACCATAGCTACCACACCGTTCCGAGCAACTGAATAAAAATTTGTGGAAGGTATTTTGGGGTATGCGCTCAAGAATTATATAAAAAACAACAGTTACGGTTACAGGGACAAAATTTCGAAAACTTTAAATGGCAACACTTTTTTTTTTTTTTTTTTTTTTTTTTTTTGGAATGGGATCCCCATAGCAAAAAACTATAAATAGTGTTTGAACGGTGCCTCTAGCATGAAAATCACCAACGCTAGGTACACTAAGAAAAAAAGAGAAAACAGCTGTGGAGTGCCTACCAGATCACGACTTTCATTTTCTTAATGACGTCACATTTCACACTGAGTTTTCGGCTCTCACTAATGTCTACTGATTCTGCTTCGAAAAGAAAAGAAGAGACCATGGTATCCTTAATTTCGTGTAAGTCTACTGAATAAGGGTTTTAATTTCGTTGTTAGTCGTAAGACACCGTCGTGACTGACGTCATAACACTGATTGAAAAATAAGGCATTTTGAAATGCGTGATGTGTATTTTGCTTTCTTGCTCTGTGAACAATATGCTACTTACTGGGAAACATCATTATCATCATCAAAATCGATTTTGATTGTCATTTCACAATGCCTTGTTTTTCACGTAGTGCTATGGCGGCATCTTACGACTAACAACAAAATTAAAGCCTTTATTCAGTAGCCTTACATGAAATTAAGGATACCGTGATCTCTTCTATTCGTTTCGAAGCAGAATCCGTAGACTTTAGTCTGAATCAAAGACTCAGTGTGAAATGTGACGTCATTAAAAAAACGAAAGGCGTGCTCTGGTAGGCACATAACAGTTTTTTTTTCTTAGCCTGCTACCGCTGGCGATTTTCATGCTACAGGTACCGTTACAGCGTTGTTTGTGATTTTTTGCTATGGAGATTCCATTTCAATAAAAAAAGTAGGTAATGCCATTTGAGATTTTTGAAATTTTGTGACTGTAACGTTAACTGTTAGAGTTTAACTCTTGCTTTTTATATAATTCTTGATCGCATTCCTCAAAACTCCTTCCATCAAAATTTTATTCAGTTACTGTGAACGGTATGTTAGCCATGGTCTCATATATGGGGTAGATTTTTTTCTAATCACCCTGTATATATATATATATCGAATATTCTATTAAACATTTTCTATCTGTATGCAAATATTAAAGTACATTAATAGGCATTTGTTTTTGTTTTTTTACTTCCAATTGATCAATACTTTTTTTTTTTTTTAATTCTTTATAAAATAACCATGCCTATATTTACTACTGAAATAAATAAAGTAAATATCGTCTACGAAAGCAATGTAATGCATAGCATTAGATTCATATTTCATAAAAAAAAAAAAAAATCTTATAAAAGACAGATAGTGAGATAAATAGATATATTTAATGAATGTTGCTATCATACTTACAAAAAAGATTTATTTAACACAGTATATTTAGCTTTCATGTTTTTTTTCTATTTAATTATATTGTTTTCAGATATATGTATGTTTGTCTATCTTAATATCTACATATATGTGTTTCCGTATTTTGAAGTATATTACACATTATTGATTTTGTTTTTTCACAAATATGTTTAATATAAGATAATATTGCACATTAATATAAAATGTATTGAAACTGAACATTAAATGAAACTTCATGTATAAATGTTGCATGTATACCTTGCATAAATGTTGTATGTCAAGATTCATGTCGCTTGCTGACCTAACCTGTGTTTGTCCACAAACGTTGCACTTATTTTTGTCAATGGTGCAGTTTTCGTGTAAATCCCTACCACATGTAACTCTTCTAAACTAGTCCAGGCACCCGTCGAAGTTATCTTAAAGTGTAGGTCCAGACATTCAATAAAATCATCTTCATTTTCTTGTCATTACAAGAGAACTGTGCTATATACCTCAGCATTGGAATTAATCTAAATAAGTCACAAACTGTCCTAAGTAACTAATGCGCATTTTTTTTTCTATTTCAGTAAAAGAAATTGCAGAGCCTCTTTATTCAATACTTATTCGTTTTGAAAGACAACCATTGGTGTTCGTACCGTCAGTGTATGCTAGTAGTTTATGAGAAGTCATTTAATTTCAAAATATTATGAACTACTGCTATTTTATAGACAATCATGGGAAGAGTTATGAAAATTCAAGCATTTCTTTTATTTAATTATTTAATTATTTTTAAACAAGACAAAATAGTCATGTTTTATCTTAAACACTTAAAGCAATCAACGCGCACATTCAGCTAGACACTTCAATATTGCTGCTGCACAAATGTCAGGAGTTGCAGAACAGACCCTTCCATATGAACTTTTGTGCATAGTTGCCGAATTATCACCTTTCGGCTTCCGGAACATTTTAATAAATTATTTATTTTACTTTATCTGCGAAAAAAGTTAGTGTTCACCGATTAAATAAAATATATATTTCTATTAATTTTTTCCGGAAGCCAAAAGGTGCTCAGTTGGCAACTATACATCTATGTACGCAGTCTCTTCTAGAGCGCCATCTGTCCTATCTTTACCTTATACGAGTATTACCACTGTTCTTTTAATAGAAACAACTAATATTAAAATTCTTCATTTTATAATCTTCAAATTCCCTGTTATGAAATTCTGGTGAGAAGTCATTTCTGGAGGCCCCGAAGAAACTACATTATGCTGTAAATAGAAAACAGATTAAATAATAAATAAATAATAAAAATGGATACAAAAAAAAACAATAAATAAATAAAATAAAATAAAATAACTAAACAAAATATTTTATTTTTCTAATAGTTAAAATAATATTTTTGTTATGTTAGTTTTACAAAAAAAAAAAAAAAAAAAAAAAAAAACTTTTTTAAATACTAAACTAAACACTTAATAAAGTTTTGAGAAAAAAAAAATAATTACGATAAAATATCATAAAAGTTTTAACATTCTTAAAAATACATTTGGCTGTTGTATTTCAGAAAAAAAGTTATGTAACAGAAAAAAAGAAAAATCTTTATTATTATAATCAGCTTTAAAATACTTAAGAATCAAATTTCTTCTAAACTAAAGATGCATTTTTTTTTTTTTTTTTTTTTTTAAGAAAATAGTTCAAAGCAAATATTTATCTAATAGAAAATAATTCAAAATGTTTTCGTTATTAAAAGTTAAATCAAATGATTTAAAAAAACACATTTTTTTTTATTTACATTTTTTAAATGTTATTTTTGTAGAGAAATGTATAATTGATTTTTTTTTTTTTTTTTTTTTTTTTTTTTTGTGTGTGTGTGTGTAATGTACTGAGGTATAGAAATTAAGCTGATCAAATTTGAATCACACTTACCAAGTCTATTTATGATATAGCTAAGTTTATTATTATTGTATTACTCATTTTCATTAGTGTCCTTTCAGTTAATAAAGAAATAAAATTCTATAATAAAGATTTATTTTAAATTTCACCAAAACGTGTCGAATAATAGGTACAGTTCAGTTTATTTTTAGTAATTTATACATTTTGCCCACTTCGCTTGTCGCAATGTTTAAATAAATTTTCAAAACAATTGAATCACTTTTTTTTCCACATTTGAAAAAAAAAAAAAAAAAATGAAAATTATCTTAAATTTTCATCGGGTAGTTGTGGCACAGAGTTGGGTCTTTTCAGCCCGTGCTGCATCAAATCTGGGTTTCTAGTGCTTGAGGCAACATCTTTCGTGTGCATTTCAGTTTGAATCCACTGAAAAAAAAAAAAAAAAAAAAAAAAAACTGTGACTGACTTCTAGAACCTACATTGTATCCCTAGTAAAAGTTAATCTTTGAAAATTCTGGTTCCCTTTGAAAGTAAATTCGGAAAAATCCTTATTCGATTTCTAGAGCGCTTTCTGTTATTATCGACGTCAAACTTATTTAAAAATCTCTGCAAATATATGCGAACTCAAGAGGGGATTTTTTTTTTTTTTTTTATAACTATAATCTCGGTTTATGACACAATTCTAGAAATGAAGCGAATACTTATCGCAGTACAAATGATTTACAATATTCACAATATTCATAATATTGTTTCACCATCTTGAAATGTACATACTAGAAACTTTCGATCATTTCGTCTGTTGAGGTTTATTTGTTTATCTTACGCTCATAGACTACTAATTAGTTTTAGATCGAGACGATATATATGTATATGTAAATAGATAAATAAATAAATAAATAAATAAGTTTTAATTAGTTCAATCCTTTCTACTATATATATATATATATATATATATTTTTTATTTTTTCAGTAAATGCAATAAGGAAAAAAAATATTTTCAAAAAGAGTTAAATAAACGAAAAAAAAAAAAAAAAAAAACTTCGGAAAAGATTGAAACAAACAAGAATAATAATAATAATAATCTATTTAAAATAACTTTTAAAACCCAGATCCTTTTTATAGCGTATCATATAAATCTTTTCGAAGTTATAATAAAATTTAATTTGAAAAAAAAAAAAAAAAAAAAAAAACTAACTTTTTTATTTATTAACCAAAAGGGCCAATATCTGCAATTTAATTATTCGTTTGAAGCACCTTTTTATGATTATTTTATTTTATTATTATTTTTTTTATAGTACAACTTAACATTTTACTGATTTGGTTAATGTTTATGTGCTTTATCTAATCCTTTTTATTTTGTATTGTTAATTGTTTCATTTACATTTTAGTGAATATTCCGCCGAATAGAGGGCTCTTGTAGTTCACAAAAAACCTCTTTTTTGCATCTAAAAAGAGATGTAAGAAAAAGGCTTCTTAAAAAAAAACACTTCAAAAATTCTTAGAATACTCTGTAGTCAACCATAAATTTTCTTTTATCAATTGACATCTTTTTTACTAATTGTCTGCAAAAATTAACACTCCGGACCTCCAGGTTATCGAACGTGGGACCACCAGATTACTAACATGGCGCTCTAACCACCTGAGCAACGGAGCGACAAATGAAAAAGCTTGTATTTACCTTAAAATAGAGACGCATTATTTATTTGTTTGAGATTCACAAACATACCGTAGTGAATGACAGTAAGGTAAAGACACCAGTGCTCGTCACCCCTAAAATCTGCACCAGTAGTCGTCACCCTCTTAAAAGAAGTGTTAAAATAAGCGTTTTATAACCTGTATGAATTTGAATCTACCCGCACAAAATTCTCCAAAGCCTTCTGCTTCTAAAAACATAAAAAAGTCCGGTTTCAAGTATTGTAATTTACAAAAGCGACGTCCATAAGCGAGTTTTACTGTCACAAATTAACCAGAAACATTCAGTTCTTAAAGGCTTAAAATGGCATTTGCAGCCGTAAGTTCCTGTGCAATTTTAAGTCCTTATGATTGGCCCTACCTCCCCTAGAAATTAGTACTTTGGGTTTTGAATCAACTTTTATATATCTATATATGTTTATATGTATGTTAAGAAAAATGAAAAAAATGAAGAATGTATTTAAAAGATTAAAAAATGTAATTAGCTGACAATGTTTTCTCATCGGTTACGTTTAGTGCATACGACAGACATTTTTACGAGTTATATATGAGATCATATAAACTGCAGAATTTCAAAATTATAGTAGACCTATTAAATGAAACACTATAGGATACTTCCGACTATTGAGAAAACGTTAATGAAATTTGTAAGAAATATTTAAATTATAATTTACACACATATATATATATATATATTATGAAACATAGGAGTATGTCAAATATTTTATGGAATTCTTAAATATTGGGTTGACAACTAAGTTCCCGCCGATTTTAAAATTTTAACTTGACACCGGAATCTATGTTTTGTTTTTTGTTGGATTTAATGATCTAAACTCCATGCTGTAGATTTGTTTTTAAAATGCAACAAAAAACAAAACATAGATTCCGGTGTTAAGTGTAAATTTTAAATTCGGCGGGAACTTAGTTGTCAATCCAATACATTAAATCACACGCATGTTATTTTTATTTATTTATTTATTTATTTATTTATTTTTTAAGTCATGAATATTTTTTTTTTAAAACAAATACAATCTTCTGTCACGTGTTTGGCATAATGATTACACAACTTAAAAACGGAAATTTAAACTCTGATTAATAACAGATCTAAAATGAATTAGCATAGTTTTTTACCTTAAAAATACATGTATGAATTACAACTTTCAAAAATTATAAAAATAAAAGATAAGTAATAAGCATAGTACAGATTATCTATTATATTATTCAAAGTATGGAATAAGTGTAATTAAAAATGCAAAAATTTATTTTAAGTTGGAAAAAGAAAATCAACCTCTATTTTAATTGAATATTTCTTGTAATTAAACGATTACTTTTATTATTATTATTTTTTTAAGAGAAACGTAAAAGTTAATGCATACTTAGAATTTCTTAATTAAAAATTTAACGCGAATTAATGGGAGAAATGCTAAAAGTAATTTCTTCCGAAGTGTTTTATTTTGAAAACAGGACCATTCAGCTTTAATTGTTCGCATTATTTAAATTAACCTTAATTACAGGAAGTACATTAGGAGATATAATTATTTTTCCCGTCTAGATAAAGGCTTTTGTTGTACTATGATTATTATAGATTTTCAATAATATTTAACCTTTAACCAATATTTTTCTACCTATACTCGAATATTTTAAGAAAATCAATAATTTTACATATATTAAACGTAATACATTGTATATAAATTATAAATGATTTTTCGTTTACTACAACAAACGGATACATACGTGCGTTTGGTAAGAAATTAGAACAAATATACATTGTATGCGCGTATCTATACATGTTGTAAAGTTTTATGTAATTAGTTGTACGAAATTCGTACAATTTTTTTAATTAATATTTGATGCATTGTTAATCCGTTTATATGTTTCAGACCTGTCTCGGAATTGGTCCGTATATTGTATATATATATATTATATACAGCAATACGCAGATTGTGGAAAAACTGTAGTATTTCCCCACAACTGGATTTGGCGATTTATTTTTGGGCGATTATGGCTAAATCATGAATCTAAAAATCATAAATCATAAATCATAAAATCATAAGCTAAATCATAAATCATAAAATCATAAATCTAAAATAAACAGCATGCAGGTTGCCATATTATATTGCAAATAATCCTGAAGGACATCGTTATCGCTTAAAACTGCGCCAAAGAAAAATCGCCAAATGCAGTTGTGGAGAAATATTATAGTTATACCGAGATTGTTTGGTATGCAGTAAAAATGCATGCGTTTCATATCCATTATTTATATACATAAAAAAAAAATAAATAAATAAATAAATAAAAATCTTATCATTTTTTTATAAGTTTTACTTATTATAATACCTCCCATTGAGAACGTCTCACTTTTAATGTTTATATATATATGTCTTATTTAACAATTTATTTCGTATTCACTTTTGTAATATTGTAATGAAAATTACTGAGGTAAAGCATCGGACTACGAAGCCAGAAATTGTTGGTTCTATCTCTGTCAAGGGAAACTGTTTTAAAATATTGTTTATTTAATTTTAAATTGTTTGTTTTTCATTTATTCATATGTCATTAAGTTAATTATTCATTTAATGTTTTGCAATTTCTATATTTTTTGGGTTCTAGAATATTCTGTTCTAGAAAATTTATCAATTGCATGTAAAGTGATATAAAATTTGAAATGAATAGTTAATTGAAGTAACTCTTAAAAATGAGAAGGTGAAACTTGGAGCTATTATAAAAAAAATTATTCTGAAAATGAGAGGATACTGTTAATTTAGAGAAGTGTGTTTTAACAGTGTAGAATATTTCGAATGTATAGTATATTGTAAAGTGTAGTTATAAATAACTGCTACAGTAGTAAACACATTGAGTGGAATGAATCTAAAGTTAACATCTTCTTGTTTTAGTAGATAGCCTTAAGGGATTAATATATATATGTATATACATAATCATATATGTTACTATATGGCACCTAGAAAAAAAAAATAATAACAGAAATATCAAAAAAGGAAATATCCTATTCAAAATAAATATATACAAAGTAAACATTTATCGGTTATACTTGTTTTGGTTTTTAATAATTAAATTTTATTTTTGTCTAACTATCATAGTATCAATAGACAAATATGGACTGTTTTTTTTTTTTTAATGCTACAGATAATAACAAATTATTAAATAAATTTTATATATTAACACAGGTACATCGAATAACAAAAACTATGTTTTTGTAGATAACCGGATGTGCTTATTATCATTTGTAAGACCATGATTATTAAGTAACTAACAAATATTTTATAAGTAAGGATCTTAACATTTTTTAAATTGCCAAAAAATTATAAAATAATACCATACAAAATACGAAGAAATCTTTGCAGCTAGGTGCCACCTCTAATATTAATATCAATAAAATACCCCAAATCTACAAAAGTTAAAGAAAAAGCAACCGCATGCGAAAATATTAAACATTACATTTATAGATGCACAGTATTTTATTTATTTATTTATTTATTTTTGAAGTATTCAATGAATGATTTCAGAGCAAAGTGTTATACATTTTTTTTTTTGGTAGATTAATTCGGTTAATATATTTAATAAAATAAAATCCTAAACTTTGGTATAATTTCTGCGGAACATTATAAAATTGGCTTTCCACTTGTAAGATATTTTTAATACCTTATATAGATTATTTAATGTTATTTTTAAAATTAATTTATTATTAATAACAGTTTCTGAATTTTTGGATGTGTTAACAGATACACTCCCAAGAGCTTTTCATATAAAGCCATTAACTGAGTTTAAAAAAAAAAAAAAAGTGTTCCATATAATAACTCTATCACGCCTTGTTATAAGATTTTGCTCAATTGTGTGAAATGTGATATAAACTATTAGGATTAAGTTTAAAATTAAGGATTAGGTTACGTTTTTGTTATTTTTTAATATAATTTGTGCATTGCCAATAATTATTTTTAAATATTAATTCTTTCCGGCTCTATTTAATTTTACTCCTCTGGTCAATGATGCTAAGTTTAGGGAAGTTTTTATACAATCATAACAACTAAATTTTTATTGTAACTATACCTAATCAATTTGAAAGTTATTTGTCAATTATATATATCACATATCACCACTCAAAATTATTGGTGATAGTTCAATTAAAGAGTCCCTAAAATTGGAAACACTGTTTAGAGCACTTTAGAGCGTTAGAGGCCGCAGAAGCTAAATACTTTCCCGTGGGTATTTATAACGTTTGTTTATATTTTTATGACGAAAAATAGTTAATTTACATATCTATGTATTAACGTGTTCAAATTTATTTAATAGGATTAACTGTAATTTTAAGACACACAAAAATACATATTTATATGCTTATGAAAGGTTCTATTAATATATATATATATATATATATATATATATATATATTTAATTTAAACTGTGAATATTGTTTGAAAATTAAAATTTCTTTGGGATTTTCATTGAACTGATTATTACTCATAACTTTTAATATAAACTAGTATCGCCTAGTGGTCGAAACTCGACCACTTTCTGCAAAGTAAACTAATATATATATATATATATATATATACAATGGTTCTCATAATTATAAGGATACCCGCTTTTCTATATTAACTAAACACTGAACACTATTATTAAAACTAATATGTTTTTTTTTATTAATTTGAATTTAATTAATAGACTATATTTAAAACGTTTTATCGTTTTTCTATCTAAAAAAAACTTTAAATACGGTGAAAAAGATGATTTTTCAGGTGTTTACAATTATAAGGACAGCTCGAATCTAGTAATTTTTTTTCAGTTATTCATTAAATTAATATTTTATGGGGTCTCTTTTTATGTTGAAACAGTCAGACATTCTCTCTGGTACATATATATATACATATACTTTATATATATATATATTCAGTTTCAATACAATTTCATACAGCATGGATGATATTCTGAATACATTTAAACTATTTAAAATTGCTTTCCACTTGTATGCACTTATCTAATATGATACGTTAAGGTTTTTTCAGCTTTTAAGCCATGGGAAAGGCAATAATACAGAAGTTCCTTTCTTCAAACTATTTCATATTCCTCTAGAAGTAGAGCAAAAATGTAAGTCTTGTTGAAAAAAATATTATTACCCCCCAAAATCTAACAAAAATCTGAGAATTTTACGTTTAAAATTTGCGGATATTCTTTTGATGTTCATAATAATAGAAAAAATTGCTAAATTTATTTTGCCCTCAGCAGAAAAAGCCACCCAGAGCACCGCAGATCCATCTTTAAAATGCCCGATTCATATCTGCCTTTAAAAAACCTGCTCTGCCTTTCGCTATCTTCAGATCGTGCCAGTAACTGTTAAAACCATTTGTTTAACCAAAAATAAAATGTTTTTCCATTCGAAAATGCAACATTTTACCATTTAATATTGTCTTTATTCAACTTTAACACAGACGTTCTTTCCCTCATTAAATGCCTATTGATTAGTACAGGTTTTTTATTCATTTTAAAATATTATTAATTATTTTAAACATGCATAAATGGGGACCCCCAAACTTTCGTTAAATATACGAGCAAATTCAGCAGCAGTCATTATGAGTAGAACAGTAAGAGGAATTATGTGTCTTTGATCTCTTTAAAGCAACTCTGATTTTTTATCAGATCTCTCTCCTATCGAACCAGCAGTTCAATGTTTGATCACATTTCCTTCAGCAATTTTAGATCTTCGAATTTCATTATAAATTCGGCGGATTGAAATTACCCTTCCACTTAAAAACACATTTATCATACTTCACTACAAGAACGTTTTTTTTTTTTTTTTTTTTTTTTTTTTTTTCCGAGGAATTATCAGTAATATCCGTCCAAAAAAATTGAAGCCTTATATATGAATTAATCTAGCCCAGTAGTTAACAAATTCGCATGTCAACTGTAATTTATCCTCTAGTAAGTTAAATAAAACGAAAAATCCTTGATTATCCCTATAATTATGAACATCTAAAAACGTGGAGAAAAAAAAAATCCATTATTTTTTATTAATTTTCTTTCACATAAAAAAAAAAAAAAAAAAAAAAAAAAAAAATTATAGCAGTTTTGGTTTTCAGAATACAGATCTCTTGAGTGCACTTAGTACAATCTTGTTCACAATTATTTTTTCATTAGTTATTTCAAAACATAAAGTGCCCTTATAAATATGAGAAGGAGTACATATATACATGTATATGTATATAAATATGATATATATTATATGCATATATATATTATATGCATATATAATGCCCTTATAAATATGAGAAGGAGTACATATATACATGTATATGTATATAAATATGATATATACTATATGCATATATATATATATATATATATATATATATATAGATATATATTATATGCATATATATATATATATATATATATATATATATATATTATATGTATAATTATCATTGACGAGACAAATGATTTGCTCATTTCCCAGAAAAATGCATTTTACAGTCCGATCTATTTTAAATAGCTTAATTAATAAATTATTTACAAAAACGAATTTTAATTTTTCGCTGATTCATTGCAAACAGCTAATTTTAAAATTTATAAATTAAATAATGCTATGCTTTAAGTGTATCGGTATATATATTGACTGAAAATATACTATATTTATAGCTTTCAATAAAAAATATTTTAAAACATTTCAAACACACTGTATTATCGCATTTTGTGCTAGACTAATTATATCTTTTCTTAATGTGGTGTAATAATAATAATAATAATAATAATAATAGTAATAATGTGCAATTTACATTCCATGAACGATGCAAAAAATTTAAAGACATGAATAATGTAACAATATATTCTAAGATATTCCTAAACCACCAGTTTACTTCCTGGAAGTAATATATATAGGTATTGTAAAATAATCTTTCTGAAAAAATATAAAAAAATCAAATGAGTAACAATACTTTTTATGACTATCATTTAAATTTTTGCTTAGCAAAAAAAAAAAAAAAATAAATAAATAAATAAAAAAAATAAATAAATAAATAAAATTAGATCGCTTAGAATGTTATGCACTTCTTATTTAAAACACAGGTTAATTTCACTGTCTGTTTCCCTTAATTTTATTTAAAAAAAAAAAAAAAAAAAAAAAAAAAAGTATGAAATGAGCAAGCATACACATAACAAAGAATAATTAATCATATAATTACATATAATATTATTTTTTGTTTTTCGCAAGAAAACTCGTTCCTAAACACATTTAAAATCGCTCTTCTATACATATCAAGTTATGATTGTGGTGGTCGTGGTTTCGACACTCGGTGGCGGATGTGATACGTTTTTTTTTTTTTTTTTTTTTTTCAGATATTTAATAGAAGATGGTCATTGTAAAAGAAAACAATTCATTGTCTACACAGTATCCTAAGTAATTATAATTAGTTTTTTTTTTTTTTTTGTTACAAATCGCACAAAATAAAACTTTAACTGAAAAAAAAAATACTGGAGCCCTAAAAATTATAAAATATATATTTATTCTTGGACAGACATGGCTATTAAAAAGTAAACGTTTCATGAATAAGTAAATTTTAATGAAAAATATAGATGTTTCACTTTTATAAGAGATGAAATAGTTTAACTAATCAACATATTCTAGATCGTAGAGCTACACAAATTTCCATGGTGGCTGGTAATGGTCTCTCTCTCTCTCTCTCTTTTTTTTTTTTTTTTTTTTTTTTTTTTTTAATTTGCCACAGTGTTTCCGTGTCACACTAAAAGAACAAGGCGTTTCTTTTTTAAAGTAAATGCGAAATCCCTTGGTATAATTTTGATGATAACATGAAGGGCATTGCGACAACGAGAGATTTTATGTGCACCAGCTACCATTAGTTTGCACGGTGGTCTTTCTTAAAAATGTTTTACTTATTTGTCGCCTTCTGTGTACAGAAATTAGAATAAATAGCGCCTGCATAAAATTTTACCCTAAACTTTAAGGACCATTATTATATTACATTTACATTATCATTATCATTTTTACATTATCATTTCATTGGATTTTAAAGAAAAAACCTACAAACATCGATAAATTAAAACGGATCATATCTGAAGAAATCTTGTCAATAACACCAACAATGCTGCGAAGTGTGTCAAAAACTTGGTTTAATGTGTTCCTGTTTGCATTCAAAATGGTGGCGAACATTTTCAACATTTTCTGTGAGGAATTTTTATAAAAAAATTAAACTAAATTACGTTTTTGAAACTTAAATTATTACAGGATTGAAAAAAAAAAATGTTGCTGTTTCACCTCACAAATAAATTTGTAACAGTCCAACAATCTTAGAAATTGTATCACAAACGTAAACAAGGATGAAAAAATCATACCTCAGAGTTTGAATAGTAGCTACATCAGTCAGAATTAAGGCTTATAAGAAAAACCTACGGGTACTTTTTTAAACTGATCACCCTGTATACCCGAACATATTCTATGATATCAAATTAGTAGTAGATTGTTGTTATTCTATGTAAAGCGCCGGATGCAGTGAGTGTGAGCTGTTGCCAAACACAACAAAACGTATTATATATATACGGAAAGTGTTCACATATATTTTATCCAGAGATTCGTTGTTTATGACTTACATTATTCTAACATTTCATTGTTGGTTTATCTTTATTTTTCATCTACTGGACTCAAAATATTTGTTTCGATGTCACACACTCTTAGTCATGGTAATTAATTTAATTTGCCTTAAATACGTCTTTCGTTCTTGCTACGTGAGCGGACCATAATATATTCGAAAAATATTACTGAATTATCAAAGAGATCCATACATTTCAATATATATACATACTGTGTATGTGCGTAGGTGCTTAATTCTTTTATTCAGATTTTAAGTAAAAAATAACAAATATATTTTTGTGGAAAAAAAAAATCATCAAAGAAGAATGCAAATTTTATCTTAAAAGTTTAAAAAAAATGTGTCACAAAAATGTTATTAAAAAAAAAAAAAAAAAAAAAAAAACTGAATAATAAAAGAATAGTAAATGAAAGTAATTTATATTATTTGATAAAACAACTTTCTTAGGAATAAAACCGTCGTGGAAAAAGTGAATTGTTTATTAGGGAAACGGGAAGTAGTTTAATAAAGAAAAATCTAACGGGTTTTATTTTAATGTGAAATCAAAATAATAAGATTTTTCCTCTCTATAGATGCCACGGAAGTATTTTGTGGATAGTAAACGGAAATTGCAAGATATGTAGAATAATTTTAAAATATCCATGTGTATTCGCAACTTAAAAAAAAACAAAAAAAACACAAAAATGTATTATCGTTTGTTACAGGATATAAAATTAAGCACTTGATAAATGACTACGCACATGGACCTACACACACACACACACACACACACACACACACATATATATATATATATATATATATATATGTATAGGTATGCTGACGTAAATATTAAAAAACTAATGCAAGAAAAAACTCGATATAAAATTATTATAATACCAGAAAATCCTTAAGATAATCGCGAGGAAAATCCTTCAATGAAAAAAAAAAAAAAGTTTAAAAAAATTGTAGAAACTGTAAAACATTTCAAGAATTGCTAATAAATTGTAAAAGTGGTTTAGCTCCTACATCTTATGGTAGTCGTACTCTGCAATCTTTTTTCAGGACACTCTCACAGATGGGAAATTTTCCCCTTTTGTTCCACCAATAATTTCATGTAGAAATATATTTGGTATTTTCATACTAATGTGTTGCAATTAAACGGAAATATGATTATTGTATATAAATAGTGGTAGGTATAACGACGGATATTTCTTATCCCTGAAAGTGTCCTGAGAGAAGGGAGGAGAGTACTACCCCTGATTTTAACCATGAGAAAATAACACAAAGATGTGTGTTCAAAATACAAAAAAAAAAAAAAAAAAAAAAAAATGTATATTAATAAATAAGTAAGCACAAAGAAAAAGAAAATTGTAACATACAGCGTAATTTAATACAAATATATAAACTTATAAAATATCGACTAAAGAAACGCATTTGAAATTTTAACGAAACTCGTAATAAAATCATTAATAAGAATGAAAATTAAAAAAAAAAAAAAACAAATAACTAAACAATTAAATATTTACGAATGTTAGTTAATATACAAGCGTTTTCATCGTTTATTTTCGCATTATTAAACTAATTCAAAAGTGTACCAGCAAATCTATTGCAAACATTACAAATTAATCTAATCATAGGAAGTTGAAAAAATAAAATGTCTTTAAAAACTTTAAACTTACACAATATAAACAACTAATTAAGCTAATAACATTATCTATCTATTGATTTGTTTGTCTCTCTTCCTCTTTATATACGTATAGAGGAATATATATATATATACAAAGTTTTGTGTGTAAGTATATATATATATTCGACTCAAAATCAATATTAGTAACATATTATCGAATTAAATTTATATAGATTTATAAGTTTATGCAAAATTTGTATTATTGAAAATTGTATATTTTTAAATATGTAGAAAATAAGAAATTTTTACAGTAATAAATACTTTTTACCATGTTTTTATTAACTTCGATTCTTGTTTTTATGTTTGTTTGTTTGTTTGTTTGTGTGTTTGTCAGGGACAAATCTTGCAAACGATTTTTAACTAACTTCCCGACTAGCTAGATATTTGAAATTTTCAGGACAGCTCACAACACGGTGACAATACATTTTTCTAATAATTTTAGTCAACTATTTCAGGTCCCGCTGCCTTCGGCAGCGCTTATATGATTCGACAGACGATTTATTTAACTAACTTCCCGACTAGCTAGACATTTGAAACTTTCAGAACAGTTCAGAACACGGGGAAAATACATTTTTTTAATACATTTAGCCAAATGTTTCGAGTTCCTGCTGCCTTCGGCAGCGTTATCAGTACAAAGCTTGCAATCGATTTTTCACTAACATTCCGAGTAGCTAGACATTTGAATCTTTCAGGCTACCTCATAACACGGTGACAATACATTTTTTTAATACTTTTAGTCAACTGTTTCAGGTCACTACTGCCTTCGGCAGCGTTTATATGATTCGACAGAAAATTTATATAACTAACTTCCCGACTAGCTAGACATTTGAAACTTTCAGAATAGTTCAGAATACTGCGAAAATGCATTTTTAAAATATTTTCAGCCAACTGCTTCTTGTTCCTGCTGCCTTCAGCAGTGCTACCGTTACAAATCTTGCAATCGATTTTTAAGTAACTTCCCGCCTAGCTAGATATTTGAAACATTCAGGATAGCTCAGAACACGGTGACAATACATTTTTTTTAAATACTTTTAGTCAACTGTTTTAGGTCCCTATTGTATTCGGAAGCGTTTATATGATTCAACAGAAAATTTATTTAACTAACTTCCCAAGTAGCTAGACATTTGAAACTTTCAGAATAGTTCAGAATACGATGAAAATGCATTTCAAAAATATTTTTAACCTATCGCTTCTGGACCCTGCTGCCTTCGGCAGCGTTACCAGTACAAAGCTTGTAATCAACTTTTAACTAACTTCCCGGCTAGATAGCCATTTGAAACTTTTATAATAGCTTAAAACACGATAGCAAGGAATTTTTTTAATACTTTTATCCAATTTTCCGGGTTCTCGCTGCATTCAGTAGCGTTTATATAATTCAACAGAAAATTTAAAAACATGGTGTATAAAAGTTTTTTTTTATCTTGTAATTATGTTAAATATAAATGCGGAAAATTAAATACATTATATTTCACACATTTACGTAACTTAGAATTTCTATATAATTACCCCTATAATTGAAAAGTTACATACATATACACATACATATTATATATATATATATATATATATATATATATACATTTTGGTAATTTCAAAATACTTTTTCGTTTACTAAACTATTTTTTTTTTTTTTTTTTGATAAATATAACATTGTAATTTTCCCTTAAAATCCGACACATTTATATACTTGTATATTTTTATTAAAAATATACCTTTTAATCAAATAAAAAATTTTGTCGGCTTCTAAAAGATTACAAATACAATTATAAAAATTGCTTTTTTCAAGGCTTTTAAAAATTGTAATGAACTGATTGCAGAAATCTGTCTCAAATGACAGCTGACATATCCCACTAATCACTTTCCTACATATTTTACTTATTCTTATTCTTATTAGCAATTCAAATTTGTCTTTTCCACTTTTTTTTTTTTTTTTTTTTTTTTTTTTTAATATTGCAGCACAAATCAGTAAGAAATATGCAATACACATAAGTAAATGTAGACAGTAAAGTTTATTTTATATAAATTTGCGTAAAAATTAAATTTTAATCAGATATAATGAAAATGTTTTAAATGTCAGAGGTTAAAATCCCTTACGTATTAGTTGTGTAAGTTGCTAATCTTAGCTTTTTACTTTCCGAACACTATAGTGAGGAAAGTATTGTAATCATGTCAAAAATCCGAATTCGAGATTTTGATGTTTCTATACGTTTTGAGGTCCCCTGAGTCCGTTTTCACTATTTTTACGATGATGTATGTATGGGTGTGTGTATGTGTGTATGTGTGTATGTGTGTATGTCTGTGGGTGAACACGCTAGCGTCTAAACGCTTCGTTCGATTAACCTGAAAGTTGGTACGCATATTGTAAGTCACCAATTAATATATGTACAGCCAAAGCGCGTACATTTTGTAAGTCACCATAGTAGTACGAACCCTATAGATTTTGGTGAATCTAGCACTTATAGTTTTTTTACAGGGACACAAAGAAAAATTCTTTATCATTATGGCCTATGGGAGGAAAATCTTAAAAGTGCGATAGCATCTAAACGCCTTATTCAATTGAGCAAAAATTTTATACACATATTATAGATCACAAATACTCAATCTGTATAGATATTGGAGAATCTAGCACTTATAGTTTTTTTACAGGGACACAAAGAAAAATTCTTTATCATTATGCCTATGGGGCCAAATTTTTAAAAATGTGATAGTGTCTAAACGCCTTATTAATCCGAGCAAAAAAAATTGTACACATGTTATAGATCACAGTTGAACTAACTGTATAGATTTTGGTGAATCTAGCACTTACAGTTTTTTTACAGGGACACAAAGAAAAATTCTTTATCATTATGGCCTATGGGACTAAATTTTTAAAAGTGCGATAGCATCTAAACGCCTTATTGAATTCAGCTGAAAATTTATATGAGTATTATAAATCACTGTTGCACTAACTATAAGCATTTTGGTGAATCTAACATTTATAGGTTTTTACAGGGACACAACGAAAATTTCTTTGTCATTATGATCTATGGGCTCAAAGTTCAGTAGCGTTAAATAAAACAACGTGTAATAGATGGAGAAAAATACTCAAACACTCTATTATGGTTTTCTCTCTTTTGTTTGTTTAACAACTACTCTTTCTTTACTTTATCTACAAAACTGTTAATTACTCAATGTTCGGAAAGTCGAGTGGAGTCACTCCAGATTTTTTAGAAAGATATCGTCATTAAATTTGAAACAAGTATGTTGAAAAAAAAATTGAAAATTTTGAAAAATATAAGTTACCCATGGTCATAAAATAAATAAATAGATAAATAAATAATATATATATGAAATTGCATATGCAAATGAAAAAAAAAAAAAAAATGAAAAATAAAATACGCGACATTTTTATTTTATTTTATTTTATTTTATTTTATTTATTTATTTATTTTGCAGTTACGGGATATGCATGTTTATATTAATATTTGTTAATTATTTAATTCGGCAGTGGGGGGAAATCATTATTAAAAGCGTAATCAAAAATAATTTAAATTTACAATTTAAAGTTTCTTCCCAAAGGAATTTTTCTTAGCGAAAATGTTAAGAAAATTGAATTAAATTTAACTCTTGACGAGTGAAGAAAATGAAATTGTATCTTTAATTCGATAAAGTTAGAAATTCAATTATAAAAAACGGACAAAATATAAGTATTCATATTTAAAATATCATACCAACGTTTAAAATTTTTTATTTATTATAAAAGCGGTTTTTTCTTGCACCTTTGTATTTTCCTGTAATACAAAATATTATGTAATTGCTACAGTTTTGTTTCACTATTCATTTGACGAAACTGCATGGCGAAAAATCGCCAATTCTTCTAAATGTACTTTTACGTTCTCGCTAAAGATTTGTAATTAATTTGCATAGATACTTCATTTTTTCAGTCCTGTTTTATAGATTATTCGCTTTGTAAAATAAATACATATACATACATATCTGTGTGTGTATAATAAAATAATGCAGAATCTTTGTTATGCATACTATCTCACGAATTTTATTTTCATAATAAAAAATTAATATGATTTTTTGTTTTATCTGAAAAAAAATGAAAATAGAATTTCATCATTTTTTCTGATCAATATATTACTTAGAACCTTTCACCTTCGTAATTTTGCGGAATTTTTGTAAATTGTGCAATTTTGAATAAAGTTTTTTTATATGCAAAACCAGAAATTTTTAAAATCTTACTCTCTAATATCTCACTTAAAATACAATTTCTTATACAGATCATCAAATGTCAAGTTTACAATATACGGTTAACATTCCAAATTTTCAAGATATTTATGCAGATTAATAATTTTTTTCTTTTTGTATTTTTAATTATTAAATTATATAAATCGGACTTGGTAATAATTTCTTCATGCATTTAATGCTCGTCAATTATATAGTTTTACTTTTGCATTTAAATTAAAGTTTTTTGTTGTTAACTTGGTTTCACACATAAAAAAAATAAAAAAAATAAAAATTACATTTAATTACTTCAAAACTCTGCTTATTATTAAAAAAAAAAAAAAAAAAAAAAAAAAAAAAAAGTGAGAAGTTTTCATTTTTTAAAATGCTTTAAATTTCGCTTTACATATGTGCTATATTATCATTCAAATATACATACATAATGTAAAGAAATTAGATAATTAAACATTGTCTTTCTAGCCTTACTCACAAAATTTTAGAAGATAAATTTGTTTCAGGGCAATGCAATATATTTTTCAGCTTGTTGCAATTACGAAATTATATTCATTTGTAACACTCTTAGATGTAAGATATTTCAACCCTATGCCTCCAGCTGGTAAGATATTTTTGTTACTTTTCCAATATATATTTTTAAATTATTTGAAGATATATATATAAGAACACGTTTTAATTAGATATTATTTTAAACTGATTTTATTCATTATGTAGAAATTGTTTTTATTTATGGGAGAGTGAGGTAAATGGAACATTTTTCATGTTTTCATTGATAACGTCGGCCATATGTAATTCAGAATTTTGCAACATTGCTCATATGTACACTTCAGTAATCAGTTACATATAAACATACTCAGTTATGTAAAAAGTTATCATTTTTAATTAGTAATAACTTTTTTTTTCCATGCACGTGCATTGTCCCATTCATCCCCACCTATGCGGATGAATGGGACAGAACTGGTCTTAGCAAAGAAAAGAAAACGAAATGGAAAGAAAATAACGTTTTAAAGTTAAATTGGTTTATGTGATTTTGTTAAACACTATGAATTCACTAAAATTAACATAAACTGATGTATTGATTCGAATTAGCATCAAAAGACAAAATTCCTTTGGTTCGTGCAGTTCCGAGTGCTCTAGGCTTTGGTAATTTAATCTAATAATACCTAATCTAAAAGTAAATAAGTAAGTAAGACACTAGAAAAAGATAAATCATTACAATACAGTACAAATTGTCCAGATAACATTTTGTTTCCGACTAATCTGGAAAATCAACATTCTATTCTGTATTACAATAATAATCACCAGAATTTATTTAATAAGCTTGATTGAAATTGTTATTTTAATCGAATTATTATTAGTTTATTTATTTATTTATTTTAATTATTGATTTAATTTGCATTGAATATTCTAACTTACAATTTTTTAATCATAATTATTATAAACAAAAATCAGATTAATTAATTTCAATTTTTTTTTTTTTTTTTTTTTTTTAAGTTTACAAAATTAAGAATCCTGATAATCGTTATGGCTAATTTACGTTTTCTTACAATTATTGTGTAAAATTTTAAACTAGTACATAATGGGGAATATCCCATCCATCCCAACCATCACATGGTCATATAAAACAGGAAATATGTTTAATGAACAATTGCCAATATTCTTCTTGAATATCTTAAACACAATAAGAGATTATGCTTTTTCACCATATAACAGTTATATTAACTCTAAGCAAATAGATAATTTCTTAACTGCAACCTAAGTGAATCAGTAAAAACTTACTTTGGCAGCTGAAAAAGGTTTACTTTGGCAGCTGAAATTTTTTATGTCCTTCTATGGTTAGCACAATTCTGAAACTAGACTTGATGAATGACCAAATTCCAGGTAAATATCAGAAACATTATCAAGTTTCCAGTGCTTGTAAAACATAAAATTTTTTCTATTATCACATTCATCCAGCGTCTCATTCAACCCTACTCACGCCTACTGTGAATTAATATTTACTAAGAAAATACGGAAAAAATTAAGTTATAAGGTTTAAAAAAAAGTTCCACATAGAGTTTTAAATAAAACTGAATGAAAAATTACCCTAATGTTTTACAAAAAATGTAAAAAAAAAAATAATAATAATAATAATAATAATTCTAACTCTCGTAGGGATTTTGATTACAGGTCGTTACACACACACACGCCCCCCCCATATATAAATATATATATATATATATATATACATGTGTGTATGTATGTATGTATGTATATCTATATTAATAAAATCAGAATTTTGTCTGTAAATTTGTCGTAATCAAACAATTTTGCGATATCTTCACGTTTCACACCCAATGAAAGCCGAAAATGACTTCAGAAAATTTTGCCTGTGTTTGTGTGTGTGTCTTCGTGTCTGTACGCCGCTTTTTTTTTTTTTTTTTTTTTTTTTTTTTTGTCAGAGCATCAAATGAGAACGGCTGGATGGAATTCTACGGCGCTTGACAGGAATTTAGGTCTTCACCCAACTTAAAATTGTATCGTTCAACTTTTCAGAAATCCCCCCACGTTCCCCCCTGGGGGGTAAAAGACAAAAACACGTTTGTCCGGGCATTACTTGAGAATGGCTGGACGGAATTCAACGGCGCTTGGCAGAAACTTAGGTCTTCACCCAACTTAAAATTATATCTATAGAAATTTTCAAAATTATGATTAGTGTTTAAATTTTGGGTAAAAAACGCCTGAGAATGCGCCATAAATATTTTTTCACTAAAACTCTTTGAATGGAAAAATAAATTATAAAAATAAATTTTTAAGTTAAATACTTTTTTATTCGCGTGATTCGCACTACAAATTATGAAAAGATTGAAATGAAGTGTTCCTATTAAAATTCCATACTTTAGATCATTTTAAAAAATCTAATTGTCGTATCGAAAAGCTGTTTACACCTCATGATTCAGAAAAATCATTCCTTTCATTTGGTACTAAATTTGTGACGATAGGTCTGATATTTCTAATGTATTTTTCCCTTTTTCCGTTTTTCCGTTACCATTTAAATTTCATATTTTAGTTATTTTTTAAAAATCTAATTGTCTCATCGAAAAACTGTTTGCACCCCTGGATTCAGAAAAATCGCCTCTTTCATTTGGTATCAAGTTTATAAATATAGGTCTGATATTTCTAATTTATTTTACCCTTTTTCCGCTTTCAACCCAGATTCGGTAGAAGGTTTATATTTATATATACGCATTTATATATATATATATATATATATATATATATATATATATATATATATATTTATTTATTTCCAGAAATGAAATGAAATATTTTTATTTTCAGGTGAATAATAATAAAAATTAGAGAGAAAAATACCTACAAAAGTTGTTTTTTTTTTTTTTTTTTAATCAGGAATTTTTATGTGGATAAATATTTTCATAGAGATATTTGGCATTAGTTTAATATTTTTATTTAATTAAGCAGTGCTTTTCCTTCCTGCAGTAAAACAAAATTGTTTGTTGTTATTATGTACCTGATGAGGTTATTTTATGTTCTCCCCTTAATTGTAAATGATTATAATTTGGATTTTATTAACATTTTTTTTTTTTTTTTTTTTTTTTTTGCAGATTTCAGAAAAGAGTTTTTATTATATTTTATTTTATTTATTTATTTATTTTGTGTATGGAACAACTTTAGTATCGGATCCCTTTGGCGAAATTTGAAATTCGGCACCGAAGTAGCTCGGACGTTTCTTGCCAAGATCATTAATTGCACAATTGAGATAGCTAATACAGTTCATCGCAAAAATGGCTTAAAATATTAAATTCAACAAAGGGGTTCCATACTAAAGCTGTGCTTTTTGTATTTATTTATTTATAATATTTTTTATTAAAGACTTCTGTGGTCACAAAATTTGGTGCGTAAATTGTTTGGATGCATCCGGCAATTATTGAAACTGGATTTCACGAAATTCGAAATCCCCCCCCCCCTTCTCGGTGTCGGAGGGCAATAAACATGTGTAAAAAACATGTTTTTCCGTTTACATTCGTTTTGAATTGTCTTGAATTGTTTGAATTGGCGGATTTTGGTGTATGGATACTGATTAAGTGTGCGCATTATGTACATTAGTGGGATTTTGCAAAACTTCGAAATTACCCGCTGAGGAAGGGGAAGTAAGAAGTGGGTAAGTTGCTGCCGAAGGCAGTGGGGACCCAGATTCCTCACGTTGCGAGCGAGAAAAACCTCTACCAATCACACCGAGAACTTAGGTTATTAATAAAGATATAGGATTTTGACAACTCATTTAAGTTTAATGTCCAGCGAAGCAGGCAAAACCTGCTAGTATATATATATATATATATATATATATGCAGCAATAGCCAGGGTAACAGAAGATTTAATTCCCCTGAATAACACATAGATCCATAAGATTAGTTTTTAATATAAGACCAGTAATAATTCTTCTATTTCTATTAATTTTTTTTATTCGTTTATTTACCTTAACTTTATTCCTAGACAGTTAGCTTCTTTTAAAATTTCAGTACCTTACTAAAAATCTACATTGAACCGATACAAAAGAATCAAAGAGAGAATGAACTCAAAAGGACTAATTAAACTCATTTTATGATCAATTAATTAGGAAAAGAAAAAAAAAAAATCATAACAGTAAAGAAATCTTTTCAAGGAAGATCTTCGCCATTGAACACCAATCCGATCGCTGAGGTCTAGTTTAGAAAATTACCAGCAGTTTTTCAGATCTTCCATTCAAATAATTTACTTTAAAAAAACGGTTATGGGGGAAAAAGAAAAGTGAAACCAGAATATCAATTAAATAATAAAATATATATCTAAAAGTAGAAAGATAATAGATAATATCTGAGCAGACGGCAAACGTTTATAATAACTGGCAGTTTTGATGTTCGGAGAGATAAAATTTGACCTTCAGAGATTCTCTATCTTAGTTTGCTTCAAAGAAAATAAGAACCCTACTATCATTCGTGTTTAGAACTCAAAATTTTAGAAATGTTCTTTAAATTTGAGATAATCTAAAATAATTGAATGTGATTTTTTTTTAAATTTATTTATTGGTTAAAATTCCTGAAATTCAAAGTGTGCCAGTATTCTGGTAAATGCAAAAATTTTCATTTTACATGGTAATAACTATAATATTAATAAAATTATAGTTATAACTGTTAACAACAATAGTATAATTAAAGGTGCATAATTTTCAAAGTGTATAACTTGTGCCAGTAAGGTGTATATTATTATTTTAAGTAGTAATAAGTAGTACTTATAGTCTCTTTAAGAAGTGCATTTTCATATACATACATTTCTATTTCATAAAAGTTTTTATAATGTATACATTTTTATAATTCATTTATCTTCGAGATTTTAATAAAATGTTTCACCAAAACAATAACTATTGTGGATTTTTTTTTTTTTTTTTTTTTTTTTTTTTTTTTTATTAAAAAAAAAAAAAAAAAAAAAAAAAAAGATGAATCAGTTTGTAATTTCTTTATTTTACACTAGCAGGCTTTGCCCGCTTCGCTGGTCACTATATTTAAAAGAAACTCTTTTCTATATAGCTTTATAAAAATAAAAAAAAATACTGAAATTGTCCGGACTCACACATTTTTACTCTTTTTTATTTTTTAAAAAACAGAATCCTTCTGTTTTTATATCGTTTTATATACAAAAGAAGAAAAAAAAGGAAATTATTCAAAAGTTCACTCTTTCACACTATCAATTACGATCATTGAAGTTTTCTTCTATATTTGAATATACAGTCGTCATAAGTTCTTCATGGGCAATGGGGTTATTTTTATTACTACATGATGGTAAAATAATGTTTCCGATTTACAACAGTTTATAAGAGAATTCTTGTGTATTGATATTGCCCGTCAAAAATGGTCGGTTATTTGTTTTTAATATAAATCTTTGAACATGAGTCCACAGGGAAAAAGCTCTTAAGTAATCAGTCCTCCCCATTTGTGCAATTTAAAAGGGCTTCGGGATACACAACGTTTACAGTTGTTCCATTTGGAGATAATATGTGCAGATTTTCTTTACTTCCAACACGCGAACATGCAACGTACAATTGACCATGTGAAAAGCATGGTTTTCGTAAGTCCACACCAACAACAGCTTTTAGAGATTGGCCTTGTGCTTTATTAATAGTAATTGCAAAACTTAGACGAACCGGAAATTGTAATCGTTTGAACTGAAAGGTTAGATCTGAAGGAATAATTGGAATTCTAGGAATTAAGACATCATTTCCAGCTGCAGGACCTGTAAGAATTGTAGCCTCAATAATATTTTTCATTTTTTTTTCACAGCCAATCTTGTGCCATTACATAATGTGGGAGGATCCAAATTCCTTAATAACATAATGGGCGAACCTTGTTTCAAATGTAAGGTATGTGATGGCATTCCTGGTATTTCTAAAGAATTTAAGAATTCTGTAGGGTAATTAATTGCTTCATTTTGGTCACAAACTGTATCAATTGATTTATAAATGCAAGCAGTTGTAGGTAACCGTTGTAATAACTCATTATTAGTAATTGTAACATCCTCATTTTTTGGACATAGAATAGCTCTTTCACACAACCAAGTATGATCACTGAAGTTTTCTTCTATATTTCGAAATACTGTCGTCATAAGTTCATGAGTTTTTACTTCATGGGCAATGCTGTGTACTTTTATAAGTCCATTATTACATGATGACATAGTTCCGTTTCCGATTTGCAACAGTTTATCAGAAAATTCCTGTGCATTGATATCGTCTGTCAAAAGTGCTCGCATATTTGTTTTTAACTGAAGTCTTCGAACATGAGTCCACAGGAAAGAAGCTTTTAAGCATGCATTTATTTCGTCAGCTCTTGTTCCACGGTGCACGACTGGCAGCGTTTGACGAAAGTCACCAGCTATTAGTAGAGTTAAGCCTCCCATAATATTGTTATTGTTTCTTAAGTCCTGTAAAGTTATATTCAGTGCCTCAAATGCTGCTTTGTGGGACATCGTAAATTCATCCCATACAATTAGTTTGCATTTCTGTAAAAGTTTGGCCTTATCAGAACCTTTGGATATAATACATGTTGGCGTTTCTGAGGTAGTTAAATTTATTGGTAAATTAAATGTAGAATGTGCTGTTTTACCTCCTGCCAAAAGTGTAGCAGCAATTCCTGGGGATGCAACAGCTAAAGCAACATCACATCTGTGTCTAACTTTTGCGAGAATAAGGTTTAAGAGAAAAGTTTTCCCAGTTCCCCCTGGTGCATCCAAGAAAAAAATGCCACCTGATCTATTAAAAACTGATTCACTAATAATAACAAAAACATCTTTTTGATCAGTCGTTAATTTAGATTGATGTTCTTGTAAATATATTTGCAATTGTTCAACATCATAAATTTCTTCAGAAGTTAATTTAGTTACGAATTCGTTGCTTCGATTTGGCTCAGGCAAACCAAAAGACTTTAACTCAGAACCACCCAAAGACATTAGTTTATCTTCAATCATTACCAGGACTTTATTGAAGATTGCTTCATTGTAATTTAACTGAAAATTATTATGCAATGTTCTTGTCTGGTGCAGTATGTCCTCAGAAAGATTTTCTTTATGCTTGATCCATAAGTCTAAAGGATCTGCCACATGACATGTTTTCAATAGAAGGACGAACAGATTCCTGAGCATTTTTGGAGATTTCACAAAAGCAGCTTCTTCCATTGTTACATTCCAATGATTGTCATTTTCGAGTAGTCCTCTGAGTTGACAGGCCATTTTAAATGTTTCACATACGTGACCATCTACTGATTTTAAATCATCAAATGATTGTGGTCCCTTAACTACATGTAGAAGTAACCTGAGATGGAAACATTCCGAATTATTTGGATGAACTGTATAAACTCTGCCAAGAGCATCACTACATCTAATTCCTGGGTAGTTTGCTACTTTTCCTCCAACTTTACGGCGACTCCATTTTTTTTTATGAACGTTCCATATGTAGTACTTTGGAACTTCATTGTAGACCAAAGTACGGGCAAAGTCATCTTCTATACAAAGTTTGAAGTAAGCTGTAAGGGTAGTTTCTTGTGTAGCCTGTGCTATTTGCATAGCGTTGTTCACATTAAAATAAACTCTTTGGCCATTTTGAAGATGGACACATAGGTGTACAATATTTGGATACCGTTCATGAATAGGAAAATTCAAAATTCTCCATACTGCCTCGTTACTACTAATATATCTTCCTATTTGGTACTCATTTACTTCATTTTGTACGTTCTCAGATTCAGTAAGGTGAAACACTGCCATATCTGATCCTTTGTTTATATATTTGCACACATATTTAATTGATTTCACAGAGTTACAGTACTCTACATTTATGTGTGCCTGAAATATTTTCGAGAGTAAGGGGCAATACGGAACAATCCATCTGTTATCCACTGAAATTTCTGAACCTCGGACTGAAAGAGTTGTTGTAAATCCACCATGTTCAGGACTTCTTCGACGATATAGTGGATAACCGTCTAATCCTGTCTGAGTTTCTTTTAGAAAATTTCTTGGGTAGCGCTTAGAGCACGTTCCGTTCTTCATGCAGGGTGAATTAGGGTTTATTATTCCACATGGACCGTGTACCATTTGTGTTTTGATGCAATTAAATAACTCAGGATCTTCATCTGGATTGGGAATTTCAGCACTAATTAAGCGATCAATTTGTTCTGGATGAATTTTATTTTTTAACCATACCAGTATGTGAGCATGAGGAAGCCCCCTTTTCTGCCATTCGATGGAATGCATAAAACATTGTACTGGCCCAAATATTTTTGCCTTCGAAATAAGATGCATCATATTCCTTTGCTTTAGGTGAAACACTCTGGCTAATAAATCATGTCTATCTTCTGGTTTTTGTCCAGGGAAAAGTTCTTTTTTAATCTCATTCCATTTTGGATTGCATGCGAATGTTACAAAAAGGTCGGGTCGACCATAATTACGAACATATACCATGGCATCCTGTGTTTTCTCGTGCATGTAGCGAGGACTACCAGTGAAACTTGAAGGCAATATTACTAATTGTCCAATGTTATGAACATCGCCGTCATTCAGAACAGCGTCTCTCAGGTGAACGTATTCAGCAGCTCTCAGCCTTCGTTGATTCGTATAAATATATCGCAGTCTTTCTGATTCTATCTTCGCATACATATCGACCAAAAATTGATGAAATAACTCTCTTCCTCTCAGTATAATGTTGAATTCCTGACTTCTCATCATAATCCTGGAAGCATAAAAGTCCATAGCCGAAACTTTTTTATTGGTTAATAAACCAGTGTTAGGATTGATTTGTTTCAACTGAAAGTGATAACCGTCTTCACCTTTCCAAAATAGCAGAGGGTACTGTAACGCATCATAAGACCGATGAGTTTCACTGATTCTTTGTAAATCATTATTTCTCAACGACAAAATTATATCTCGAGTTTCATGTCTTTCTCCGGTTATAATAACTACCACTTCTGATGAAACAGGAATATTAAATTTTCTTTCATGTTCATTTCTTGGAATTTTATCAGCAACAATTTTTAAGGAAACTTCAGGACTAATATTTTCCATGGCAGTTTTTAAACTTTTGATGTAATTATTTTCCTTATGTAGCATATCTTGTAAAGTCATAACTATTTGTTCTCGAACATTTACGACGTTCCTGCAACGTCGCTGAAGTTGCTCCTGGAAATCATTGATAAAATAAACTTGTAAAAATTTCGGTTCTTCAGTTTCGGCTGAAAGCAGACTGCCAATTCTGTGAAAAACTTGACCTTGTATTTTGAAAGTCGGCATGTATCCCGTTTCTCTAACTATTTTAGTTGCTCCAAAAGACGTCATCGCAAAACAGGCATTGTAACGCCTAACATTCTACTGAAAATGTTTTGCATTCTCTGTTTGATCTGAAAACAAAGAGCGTAGAACTACCGGAGGATCGCCTAATGAAGTAAGTTTTACTTTCCCAGCACTGCAACACATTCCTGGTGCTTCCTCTTTCCATTTCAGTGCACCGCAATAATCACATACTTTTGACATGGAACCAATTGTAATGGATGAATCTGATGAATAAGGGAAAACTGGACTGTAATTGAATGCAGCATTTTCCTTGTTTCTCCATTTTTCCAACCGGGCTGCAGATATAGCTTGCCTTTTTTGTTGAAGCCTTCTTTCTCTTTCTTCAGGTGTTTCTTGTAATCTTGCTCGCGATGTTGACTGTCTGTTTTGTTGAAGCCTTCTTTCTCTTTCTTCAGGTGTTTCTTGTAATCTTGCTATCCATTTACACTGTCTGTTTTGTTGAAGTCTTCTTTCTCTCTCTCCAGGTGTTTCTTCTGACCTCGCTATCAATGCAGACTTTGCAGTCCTTTTTCTTTCTCGGTCTTCTTTTTGGTATCTTCTTAAGCATTTTTTCTTTCTGGGTGGTTGCGGCATAATTAACAATAACAAATTTTCTATAATAAAAAGAGATTTTACGTAAAAATATTGAAATAAAAATTAACTGAAGATATTTTAAAAATAGAAGCATAATAATAATAATAATAATAATAATAATAATAATGTTATTTTATCACAGCCGACATTTGAAAACACTTTTTGCAAAATTAAAAACAACAAACACAATTAACGTAGATCTTTTTTTTTTTTTTTTGTATCACATTCATCTGAAAGAATGCCTACATTCGTGCACAATGTTTATTTTACCACCTCCCCCAAAATTAAGCATACGGGAAATTAGAATTAGGGGTGGGATTTATTGGTGGTTCTGAATATATAAACAAATATCACCTATGCCAAAAACATGCACTACTTTTCTTAAAATATAATTTATCTGTATATATTTTCTCAGATTATTCAACTGAAATATTGATTGAAAAATCGGATTACATTGAATATATAAATTTGCACAACAATTTTGGGTTCATGATGACCCGAAAATAAAAAGCACTTTTAAAATGTTAAATATTTCGTAAAATGAAACAGCATCTTATATGCTAGGCATATCTATTAATTTGGTATCATTAATATGAATCATCATCGCCAAATACAAGAATCGCCAAGGTGGACAGATATCAAATCTATGCTGGGGTTTGTTTTTGTAGACAGTATTTGAAACATTTATACCTGTAAATCAAAAGAACTTTTTTAAAAAATTAAAAAGAATCAGTCCATATTGAATTTAAAATCAAACCAAAAATTAATTAAAATTGTAACAAAACAAAAGTAGTTTCAAAAAAAAAAAAAAAAAAAAAAAAAAAGTACTCTCTTTCACACTATATTCAACTGTATTGTTAATTCAAGAATCAGGTCAGATTGAAGGCTGTGATTGATTATACATAAATTAAAATAAATAAATAAATAAATAAATAAGGGTCTAACGTACAATGAGTGACGGCTTTGACGCAATTTCAAATTTCGACGATGCCAACAGGACGTCGTGTTGTTTTCATCGTATGCGATATGGCTGGAGAAAAAGAAAAACACCACATTTGGCGTGCTTATCTCCCATTTTAAAACCGTCGCTCATTCTGCACTAGACTCAAAAATAAATCTTACACATCCCTAATTTAAATGACTGTTACATTAAAAAAAAAAAAAAAAAAAAAAAAAAAAAAAATAGAGAGAGAGAGATCTTATTTGATATTTGTAGTCCCTGGCGGAAAAAAGAAAAGGGAAAAGATCGTTTAATTATGGGGCGATTATATGTAATACCTTTCAAAAATCATGGTTATTTTAATATATTATGAGAAATATATATTACCAAAATATACATATGGCGTCAAGAATATAAAAGAATATTTCATTAAATATATATTACAAAATATACATCTGGCGTGTATATACATTCGTATTACATTTTTGATCGCCAAATGCAAAATTCTCCAAGGACGACAGATATCAAAGCTATAAATGAATAGAAAAATATGTTTACTCACTTGCCTATTTTTAAAAAAACCATGTAAGTAAAAGTTTAGTAAAAATCCGTTTAGTAAAAGATCCGTTTAGTAAAAATAAAAATATAGAAAACAGTAGTTAAAAATATATAGGTGCGTGTTGGTTAAATAAATAAGACTTCATATTATAAAAATATATATATATTCACTATTTACAAATATATAGGTGCGTGTTGGTTAAATAAATAAGACTTCATATTATAAAAATATATATATTCACTATTTACAAATTAAAATGATAAAAAAGATAAATTAATTCTTGCAGAAGCATGAGTAATAGTATAAGCAAGCATTATTAAAAAGTATCATTGCTACTAAAACAAAGTAAATATCGTTCCATCAAAGTTATGGTTTTTTATTCGCTACCTAGGAAACACTACACGTTTCTTGTTGCCAGATGCGTAAAGTCTTTTTTAACCATCGGCAGTGTTGCCAGATGGCTACTTTTTCTTTTTTTATTCTGTCGAAAAAATAAAATTGGCAACAATTAAATTATAGATAGAATTTAAATGGCTAATTTATCAGAAATTAGAAGGTTATTTTTTTCACATTTTAATTACGGAAACATGTGACTTTTAATGAGCAGCAGATTTAATTTTTTTTTTCCAAACGATTTTCATACAATCTCCTGCTGTTGCCACCTACAATTCATACGTTAGTTAATTAAAAAAAAATCTAATTGTCCGATCGATAAGCTGTTTAATCCGTTGGATTTAACGATACGACTGATATTTCTAATTTTTTTAATTTACTTTCCTCATTTTAAATAAATGTAATTTTTATTGTTCACGGTTTTTTCTGTCGAAAAAATTCTTTTTTGGCAACAATTAAATTAAGGATTAAAATTAAATATTTTAAGTAAATGTAATTTTTATTGTTCACGTTTTTTTTTTCTGTCGATAAAATAATGATAATTTTTTTTTGGCAACAATTAAATTAATGATTAAAAATAAATGGCCAATTTATCAGTTATTAGAAGGTTTTTATTTTAACATTTTAATTAATTAAAAGAAAACTAAAACAAAATTCGAAAATCCGGCTTCGAGGTGCATCAGGGGAGGTCATTACGAACCACCATGCAAATTTTTGTAGCTCAGCCATCAGCCGTTTTCTTAAAACTCTCTGGAAACACACACAATGACACACACACATCTTATTTTATTATATGTATAGATACAATATCAATCATAAAATATCACTTTTCAATATCCAAATAATGCGGTTTCATTTTCTGAAAAAGTGTAATATTCAAAAAGTGAGATTTACTGCACAGTACTTCTATATAAGAAGAAAGTAACAATTTGAAACATCTATTTTCGCAAAAGAAACAAGAGCTTCATAAAGTACAGGGAAGACATATTACTAGCACTCGCGGAAGTTATTGGTTTATTGAAAGAAACTAGAGTAAAGGAGTTTTCAATGAGCTGAGAGGAACTTCTAAATTTTCAGTAATCAACATTTTCCGATTTGGTATTTGTTGTGATTTTGGAAGAAAAAAAACACGCATGTGCTCCATATTTTCAAAATCTTTAGAATTTTTATCGGAATTTCGCAATGGAGAATTGTTATTTTACTTGTGAAAATAAGGTGTCTCTTTTAAAGTAATAAATTTTCATATGAATCATGAATATACTTATTTGTATAAGGAAATAGTAACTACATATCTATACTTCTGTTAAAAATATATAAATATAAGAGAACAATTCTAGTTTTCTTTGAACGTACTACACACAAATATCACATATATACAGTCATGAATTTATTTCCTGTATTTCACTTTTTAGAAAAAATAGGTTCAAGTTTTTGTTTAATTTATTTTCAATGCTTTAAAATTAGTTTCGGATTGTAAAATACCTCTTAAAATTAAGAATATCTATTTTCTCATAAAAGATAAAAAAATTTAAAGTTTAAAGATAAACTAATATATTTATTTAGCTAAAATAATTCGAAAATGATAATAAAATTATTCTTTTTTAGATAATATCATTTTTAGTTCATTTTTAGATCATTTTCTCTGTCCTATTGTTTACTTAAATCGAAATATTCAAAATTAATTGTTGTAACTTACAAACTCTGCACGTAAGTATAAAGTTATATAAAGAATAAATTTTATTTAAATATTTAATTTATTTCCTAATAATAAATAAAACTTTATGTTATTTCCTCGGTGGATATAGAGATATGACAAATGTAAGTTTCCTCAATTTACTACTTAATGAAGACAAATACAAGCTTAATATGATGCAATTTACACAATAAAGATACATTTTATATTCAAAATATATATTTAGTTGAATTACTTCGAATATTTCTCAGTAAAGGACATACTTGTGCCAAATCCCTAAGCAAAAGTTAAATATAATAAAAAAAAATGGTTTGAATAGAATCAAAGACCTTGCTTTAATTAAATTGTTCAAAATGATGATCGCTATGAAAGACCTTTCTTTTGCTTAGATTATTTGATGGAAAATTACGTAAATCATTAATAAAGAATCAGTGTGTTACAAATAATGTAGTCCTCCTTGTTCCCCTGCAAATTATACCTTTGAGGGTCTCAGAAGCGGAGGAGCCATCCTCTCAGGGGAGGACCAAATTTGTGATGGCGTCTCTCCGAAGCACCCCTTGGCGTGAGTCACCGACCGTCGCCAATTACCCACAGTGCAGCGACGTTAAACTCAATTATAAAGAAAAAATGTATAAATTAGTTGATTAATGAAAACCAAAAACTCAGATTTTCTATCCATGAATATTTCAATTCCAAATCACACAAATTTCCCCGCTATCACGTTTTCTAGGTGTCTTTTTTTTTTTTTTTTTAATTATTCGAGAAGATTCTTACTTTCTTATGCATTTAGTTCTTTTGAAACTAAGACAGTGTTTGAAAATGAAGCCTCGTTAACATATAACTTCTATTAAGGGCCCTCCGTGGCCGAGTGGTTATGTCACCATACTGCTAATCGCCCTCGAGCGTACGAGAGCGGGTTCGACTCCCACGCCGGCCCTGGGTGTTTTCTGAATTTCTTCGTATTTTAATTATGTCATGTGCTATCTGTAATCATCTGACGAAGTACCAGAAAAAAAATGTTGTTTTTCATGTAGAATTGTGTTTATCACCGAAACTAGAAAAAACAACTGATTCAGAAAAAGCGGATAAATTTATTCATCGAGTTGTGTGTGTAAATCAAGTAGAGAGAATGTTTTTTGGAGTAACTATTCTGTCTTAAATTCAGTCATTATCTAACGTCAGCTTGCTTTAATATGTGCAATGTTTTCGATTTATCAGTGTGGATGTCCTTAATGTAGCATTTGCATTCACCTACATTTTTGCATGCGTTATATACATTGAAGTTCTTGTTTGATGTTTGTTTTTAAAACTATGGCTTAGTACTGTTTCTTTTTAAATGTTTTTAACGTCTTGTTTACAGCTTTTTCGTTGTTGCCTAAATGATGTAAAAAATACAACTCATATAAATCATAATTATAAACCGTATAAGCCGTATTTTTTTATTTTAACACTAGAAGCGACAAGATTTCTCCCTACCTAGAAGCGCCAACGGCAGTCAATTTGACTGCTCCGTGAATTAAATGTAGATTTGATATAACATATGTTTATTAAAACACGTACATTTCCCACACACATAATACGAACATTTTTTACACGTATCACTTGTTTTGTTGTTGTTACAATGTCCTATCTGGCACTGACGTCTTTTCTTTGAGATTCTTATGCTGGGGCTGGGAATTTCCACAGGCAATTTTGAGCTCGTTTTTCTATTTAAATGAATTTCTCTTAATTCCTCCGCTAACTGAAATAGGAAGTTCCGCCGTGAAATGTTTTTATCAATTAATTCTTGATAGATGACAAAAGCATTAATTGCTGCTAAGTCTAGTACATTATAGAAAGTATGTACTGGCCACCTTCTCGAAGCAGCCCGAACAGAATATTTTCGCGCCATCTGGTCGACAATATCAACACCGCATTTAGTTTTATTGTAGAATTCTACAGTTTCTGGAAGTTTCTTTTTATGTTTCCAATCAATTTTTACATCTGGATGCAGAAACTTAGCAACAGAACATTTTTATTTTTTTTTTGCCTTGATAAACTGTGAGTGTAGATTCTCCATTCTTTAGTAATACAGATTCATACAGTGCAGTTTTAGAATTCCTTACTTCGAGAGGAATTTCTTTTCGATGTCTCCTTACTGTGCCTACGAAACTCGTTTTTTTCTTTTCGAGTTTTTTAGCTAGAGATAATGATGATAGTTATCAGCCGTCACATTTCGGCCTGTATTCAAGTAAGGGCTTAGAAGGCGCATAACTACACTTTCAGGAAGACTTTCGTTTTCATTTCTTGATTCATCTCTTCCAAGATACGGAAAAGCATTGCACATAAACTTTGAGTTTACATCAACTAGCATCCAAAATTTGATCCCGAATTTGTCCGGTTTGTTTGGCATGTATTGTGTGAACTTGCATCTACTTTTCGATGGAAACAGTTGTTCATCCACAACTAAATATTCACCCGGGTTATAGGAACTACCACAGTTTTCTATAAATTTGTTCCAAATATCTGAAAACAAAGCAAATTTATCAGTTTTTAAGCGTTCAGACCTCGTTGATTTCATGTCAAACCTTAGATATTTCATTATATCTCGAAAACGATTACGAGGCAATGTTTCACGAAAAAAAGGTGGGCCCCACGTATTATTCCAGAGAAAATCATAATCCATATCATTGGATCCGTATGCTCCTCTAGCATATATGATAGCAATAAAAGCATCAAGTTCTAAAGATACACTCCAATTTTCTTCATTATGTGAAACTGCATTTGCTTCAGTGCATCTTTTTATATGGAACAACATCGACTCATCTACAAACAGTCTCCATGCACTGGTCACATTTTTACCGACTTTTCTTTTTGCATAGGATGTTGGACCTGGTACCTCTTTCAGCACATTTTGGGAACCATATTTCCCAGATTTTCTTTCTAAGTCAGATATTACTGTCCAGGAAGTTCCGTCTTTTGCGATATATGTAGATCCTTTTACATGGTTTTTGATATTACATCCGGTTCTGTTTCCTGATTTTGAAGAATCAAGTTTTCTTTTTGATCCTGTATGTTTTGTAGTACTGGAACCTATAATAAAAAATATATAAATTATTATACGTACATTTTTATCATTAATATTTTTCAAAAAATCAAATACTTCAAAATCAAAACATGAAAGAAAAGAAAAGAGTAAAGAAATATATTTTTTTACCTGTTTCAGCAGATGAAGGAATTCGACCAGGCTGAATGTCCAGGTCCGTTGCTAATGTAATTTCTTCTCGTATCTCCTCTTCCTCCTTGTATATCCATGAGACTTTTTACATATTTAAAAAAACGTAAAATCTTGTTATTGATATTTCATCCACTCCGTTCTTGTCCTATGCTTGAAAATTACCTATCTAATTTCTTTTATGATTTCCGTTAGATTTTTTTTTTCTTTTTTAAGATTTTTAGAATTTTTAATTTTATACATTGAAATATTTTCTTCATTTAATTTTGTAATTTTTTTCCCCACCAATATTTATATTTACATTCGACTTTATTTGTTTTTGCTCTTCACTTAAATCGGTTTTATGCGTTGCCGCATTGTTTGCCGCATTCGTGCCAACATTGTTCACCAAAAGGTCTTGCCTTCTTTCGAGCCGAACAATTGTTGCGAGTTCTTGCATTTTATGGTGTTTATTCAAAGTTTTTTGGTTACAACTTTTAACGCCAGTGTTATGTGGTGTTATTTATTTACTTATTTATTTATTTTTAATTAATTAATTAATTTTTATTTTTTATCATTATCTTTACAACAAACATCTAGTATTGATTTATATATATTATTAATAATAAAGCTTTCTGCATTGAAAATTCGAATGACAGTAACATATTAATGCAATCACGTTTGTTTTCGCTTCACTACGAAAAGTATAATATAAACTATATATTTTACAATCTTATCTTCTGAAATTAAAATAGTTTGGCTCTTTTAAAGCGAAATTTTAGAGAATATTTTCAAAATATTTCAAGAAATCCAGTATCAACTATTCTTTATAAATTGAAATGAAACTCAGCGGAGAATTTTTCTGACAGGATTGAGCTTGCACGATTTTTCTTTTTGAAGAAATCCACACTTCTTGTAATTTCATTTTCTTCCTCGGGGATTTTTCAAAATAAGAGTTATTTTAGAGCTGTAGGTTTTAGAAAAGTTTAACATAAATAAAAACAATTTTTTTGTCGGATAACTTTAATTACTATAATAAACATGTTGGTATGATATAGAAGAATATTTCATTGTTTTAAATCATGGTTGCACAAAACTGATATTTTATGAAATTTTTCTTTTAATATTTAGATAAATAATTACCGAAATTTCGCGTATATACCCGCAGCATAAAAAAAATTATCTACAAATAATTATAACTGAAAGATAGCCCGCACTAGAAGATAGCCCGCACTTCTAAAATCACATGGTCGGCAATCGCCATTTGTAATTTCAATACCAATTGCTATTATTTTAGTAATAAGTAGGAAAAGATACAAATAATAAACAAATATACAAATAAATATAAATAATAAACAAATAAATTTACTTACCTATAATTAAAGAGCAAATAATCATAACTTATTATTAATCTTTGTCTCCATATAAATTGCTATAAACTTTAGTAACTTCTAATGATTAACACCTTTATTCAATTTATAAGAAAATTATAGATTAATAATAAATTTATTTACAAAGTTCATTCAAATCCATCGAATTCGGATTTTTCTATATCAGAATTAAAATGCTACAATATTGTTTGGAACAGTTCGTCTTTACCATCCTTATTGTCCTCCTCATCAAATTCCTTTTCACTGTCCTCAATTTCATCGTCATTATACATTAATAATCTAGATATTTTTAATCCAGATTTTACCGTTTTCGTAGTAATAGAGTCCCAAACGTTAATACACACTCAGCTACTTTCACTAGAGATACTTTGATTTTCTCCTTGTTCACGTCAGATAACTCCGCACCGGATGATAGCCCGCAAGACATACAAAGTCAGGTTTTTTTATAGATTACCCGCGGGATATATACGCGAAATTACGGTAAATAATTTTCATTTTCGTATAACAGAGTTTCAAAATGTTATAAGCATTTTTACTACAAGTAATAGTTTTTATTTTTCTGTCGTTATTATACATTTTAATTTGTCATTTGTAGGTTTTAAACAGTGTTCAGAGCCTTTATAAAGTAATGAAAATCTTTGTCCATGATGACAAGAGGCTTTTTTTTTTTTTGACTTACTTTGCATAAATAAATATGCTTATATTCAAATATCCTTGATATTTTTCTTTCTCTGGATAAATGTTAATCTAATGCAGTTTAAGATCTTACTTTGGTTAGAAACTATATGAGACATTTATCTAACTTAATTTAAAAAAGGCTATTTGTACATTAAAATATATAAGAAACTACCTCTATTTTCACGTGATTGTCGTTGTCGCAACATTTTTTATGCTAATCCGCGCCGTCCTGAACGGCTTGACTTGTAGTGAAACTCCAAAAATATCTGTCGGTGTTCTCTTTCAAAATTTTATGTGTAAGAAATATCGACTGAATGAACACATCTAAGGTAGATGTTTAAAATATTTCACTTTAGTTTTCTAGAATGTAATATCGGTTGTAATGTAATCTGGAATGTAATATTTTTTGTGTGTCTTTAGGCCGATTGACAACCCTAGGGTTCTAGGACTATGGATGGGATGCCCTCCGTGGGGATCATTCTATGGGGTCCTAGACCGTTTTCATTTGAGTGTCTGAGAAAATCACAGAAAACTTCGATAGGCTATGTCGATGTTTTACCTCTCATTCGTTTGATAAGATAGGAATAAAGAATTTCTGCTTTAAATAATATTTTATGTTAATAATCATTCTTTAAGGTTCAAGCATTATCTTAGCTTAAATTAGTTTTTATATTTATCAATAAGCTATTAGGTAATTGGATGTTGTTGATCTACTGTAGTTAGTTTTTTTATGTTGGCCTTAATTAAAGTGACAGTGCTTAGAATGTTGCTTAGAACGAGCTGACAGCAAGAATACCTATAAAAGGTGAAAGAAAAGTAAACAAAACGGTCTACGAAGGGTTCCAAAAATAAAAATAAAAATAATTTAATAACCGTGTTGTTTATTCTCATTATTACGTTATTAATTCCCTTTTTTACTATTTACGCAAATTATAAAGTAACTTGCTAAACTGTTTTTACAAAGACCAGCATACTGCATTATTATCTCCCTTTTTTTTTTTACTACAAGTTTAAATCCACAGTAACCCAGGAAATGAAATCGATATTTTTGGAATAGAGCCAAAGCTCTCAGGGACTGGTACACCAGCTCTGTTACTTTTTCTTAAATTCAATAAACTATTTTAGAAAAACTCTTATGACAGTCTCTGTTTGCAAAACGTTAAATACTTCAATCAAACTACACTTAAAAACTCAACAGAAACTAGCATAAGGTAAGTAACTAAATATACAAAAAAAAAAAAAAAAAAGAGAGAGAGAGAGAGCGCTTACGTCCCCCCAAAGAATTATTATCTAACTAAAATATGGTCCCATCTGCAAACCTGAAAAGGTTACACCAATGAATTTTTAATAGATAGATGAAGGTCTAAACAATGAACAAAACGTTAAACGAAGAAAAAAAACTTTACATCCTTAAAAAGAAAGGAAGTAAATATATACATTTTCAAGAGAGCTTATAGACAGGACACTTACAGATAATTTTTGCAGCTGCGACAAAAAATGCTCATAACGAAACAATATAAGAAAAAATTCATAAGTAAAATTTTAAGACAAGTGTAATAATAATAATAATAAGCAACATACAACATACAACTTTTTTTTTTTTTTTTTAATCTTACAATATTTTTCCGTAATTACTCATCCTTTACATTTTCATAAAATCAAATTCAAATATGAAGAAGTTTTCAATACAATAAAATGTCCGTACACATGATAACAGTCTGTTTAAGATTTTTAAAACAACTTTGGAGTATATATATATATATATATATATATATATATATATATATATATATATATAAATATATATATTACATTAGGGGGCTCTGCCCCTATTCGCTCCGCTCACTAACCCCCGAAGGAGGTTTCGCCTCCCTTAGACTCACTTTACTTATTAACACATGCAGAGCTCTGCCCACCTATTCGCTGCTTTCCTTCACTGAAAAGGAATATTAATAGTGCATATTACAAGACAAAAGCAGAAAATTATTATGGAAATCCTAATTTTCAATGTCAAATTGAAATATATAATATATATATATATATATAAATAGAAATAAATTCATAATATCTAGACCTTTTTGCATCACAGCTTTAGTGTATGACACTTTTTATTCCATTTTTACAACTTTAGATCCGAACCGAGGTACCCCAGTCGGAAGAGCGCCGAGCTCATAATTGGAAGATTATGGATTCGGTTCTCGAGCCGGCAAAAGAACGTCATGGACACTAATGGTGGCTGATGCACATAAAATATATCGTAGCCGCAATATCCTCCGTGTTTCCATCAAAAGTATACCTCTGGGGGCCACCGAAGCTGGTGAGCCATCCCCTTCGTGTAGGACCAAAATTGTGGTGGCATGTCTTCGGAACATCCATAGGAGTACGTCCCAGACCGTCGCCAAGTATCCATGGCGCAGTAATGATGCGACGTCAAACACAACCTACCTAATTATCAACCTACCTAAAACCATGGATCATATTTTAATTTTCCCTTGTAAGAAAATTAATTTTCTAAAATTAGAGAAAAAAAAAGTTGATATTTATTTTCTTTCTTTTTTACATTCATGGTTTCGGGCCGCGGTACCCTAGTCGGTAAAGCGCCGAGAACGTAATAGGAAGATTGCTGATTTGATACTTGAGCCGACCGAAGACCGTCGTGTACACTAATGATGGTTGGTGCACATAAAATCTGTCTTCGCCGCAATGTCCTTCATGTTCCCATCCACACTATGCCTCTGGGGATCACCAGAACGGGGGGGGGATCCCCTGTGAAGGATCAAAATTGTGATGGCATGTCTTTTGAACATATCGAGGGGTGCATTCCAGACAGTCGCCAATTACACATAACGCAGTACTGCTGCGAAGTTAAATCGAACCTACCTACATGCATACAGCCATAAATCATATTTTAATTTTCTCGTGTAAAATGACTTCATGGCAGAAGAACAACGTCACTAGGAGAAACTTTTTTTTTCAAAATGGCAAATAGAGTACCTACATAAACTTGTCGTTTTTAGTTAATAACTTATTTAATTTAAATGATACAGATTTCTAAGCAGCTGAAATGTCTTCCTTGGAGAATTCGGAACACACTGATACCTCTCATGACACGAAGGACCTTGCCCTCCGTTAGAAGATTCTGTCGCATACAAAAAAAATTTGACGCCAGTGACAAAAACTTTTTTTTTTTAATATATAGAGATAACTAATAAATATTTACCAACACCAAAACTAACACTTCTGAGACTGATACCCAAACACATAGATAGCATAATAATAAATAAATAAATAAATAAAAACTAGAAGTATAAAACTTATATGGCACATTTCCCAAATTAAAATATTGACTGAAATGATAGGTAGAAAAGGAAATAATAAATAAAAATAAATTTACCGACATTATACTAACAGGAAGCTAGTGTGTCCTAAAGTTTACTCGATGATTTCGGGTGGAAGCACTTCGATAGTTAACCAAGTTGTCCTAGGGGCGGCTACATTGCACGTAGAGCCTGAGAAATGTCCACTATAAGTTCTGGCGATTTCGGGTAGAGGCACTTCGACTGTTTCCACATTTGTCCTAGGAACAGCTCCATTGCACTTAGAGCGTGAGAAGTGTCCACTATAAGCTCGATCCCTCTCACTTTTAATACCATTAATGGATAACTCCATGAAGAAACAGGAACTCATGGTACAGAACTAAGACTGGAAACGTCTTTATCTATGAAGGGAGAGCTTTTCACTTTCTGCCCAAAACAGCACACAGACCTCAAACACTGTAGCCTTCTTTAAACACCAGCGGCTATTATAAGAACAGTCCCATCAGCCAAAGACTTATCAGGGGCTTTGTGAGGGAGTTCCTCACATATCCTTTTATTTTATCAAATTTATTCAATTATAATTAAAGATCTATTTATTCACAATTAAAATGTATTAACTTTTATAATCCTTTGTATTTAGGTTAAACTTATTTCAATTTTAGTAAATTATGTATTCAAAATTAAAATACTTATCATTTTCTAATTTTAAGAACAGATTCAGTATTAAATACATTGATCTCTTTTTAGCTTAATGCAATATATATGTAGGGATCTAAACACAATTTAATTTTATTATCCCTTAAAGTAATTATATTTTTATTTCCATTTCACTATGTTTCCCAATAAATCTAATTTATATTTATAGCTGTAAATGTACGTTGGAAAATTTCCGTTATATCTTTTTATTATTTTATTTTATTTTATATACAGATAATCTATTTAATTGCAGCTATTAATGACCCGTTGTGCAGACATCATGTCGCATGAATTTTCGCAATATTTCTTAATTACTTGCACCTGTCTTTCCAACGGAATTCGTTGGCGAATGTGATTTATGCCAAAAAGGGTTGCCATAATTTTAACCGTCATTTCTTTTTTACAATGTCCCATTGAAATAACATTAACAACAAAGAAAGATGTATTGGCGCCCTAGGCTTTAAAATGTGGTGATATTTCCATAACCTGGCGTTTTACAAGGGTGCTGTCGGATTTGATTCCGGGACAGTTTGATAATAAGCACCGTGCTAAAAAGATGTAATTTTTTTCAATTAAAAATTCTCTCTCTCCTCCACCATCGTTTTTTAACGAATTCATTGTATATGGATATGAACCTGGTTTGTCCTCTTATGTCATTTTATATTTTTGAATAAATACTCACGGCTATTAAAAATAACTGGGATTGACATTTATTTTAAAATGACTATTTTTATTGACTTAGTTTTTTAGAGGACTGTGGCAAATATGCCACAGGCCCTTCCCTTGCAACAGATCTCTGGTCAAGTCTCATATACCACAGTTACATAACATGTCGAAGTTTCGACTTTATCACAATCACTTTTACAGTCTGGTTTCTCAAAACATTGGTGAACATGTAAGCGCCTTCCCTATCTCCAGAATAGCTTTTTCAAATTTCACTGAAAATTTACCTCTTAAACAGTACACCACCAGAAGCCAATCACAAGCACCGAACCAAGAAACAAGAAAAATATAATGTAAAAGAAAGCCACAAGGCTCTCTTCCAGGGGCCGAAGCCCTTCTTAAAACTTTTAAAGAAATCTCATACTAGGGAACAATTTCTAAATCTCCTGCCCAAGAAAAGATTTTGCACCCAAGAACGGAAATGCTATATCCCAGGTTGCCAACCGGTTAAATCAAACTTCTGGGTGAAACAGAGCAGCCAATCAGTGACAGCTACTGTTCCGTCGATCCTTTCACTGAACGAGAAAAAAGGTTCACCGGAACGTGTCCGTCGCAACTGAACATCCATTTCACCCTGAAGCTTGACCTCTAAAACGGCGGTTGACGAATTCAAGGAGAAAGCACCCCACGAGTCCGGTCCTTATATCACATGAAACCGTATGTTAAACTAAACTTTAAAAAAAATAAGAAATAAAGGAAAGCTTTAGCTTTTCCGAATTTAGAACAGATTGAACTAAACGAAATGAAAATATTATGAATATTATTATTATTATTATTATTATTATTACGAATACATTTAATTAAATTTACAAATTAATTATTTTGTAAGAAAGAACTTAGATTGTAACCAATGTTATGATATAATCGTAACAAAAAATATCCAAAATTTTACGTTAGGAGAATGGTGGCGCTTTTTTCAAGGTAAAACATTTGTCGTTGACAAATTAGCTTGGAGTACCCAATATCAAAATAATAAATGTGACAAAAGCATTGCTTAAGAAAAAAAAAAAAAAAAAAAAAAAAAAAAAAAAAAAATCGTGCAAACATCAATAATTGTGATTAAAGTTTTACTTCGAAAAATAGCGCCACATATTCCCCTAGCGCAAAATTTTGAACATTTTTTATTATTATGTTTATTATTATTTCCGGAATCCTTCTTTCTCTGTCTTGTTTAATCTTTCTACAAACATTCATGTCATTCTTCCAATCAGATGGCTTTAACATTTTAAGCACTGCCAGTTTAATTATAGGCGTCCTGTATATCATGTCCCATTAGACAGGGACATGCTGGTTAATGTGGATTTCGAAACACTGATAACATCCATGACTGAACAGGGATTCAACTAAATCCTGCAAAAAGCGACTGAGTGTCATACACTAGCTTGTCAACTACAAGACAATTCTACTAAAAAATTTAATTGAGAAAGTTTTTACTCTCTATTTTTTTATGTTTTCTACTACCTACTGAATTTCCGTTCTAAGAATTTAGAAGCACAGATTTGGTTCATTAACTGAATTCATGTACTTACAGTGATCTGAAGCTCCGCTCAAAGGAATAAGCATAGGTACTAAATATAGGTACTAAGTATAGGTACTAAATATAGATAGGTACTAAATATAGATAGGTACTAAATACAGGTACTAAATATAGATAGGTATATGTATAGTTACTAAATATAGATATAACAAACTGCCAAGTTACTTTATAACACAGCCAACTGAAATTGTATTTAAAGAATTGTAACTTCAGTTTATAACAGTCTTTATCAAAAAAATCATACACGAATTCCGTCCATATAACCTGATACAAATTAATTTAATCCAGACAAATGGTAATTTATAAAATTATTGATACTGCTTGCTTTTAACTCTGGTAACAGGTTTTAAATTACTTTCATCATATATATATATATATATATATATCTATGATGTAGATAACAAAAAGTAAGTGTATTTTCTTAAAAACTTGAATACTTTATTTGTAAATTATTATATTTGTTTTTTAATGCTACTGAATTTAAGAATACATATATGACATAAGTCTACGCTATGTAATATATACCATGAAGGTAATTTAGATCACTATTATTACTTTTTATGTTCGAAATCGAAAATCTTATTTTAAATTTAATAAGACATAAAAAACAAAATTCATGCATTATTTCCACAAATGGAGTAAGTAAGGAAAAAAAAAATGATTTAAATTTTCCGATTGATGAGAAGAAGAGAAAAAAATTTACCTTTCTTTGTATGTATTGTAAAATTAGAAAATTTTCTGTAAGTAGAAAAAATAAATAAATAAATAAATATGTCTTACATAATTTTTCAGAATTTACTAGTGATTACGCTCCTTTCAATATACTCTTTTGCTATTTCATTTCTAGTGTTCAATATTACGATTTTTAAGACAGGGAATTTTTTAAAAAATCTGAATACTGGGAAAACTTATGAACAATATTAATGAAGTGGCTAGAATTCTTGTGTGTCCCAAAAATGTTCTAGATATTATGTTTGTAGAAAAAAATGAAATATTTCTGTACCATTTTACTTTTGAAAAGTATTTGCTATTGAGATGTGTGCTAGATATTTACTTCTGACTAAAATTCATGAAAAAAAAAAAAAAAAACTGACAAATTTAATCGAAATCTCAATGTATTACACGGATAATAAATGAAGTACGTGTAATAAATTGTGCCGATCAAAATCTCAATTTATTACACAGACAGTAAACGATAGTCTTAAGTGTACTAAATATATACAGCATATCTGGGGACAAAACGATGGAGAGAAACTAATAGTGATGTTTTTTGTTTCATGAAGATTAACCGATGCTCCAGAGTTGTAACTTAAAGTACTTTCTTCTCATTGGATTATATATTGGCAACCAAAACACTTAATATTTCCTGTGTGAAAAAATAAAATAAATAAATAAATAAATTAAATATAAATAAATAAATTAAAGTCTTGTTTATAGTTTCAAATAAAGTACATAAATTTCTTCTAAATCATCTAGTGACACAGTATTATTATTTTAGATTTTAACTATTTATTTCATATATATATATATATATATATATATATATATATATATATACATATAGATAGATAGATAGATAGAATAATTATTAATCTTTGTTATCTTTTTTTTTTCTTTCTCTATTTGTTTTTTAAATAAAGAAAAACAACTATGTAAATAGATGACCTTAAAATATTGAATACTGCTTCTGGTACAAAGTGTTTGAAAAAAATAAAAGATAATAACTCTTTATTATATTGTATTAACTAGTTAAAGACATTTTATAATAATTTATTTCTTACATATGTATTTATATGTTTATCGAAGTTTTTACTATAATATGTTTTAAAACCTTATATAATACATTACATTATATTACAGTAATGAATCTTCCGATAGAAAAACACATGCCTCTGTATATTACACTGGCCGATATTATATATATGCAATCGTTTAAATTAAAAAGGAATGCATTAAATTTAAATTACGTTGCAACATGTTACATAAAATGTATTTATTATTATTATTATTATTAATATTATCATTACTTTTTTTTTTTTTTTTAAGTAAATTTACTTTTTTAATACATACATATCTATATATAGTTATACGCATAAAAATAAATATAATAAATATAATACTATTAAGCCGATCTTACATGTTACATAGCTTACATAATTTCGTAAATTATCTCTAAAATAAGAGTTAAACTGAACACGTTTCATTTGTTAATTATATTGAAAACACTTTAAAAACATGTAAAATTAAATTTTATTTAAAATATGTTAAAAATTTCATCCGAAGCTTTACGCTTTTAAATAGTAAAGCATCATCTGGGATTTTTTTTTTCTCTTTCCAATGAACAGTTTTTAAATATTTTTTCTTTCACAGTCAGTAGTTAAGGCTTTTAATAACATGAATAGCAGCAAAGTCAATTTGCCCAAACGCTAACCCTATATAGGATAAAGCCAAAATCATTACAGCACCACCTACTGTCTAAGAACTTTACATTTCCGAATCTATTATTATAATTAAAGGCAAAAATACAACAAATTCAAAAGATGCGGCAATTTTGCCAATAATCTGGCACAATATTATAAAATAGTGAATAGTGAATTATTTCTGCTAGTTCATTATAGCTTTTCTCCTACAATAGCCTCGTGTAATTTTTCAATAAATCCAGCTTCTCTTATTTTTCTTAGCTCCTTGATCAAACCTTCTCCGGACTTCAAACTGACTTTGCTGCTATTCACGTTATTAAAAGACTTAACTGTTCACTGTGAAAGAAAAAAAATATTTAAAAAACTGCTCAATGGAAAAGAGTAAAAAATCCCTGATGATGCTTTACTATTTAAAAGCGAAAAGCTTTGGATAAATTTATAACATCTTTTAAATAAAATTTAATTTGCGTGTTTTTAAAGTGTTTTCAATATGATATAATATGTATTTTCATTATTCGTTGAAGGTTTATTCAAATTAAAAATTTATTTATTTATTATTATTATTATTTTTTTTTTTTTTGTTTTTACAAAATACTCACGGAATTTCATTCATACCTTGCATCTAAATTTATCCCATACGTAAAGTTAAAGAACGGGTAAAGCTTTCAGTATTTTGAATAAAAAGAATTTATTTCAAGGAACACAAATAGTAGAGTTATGTGTTTACAGCAAAATTCTTAGAAAGTGTTTTTTTCAATAGACGGAAAATGAAATAAAATAAACCGATGTAATACTTTAAGAATTATAAAATGGGATACCCAGAATGTCAAATTTTAAAAACACTATTTTAAAGGATGTTATTTTTATTTATCTATTAAACTATTTTTTTCCCTTGAAACTTTTATTTGAAAGATTTAGTGATACCAAGAAATAATAAAAAAAAACTGAAGACAGTAACATGTTTTAGTAAAAATAAAAATGAATTTAATGTAAATTCCACACAAAAATTTCTAATATAAACCATTTGTAATCATTTAAAACTTGAATGTGTGGTAAATTTATAAGTAAAAGATTTTTAGAATGAAATAGACCTGAAGAAAGATTTTCATTAAAACATATAAAATTTATAGTAGAAATATATATGTTCTAAATAATGTACAATAAAAATGTAGAACATGTTTAATTTTTCAAATGAAATTCACTGAAAAAATTAAAAATAAAAGATAAAAAATTAAAATAAATGAAAAATTGCAAATTGCAAATTGTTTAGTCAGTATTTAGGTAATCCTCCTAAATCCATAGTATCAAAGCCACGAAACAGCACATTCATTGGTTCTTTTAGCCAATAAAAATATTACATTTAAAGTCTTGGGTCAAAATCATGGTCAAAATATTACATTCAGACCTGCGAAGAAAATCTAAAATGTAAATTTCAGAATTTTTTATTATTATTATTAATATAGTTTTAAAATGTAGTTTTTTCCCCAAATATTTTATTAAAATTGTTTCGACTGCATTGTGACAATAATTCCGGTATATTTATTTATTTATTTATTTATTTATTTATTTATAATATTATATTTATTTAAGCTCAAAAATAGGTTGTACGCTTGTTAAAAAGTTGGCTTTCGAGACATGAAGTTACATTAAAAAAAAGTAAAAGTAAAAGAATATTATCTATATACATACAAGTATATATATATGTGTGTGCGTGCGTGTGTGTGAATTGATATTAGAGAAGGCAAATCTAAAATATGTAGCATTTGTAAGACATAATATTGAAGAATATATAAAAACAAGCAAACATTCACAAAGATATAAAACATCAATGCGTAGTGTTTTGGAGCTAACCGCTGCATAAAGATTTACTACAATAAAAATCATTTTGCAGAAATGTATTTGGGTAGTTTACAAAAATTTTATTTAATCCTTTCAAGAAGTGTTATTCTGAATATGAACTGAATTATAAATGACGCGAAGAAAAGAAATATTTATACGCAACATGTCCCATATATGTACGGAATGCAGTAACACTAAATATAACTGATATATAGCTTACATACTAGCACTTACATACAAAGTTCAAAAAGTGATACAAGCAGGAAGTTATTTTGGTTTCAACTTCCAAACTTGTTAAGACGGAAGTGGATATGGCAAAAATTAATTTTAGGACTCCTTATAGCGTTATCTTCCTAAACCATATGATACTGAAATTACCCTAATGTATATTCATAAGATTTTTTTTCTATGATTGGGGTGTTTCGTTGCAATTCACCCGTTTTACGTTATTTCATTTGAATGTTTCTCCTCAAGTTAGAATATTTGTGTAATGAACGGTAATGTATCCGAATTCTATTGTGGTATATATTATACACCCGAACATATAATTTTTAATATCAAATCGAAAGTAGACTGTGGTCATTCTCTGTGAATCTTCGAATGTAATGAGTGTGAGCCGTTGCCAAACACCACAAAACATAGTTTGCATATGAGGAATGTGTTCACATCAATTTTATCCAGAGAGTTGTTGCTTAGGACCTTACATCATTCCAACATCCCATTGTAGAAAAAAAAAAAGATATAAAATCCCTTTTAAAACAGGTATATAACGTTTTATTTATTAAAATGAAACACAAAGCTTTTCGCAATTTTTAAAATAGCATCTTCAGGTGTTGTTAATTAACAGCAGAGTAGACAGAATTATATACTGGAGAAGTTCAATACAGTTACAGTTAAAAAATAAGTCTTGTAAAAATCAATAGTCATTTAAGATCACTTGGCGTCACACTAGGGTTACACAGCAAGTCCTGAAGAAAACGTTGGCACATAAAAGTTTTTCAGCACTGGGAACTATCTTAATGTAGTCATGTACTTTTAGAAAGAAAAAGGTCGAGTTCACAAAATGTCTCACCAGAACTACATGCCAAAGAAACACTTGTAGAAGCACGCACAAATTCCCGAGCAGGAAGATTAGAAGTCTCGATAATAGCCGTCAACGAAGTTAAAAAGTCAAATGCAGCCATGAGGCAAAGTTAAAGTCCAGAAAGTTCACATTGACTTTACATGTCGATATTACCCGAAGAAATTAAAACTTAAAGGCATACAATAGAAACTCATAAAATGGATTTCAGTAAAAACTTCAGTAATTTCGTAAGCACAGCGTGTGTCATATTTTATGCAGAGATGCAGCATCCTTAAAGTTAATAACTCTATTGTATTTAATAATTATTATTGCTTCTGTCAGTAGAAGGTTTTGAAAGTCACGAGGGGCCGAAATTACTTCGACCTGGGACCACAGAGGAATAGCTTTAGGATTATCGTAATGAAATTCAACTAGTATAGATAAAACTGTATACTCTGCTGTTAATTAACAACACCTGAAGATGCTATTTTAATAATAGAGAAAATCTTTGTGTTTGATTTTAATAAAAAAATATATATATAAACGTGTTTTAAAAGGGATTTTATACCTTTTTTTAACATGTTTACACGTGAAGTCATTACAAATTTTAAACTTTCTGTAGTTTTTAATTTTAACTATTCCATTATTGGTTTATCTTTATTCTTCATTTACAGGACTCAAAATATTTGTTTCAATTTCGCACATTCTTACTTATAGTAATTAATTTAATTTGTTTTAAATACGTTATTCATTCATGCTCCATGAGCGAACCGTAATGTATGGGAAAAATCTTATTAAATCTTAAAAAATAAATAAATAAAATCTATAAACTTAATTTTTTTATTCATAAGCAAAATGAAGCTCTTCTCATAAGAGGTTAAAAATTACTGAGCCCAGTTTGGTTTACAAATCCCAAACTGCAAGATTTATAATTTGATTACAAATCCAAATCTATATATATATATGTGTGTGTGTGTGTGTGTGTGTGTATGTATGTGTGTGATTGAGTGGTTTTTTTTTTTTTTTTTTTAAGATTTTAATTAAAAAATAACAAATATATTTTACTGAAAAGTATTCAACGAAAAGGAATACAAATTTTATTTTTAACCTTAAAAAATGTATCACTAAAAGATTATTAAAAAAAAAAAATATATATATATATGTATATATATATATATTTGAAAAAAAAAAAAAAAAGTATTCTGTTTGATAACACAATTTTCTTTGGAATAAAATCGTCGCGGGAAAAAATGAATTTTTTACTAGGGAACTGGAATGTAATTAAATAAAAAAAAATGTAAAGGAATTTTCATTTTACAGTGAAATCAAAATAATAAGATTTTATCTTTTTCTGGGTATCATGGAAATATTTTATGGATACTAAAAGAAAATTGCCAGAAATTTAGAATAATTTTAAAATATTCATATGCATTCGCAGATTAAAGAATATATAATAATGTCTTATCATTTGTTACAGAAAATAAAATTTAATAATTTATGACTACATACATGGATTTAAACACACACATTCATACCCGATCCCACATATATATATACATATATAAATATGCTGAAGTAAATATTAAACAGTAATGTAGGGAAAAACTCGATATAAAATTCTAACATTACCGAAAATCCTTAAGATCATCGCTGGAAAAATCCCTCGATGCAGTAAATTGTTTCAAGAATTGTAGAAACAGTAAAATCTTTCAAGAATTGCAAGTAAAGACTAAAAGTAGCAAAGATCCCTACATATTACAGGGGTCGTGTTCTCCTCCCTTTTTTCTTGATACTCTCAGAGATCAATAAATTTTGACTTTCAAACATCACTAATTTCATGCCGAAATATTGGTGGTATTTTCATAGTAATGTGTTGCGATTGAATAGAATTATGATTCTTGTATGTAATCAGTAGTAAGAATAAACACGAAAATTTCTCACACCTGAGAGTGCCCTGAAAAAAAGAGAGGAGAACACATACAATTTTATTCATATTAAAAAAAAAAAAAAAAAAAAAAAAAAAATCAGTGCCATATAACTCAATAAATGGCATAACCGTTTTTTTTTTTTTTTTTTTTTTTTTTTTTTTTTTTTACGGATATTTCCTTGCAACTTAATTCATTATACAAAGGATCCAATGTACAAGTTAATATATTACGATCAACTTTCTACATTTAAATTATATTTTATTGTTTCTAACGTGTAAATAATGTTTGTAAATTGAGCAATTTTGAAATATATGTTTCTATATATTAACAAGAAATTTTTAAAATCTTACTTTCGGTTATCCCTTTGTACCACAATCTTTTATACAAAGCATCAACTATCCAGTTTACTATATTATGGTTCACTTTCTAAATTTTCTAGATATTACAATGTAGTTTTAATTAATGTTTCTTTCTATACTTATTTACTAAATTATACAAATTGAATTTAGTTATTTTTCATGCAAATTTACTTCTGATTATTGAACATTTCCTAAAATTTAAATTTTATCTAACATGTATTTTTATCTTTGCATTTTATTTTTTTATTATTATTTTTATTATAATTATAGTTATAATTATTTTTAATTATTTTTACGTTGTTTGACACATTTTAAGAAAGTTCATTAAATTATTTGAAAACTTTGCATATTATAAACAGAAAACATGTAAAAAATTTCAATTTTTAAAATGTCCTATATTTTACTTTGCATACAAGCTATTATCATTCAGTAGAAATAAATAATAAAAAAAAAATAGCCTTTCTAACCATACACGGGAATGTTTTACAAGGAAAATTTATGTGAGGACAATGCAAAACATATTTTTCTGCTTCTTACAATTACCAAATTATTCATTCTTAACAGTCTCAAGTCTGAGAAATTTCCACCGTATGCCTCCTACTGTACTCAGGGTTTTTAGTACTTTTCATATAATTTTTTAAATACTTTTAAGGTATATATAAAAACATTTTTTTTTTTAGAAATTTTAAACTGATTTTATTCATATTGTGGAAATTATTTCTGTTTACTAACAAATAATATTTATTAAGAAATTGTGAAAGTAAAAAGCAAATTAAAAAGTAAAAATAAATAAATAAATAAATAAAATAAAAATAAAAATACGGATAATAAAACATTATTTGGAACATAAAATTGCAAATAAAATTGAATAAAATTTTACCCTAACGGTTTACAAATCTTTAAAAATAGCTTTTATTGTTAAAAAACAAGATTTAATAAAATTGTTAAAATAACTCTCACTCTTGTCAGAATTTTGATTCTCGATCGTTTTATATATATATATATATATATATATACTTATGTAACTTGCAGTAAATTAATTTTTAAAACGCAGTAATAGCCAGAGTAACAGAAGATTTAACGAAACTGAATAACACATAGACATATAAGAATTAATTTTCACCAATCTAAATTATCCTGTGGTGATATTAGTCCAATTATTTGACCAATTAATTCTACTATTTCCATTATTTTTTGAATTAATTTAATTTCATATCAAACTAACCTTAAATTTATTCCTAGAGAGTTAGCTTCATTTAAAATTTTGATACACTGTACAATGCATTTAAATTGAACCAATGCAAAAGAAATAACCAAGCAAAGAGCAAAAAAACTCAAGAGAACTAATTAAACTCATTTTATAACATATTAATAAGTGAAAGAAAAAAATAGCTGATAATGGTAAAATAAACCTTTTCAAGGGAAACCTTCTATAGCGTTGACCGTTAATGCGTGATTTCGATCGCTGTGGGCTATTATAGCAAATTACAAGCAGATTTCCCGATCTTGCATTCAAATAATTTAATATAGAGGAAGAATGTGGAAAAAAAAAAAAAAAAAAAGTGGAATCAAAATATTATTTAAATAATCGAATCTGCATTTGAAAGTAGTGAGATTCACAGATAATTTCTCAACAGTCGACGAAAGTATATAATTGGGCAGTTTTGTTGTTCACAGATTTAAAATTGGACCCTGAGAGATTCTTGATCCTAGTTCGCTTCAAAGAAAATGATAACCCTACTAGCACTCTGTGTAAGACCTCAAAATGTTAAAAATTTTATTTAAATTTCAGATAATATAAAAAAAAAATAAATGTCAAATTCTTTAGTTATTGGTCAAATGTCTTAAATCAAACGTGGAAATGTTCTTGTCCATACAACGATTTTAATTTTAAATGGTGACAACAATAATTTTAATAAAATTATAGTTATTACTTTTAATCCTAGTAGAATAATTAAAGATGTATAATTTTTATCAGTAAGTTGTGTAATTTTCATTTTAAGTAGTAATAAATATTTCTTATGGTATTTTCAAAAAGTGCACTTTTATATACAGACATTTGTATTTCATAAAAAGTTTTTGTATTGTATAAGTTCTTCTAACTCATTTCTCCTATAAATTTCTCTCACACACACACACAAAATATTAGGTTGAGTCAAAAGTTTTGTCCGTTTTTTATTTGAGTATCGATAAATATGTTACATTAAAGCCGTAATGTAAATGTCATATATATTTTGAAAGCTCATTTTCTGCTGATCAAAATGATGTGTTTAATTGTTATGCTATTTTAATTTTTACAGATTTATTACTCTTTAAAAAAGTTCAGGTATGTCAAAAAATCGTGAAATAATCCGCAGCCTAAACTTCAACTAGTTCAAACAAGGCCACAATGCAACTGAAGCAAGTCGTAAGATATGTGCAACATTTAGTAGGAAGTCTGTAAAGGAAAGAACATGCAGACGTTGGTATGCAAAGTTCCGTTCCGGGGATACGCACTGCGGCGAGAAGAAACACTCTGGGCAACCATGGACAACCGATGAAAGAGCTTTACTTTGTGCGACTGAAGCCAATCAGACTCAAACCACCCGAAAATTAGGGCAAGATTTTGTCACTTTTCAGTCAACTGTCAATAGGCACCCTCACAAAATTGGCAAGAAGGTTAGGCGTAGTCAAATGGTACCACCGCATGAGCTTAACAAAATGCAAAAGAATCAGTGAAAATCAGTCTGCCAATCGTTGATGCGAGAGTTTAGCCGAGATGGATGGCGTCAAATTCTTACCTGTGATGAGAAGTGGGTACTATGCTACAACAAAAAAGCCGAATGTCAATGGCTCAGCCCCCGTCAGCTTGGAGTTAAGACGGTTCAACCTGGGATGCATTCAAAAAACGCACTTTTGTGCATTTTTTGGAGGTCGACAGGACAGGAGTTGTGCATTGGAGTCTTCTTCATCAAGGACAAACAATGAACTCACATGTCTATTGCATTCAACTGAACCACGTTCAACAGAAACTCGTCAAAAAAGGCTTTAATCCAGCTCGAGTTTTCTTCCAACAAGACAATGCAAGACCACACGCTTAAAAACAGACGAATAAGAAGCTGAATGAGTTGGGATGGGAACTTCTTCCTCACCCGTCATATTGCCCCGACATTGCCCCTATAGATTATCATTTGTTCAGGTCGCTAGAGAATATGTTAATGAAAGAATATGTTAATGAAAATATGTTATAATTGTTCTATTTTTTTAACTTTTAATAATGATTAGAAACCGGACAAAACTTTTGACTCAACCTAATAAATAAATAAATAAATAAATAAAAATCTGTTGTGAAATTTTCTTAATCAAAAAAGATGGTTTAGCTTGTAATTTCTTTGTTTTACGCACAATATATATCATAAAATATTACTTTTCAATATCTAAATAATGACGTTTTATTATTTGAAAAAGTGTAATATTCAAAAAGTGAGATTTACTGCTCTGTGCTGGTATATGAAAAAGAAAGTAACAATTTGAAACATCTATTTTCGCAAAAGAAACAAGAGCTTCATAAAGTACCAGGAAGACATATTACTAGCACTCACAGAAGTTATTGGTTTATCGAAAGAAACTAGAGTAAAGGAGTTTTCAATAAGCTGAGAGGAACTTCTCAAATATCTGTAATCTACATTTTCCGATTGGGCATTCGTTGTGATTTCGGAAGAAAAAAAATACGCATGTGTTCTATATTTTCAAAATTTTTAGAATTTCTATCGGGATTATGTAATGTAAGATTTCTATTTTACGGCTGAAGAAATGTTGTCTCTTTTAAAGATATACATTTTCACATTACTCATCAATATATATCCTTATATAAGAAAATATTAAATGCATATCCATATTTCCATTAAAAATATATAATTTATAACGAATATATATATATATATATATATATATATATAGCTTTCATTAAACGTAATATTGACTAAAAAAAAAAAAAAAAAAAAAAAAACTATTTGACTATTTTAAAATTATACTCCATAATTATATAACTACCGTTCTAAATAAAAAAATTCAAATAGAAAATATTGAAAGATATTTTAACATTTTTTTTTTCATATTTCTTTATTTATTTTTATTGTGGTAATTATTTACATGCAATAAAATGCGAAAAGTTTGAGATTTAGGAGAAATACCATGTTTGCAACAATGTTGAATCTACTGTGATAGATGGAAGGTGGACCGGCATTCCGAAGGGAGACAGAAAATACTTCCGACGACCATCAAAAACAGTTCACCAAATGTGTCTTAAGAGGATTTATTGAACAGTTAAATATGTTCATAAATAAAATATTTTAATATTATTATTATTATTACTAGTACATAACCCCGTCAAAAATAACGGAATGTGGACGATAAATCTTGAAAACAATGTTTAGATCATGAAGATTACCACGTGATCATTTAAATGTATTTTCAATTTTTGTTTATAAATCAAATGTGTTTCGATATTTTATAATTTTCGTTCTGAAATTAAAAACATTCAACCCGATCAATAAATATGAATGACAATAAAGAAACTGCTGGTTGACAAAAAATATAGGCCCGCTAACACAAGAGCAACAACACATCCCCGTGTTCCGTTAAGTGCTCTATTTAAAGTCCTCATAATAAGAACAATCTGGTGTATCACTCACACGACTTTCTCTTACCCTGAAATTTAATACTATAAGTACAGGTTGGAGATTAAGAGGTAAGATAACGAGTACTGTTTTGTAAACCTATGTTAAACAATTCAAATTAGGCTTCGGGAGAGTTTTATATGATAATTTGTTCTGGCCCCCCTCAACCCCCCGTTTCATAAATGCACCTACATATACAGAATTTAATTCGGTTATTATAAAATAATTCTATTTTTAAAAAATAATTTATTAACATTATTATTTAAAAAAGTTATTTTGTATGATAATACGGACGATTTCCATATTAGAGAAGTAGTATAACACTAAATATCCAACAAAAAGTTGAATTTATTTTCAATATTAAAGTATATATATATATATATATATATATATATTGCTAAAAATGAAAAATATCGATACCTTTATTTTAAATTATCGCAGATCGATGGTTCGACCATTCGTTTTAAAGGTATTGGCGAGCTCTTTTGAAAGATACCCATTATGAAATTTTACGCGAGGCTCCTACATACACATTTTTTTTTCCCAGTCGACTATCTCTATTACAAAAAATATATATTCGTTTCATTTGGTTTAGTGCAGTCTATAGATGTTAAATTCTACTTACATGCAATTTCCCCCATAGACGTAATGTATTTGAATACTTTTGAATGTCCCTGTACACGAACAATTTGCTTCATCTTAACGAAAAGCATACTGTAGCATCCCTATATGATACACATTTAGAATACCGAGTTTGGAATTTCTGCTACTATTTGTTCTTGAGATATGCTGATAACAGACACACAGACATCCAGAGACACAGACATCCCCACAGACTGACAGGCAGACACACACAGAGACCATTCGCTAAAAACATGATTTTCGTATTTAGGGGACTTCAGAACATGCAAGTATAACAAAAACTCACGTTCGAAAATTTGACCCTAAAACAATATTTCTCGACCCTATGGGTAAGAGAAAGTAAAAAACGATACACTTCATTTTACCAAAATACTTTTTTTAAGACTATCGGAAATCCTGTTTTCAAAAACGCAAGCGAAGTGTGACGTCACTCACCGTCCGTGGATTCAAGAAAAAGATTCCCTATGTTAATCGTCCATTGGGTTTTATGTAAAAAATTATTAAAAATCGAGGAAAATTATTTCCCGATTTTAATACCCGTATTTGGGTATAGCTATGCTATCGTATCCATGTGTTAGATTGAGCTATTTTGCTGTCTAATTGACAAAATTTTAAATTTCAAAACTGTGTCATCATTGGCGTTTTTTTTATTTGGAAATTAAAAACATAATACGAAAATATACATGCCAGATGTTTATTTTCGTAATATGTATTGTACGAAATATTGTTTCATATAATTCATCGCTCTCTTAATGTAATTTTTTAAAATAACCATGATTTTGAAAGGAATTAAATATGTTCGCCAGATAATTTGGCTATATATATATATATATATATATATATATATATATTTTTTTACGACAAGGATGACAGATATATTAAATCTATTCCGCTGCAACATATGAATATCTTATATCAGACACTTTATTTAGACATTTGTTAACAAATTTGACTTCATTTATGATAGAATATTTTATCATTTTCCTTTTAATTAGTATATTAGTTGGATATTTATTGTGTAAATATCATCCTTTGAAATGAAATGTTTATCTTTTGAATCGAATATGGAAGTTTGCCATTTTTTTTCTTGAGTTTTGAAATTTAAAATTTAAATTTTATCAATTTTACAGCAAAAACAACTTAATCTAACGCATGCACACGATAACTAATACATATCTATAATGAAATATGGGGATTAAAATCGGGAAATAATTTTCCTTAATTTTTAATAATTTTTTACAAAAAATCCAATGGGCTATTAATATAAGAAATATTTTTCTTGCATCCACTGACGGCCAGTGACGTCATCTCTTAGCTTGCGTATTTTCTAACTAACTATCGAATAATTACAGACACTCCATGCTAACCCAAATTCACTTCTACTCGATACTTCCAACCAGCTATCTCACCCACAAATTCGCCAAAATATCCATGATCCAGCTAGGGACTTTCTCATTCTCAACCGAACATTTTATCTTGACTCGACATTATCACCTTAGACTACTCTACTTTCAATACTCATTTCAACTGGTAACCTTTACTTGCCCAACCAAACATTCTGTCGCAACTATAACTTTACACTAATTTCAAAATTAAAATCAACTGGCGACATTTACGTACTGAACTCGATGCCAATCATACCTTACAATGTAGACAAACATGATAAAAATATTTAAAGACTTTAATATGTTTTTACAAATATTTTAAGAGTTTTAAGGCTTTAATATGTTTTAGAAATACTTTAAGCGTTTTTTTTTTTTTTTTTTTTTTTTTTTTTTTTTTTTTTTTAAGAAACAGTCAAAGAGTCGTTCTTTCGGAATTAAAGAGTTGTCCATTTGTCATTTGTATTTTCTGAATGGCAACAGTTTTTTTTATTTTATTATTTGGTATTGCGTTGCTTACAATCATGAAGTTACATAATTATATTTGTAGGTTCATGTTTATGATAGCCAGTGATCCGTTATATTTAATTTAGACCTTCAAACATTACAATTGAATAGTTTTTCAAAGTTTTAGAGGAAATAAATAAGAATACGTGCGATACAAAACATATTATATGTATGTTTCCGTAAGTTGAACCAGCTCAGTGAGTTGAACAAACGGAAAAAAAATGGCTGCCAAAAGTTTCTGTTTTGAAGCGGTCTAACCGGAATCGTTCATGACAGATGAGGCTCATTATTAATATAAATTATTATTATTTTAGTTTTTAAAATTTACTGATTTTCTCTTTCTTATAAATATTTTTTAAATCAGTTATCTCTTATTTTGATTCAAGCTATTATACTTTATAAATTCATGATCACTTAAAGTATTCTAAGTGAAAACAGAACTTTTCTTAACACTCCTCTTCATAATCAACATCTAGATCTGTGAGATAATCTCAGCGTTCATTCTTATTTCGAAATCAGACATTTTAGAACGAAGCTGGTGTTTTTTCTCTATCCCATGGCTTACCTAAACCGAACAATTCGAAATTAATAGTTATAACAAACAAAACTATGCACGAAAGTATAAAACGATATACAGAATAATTTATATCACATATATCATTTATTTCCAAATAAAAATTAAAAATGTGCCTTACTTTCTCATTGGATATAGAGATGTGGCGAATGTCAGTTTCCTCAATTTACTTCTTAATTTAAACAAACAAAAACTTCATATGATGTAATTTACAGAATAAAGAATCATTTTTTATTCAAAATATATTTAATTCCATTGCTTTGAATATTTCTAAGTGAAACATAAAATTTTATCATTTCATTAGTAAAAGTTAAATATAATTTTTAAAAATTCGCTTGAATAGAATCAAACAACTTGCACTAATTAAGTTGTTCAATATCATAATCCGATATCAAGCGGTTTTCTATTGTTAATAACATTTGATCCTATGTTTTTAGAGATTAAAAAAGAATCAATGTATTAGAAATAGTTATATATTAGCAGATATATTTAAATGGTTTTTTCGAAAATTTAAATATATGATATAAATTAAAGTAATTAGTTTTCTGTTAAGGCAAATGGCGTTCTCTAAATAAATCAAGAAATTCGAACTAACATGACTCAGAATCTGATTTTACAAAAAAAAAAAAAAAAAAAAAAAAATTGGTTGATTAAACCCGAAAAATCGATTTATCTATCCATGCATATTTCAGTTGCACAACGCGCAAAACATACCACTATCACCTTTACTAGTTTTTTTTTTTTTTTTTTTTTTTTTTTTTTGTTTTTTTTTTAATAAATAGAAAAGTTTTTTACTTATTTGCGCAATTAGATATTTTGGATCTAAAACCTTGTTTAAAATGATACCTTGGTATTAACCCAATGATATTTAAATTCCAGAAAAAAACACGCTGCTTTTTATATAGAATTGTTTCTATCACTGAAATCAGATAAGAAACTAATTTAGAGAAAAAGGAGATGATTTTATTCATAGATTTGTGAGAGAAAAATCAGATTGAGCGAATTTCTTTTAGTAACTCCTCTGGGATAAATACATTTATTATCCAACGTTAGCTCGTTTTAATACGAGGAATGAATATCATCAGCGTTTTTGATATATTGGTGTGGATGTAATTAACGTAGCATTTGCATTCATTTACATTTTTGCATGTATTATAGTTATTGCTGGTGTCTGCTTTAAAATCTACGACACAATACTGTTAGGTGTAAGATGTCATGTAGTGTCTGGTCTACAGCCTTTTTGTTGTTGTTTCCTTTATAGTTAATAGGCATTGTCTAAATGATTTAATTAAGACAACGCATATAAATCCTAATATTTTTTATTTTAACTTTTATGCAGAAGAATGCTAAGACTTTCATAGATTTATACTTCATTAAATTAAATAGATTTCAATTCTAAGAAAGAAAAAACGTATACATATTTAAATGATCTTAATAGACCTACTACTCTATTCACCAATAACTTGAACTTCCGGTAGAGCACAAAATCTTAAAAAGCATATAAAGTCAGGGTTCAACGTTGCAGCAAAATTATATACGTTGCTTTCACCTTCTAGTGGCATTAGTATTTTAAAACTTTTTAGCTGAACATAACAAATTAAAGGTTCCATGAAAACATTGTCGCTAGATGTCAGAAACAGCTCTTCAAGCTTTCTTGTGAAGCTGCACTCTGTCATTACATGCTTTTGAAGTTTTTGCGTTGAACCGGGAATTGAAGTTAGAGATGAATAAGGCCGGTTAAAGTTACTTAGCAGCATGTGGGATATTTAACTTTAGCATCGTCATAATGAACACGAAACCTCCACAGAAACACCCAAAAAAGCGCGAACGTCTTTGAATTGGAAGTCCCAGTTTAAAGTAAATATATACAGAATGATTCTCTTCATTTTCTTCAAAATATCCATCCTAAAAATACCTATATTCTACTGAACATCTAATTTCCCAACTTCCCTTAAAATAGTTTCACATCTCCGCAGGAATTGAAAGACAAATTTCTTCTGAATGTCTAGCATCCTTCTTTTACACCAATCAAACACTTGTGTACTCAACTTGGCAAATTCACTGAGACCATCGTTGTCTAACTCTAGATCCGAGTGGACTTTGTCTCTTCCAACCGAGAATTCCATTGGGAACTAGACGCAAATTCATGCACATGAAGCCTAAAGATATTGCGTGAGATCTTATACATTTTATTTTTTTTATTACGATTTTTGCATTTAAAACTTCGTACTGCTTCATGGACTTCTTTTAATTTGTTTAATGACTTTTTCTTTTTAACAGCATTTTTTTTTTTTTTTTAAAGAATAACTGTTTGCTTCAAAACGAAATTCATATTCAAAATTTGAAAAAACAGTGTTAATATATGATAAAATGTTTAAGTCATTTTCAATTTTGTCCACTATAGTTTAATTTTTTTTTTTTTTTTTTTTTTTTTTTTAACAAATCTTATCACTTGTTTTAAAATTTTATCAATAATCGTGACTGTATTTCTTAATTTTAAAATTCCCTGGCTTTACAGAAAATATTCTGTGAAATATTTGTTTTTATACTTACGCATAAACAATAATTAACTCACTATCTCAGTACATATATATATATATATATATATATATACATATATGTGTGTGTGTGTGTGTGTGTGTGTACGGGGTGTAATAAAACTAATAATCACATATTTAGATAGATTTTAAATAAATGTGATAGATTTTAAATAAAAATAAATTTCTAGTAGCTATCTGGCAATTAAGTAGACAAGTAAAATATTTTACTTAAAATACAAATACATTTTTTTTTCAATGTATATTATTTTTATTGAATTGTTTACTGTTTATTTTTATTTATTTCTTTATCATTTTCCCAGTTTTATTTATTCTTTATTATTAATGATTACAAATCATTAATGTAAAAATAATTTTGCAGATATACTGGCTTACATGTAACGTATATATATTTAAATATTCTAAAAAGTAATCTTTGTTATAACTTACATTTGGTATTCATTCAAATATATATTTTAATAACAAAGTTTCTGTATAGAAAATTCGAATGACAATAACCTATTAATTCAATTCCGTTTGTTTTCGTTTCACTGCGAAAAGTTTAAAATAAACTGTATATTTTACAGTCTTATCTTTTGAAATTAAAACAGTTTGGTTCTTTTAAAGCGAAATTTTAGAGAATATCTTCAAAATATTTCTTGAAATCCAGTATCTACTATCTTCTATAAATTGAAATGAAACTCAGTGGAGAATCTTTCTGACAGGATTGAGCTTGCACGATTTTTCTTTTTGAAGATATCCACACTTCTGGTAATTTCATTTTCTTCCTCGGGGATTTTTTAAAATAAGAGTTATTTTAGAGTTGTAGATTTTGGGAGAGTTTAGCATAAATAAAAACAATATTTTCGTTGTGTAACTTTAATTACAATAATAAATATTTTGATATGATTTAGAAGAGTTTTTTTATTGTTTTAAATCATTGTTTCACAAAACTAATATTTTATGTCTTTTCTTTCTTTAAATATTTTGATAAATAATAAAATAATTTTCAGCTTCGTATAAGATAATTTTTACATTTTATAAGCATATTTACTAATAGTAAAAGTTATTATTTATCTGTCGTTATCATATATTTTTATTTGTTATTTATAGGTTTTAAACTTTATTGAACGCATTTACAAATTAATGAAAATATCTGTATTCAATTTCAAAAGTTTTTTTTTTTTTTTTTTTTATTATTAACTTACTTTAATTAAATAAATACGTTTATACGCAGATTATCCTGATATATATCTTCCTTCCTGTATAAATGCAAATGTGCTGTAGTGTAAGAGAACTTTTAAGATTTGTTAAACGTTTCTTTTATCTGTCCTCTGGTTAGAAGATATATGAGACATTTATCTAACTTATTTTACAAAAAAAAGTTCATTTGTGGAATAAAATATACAAGAAATTACCTTGTCTGTCACAACCGTAACGTGTTTGTAGAGAATTCCCGCCAACCGCGGTGACGTGACTCGTTTTGAATCCGTAAATTCTTCTATCGGTGTTCTCTTACAAGATTATTTGTATGAAGAATTTAACCGTTTTTACATCTAAAACATATGTGCAAAATATCTTACATTAGATTTCTTTAATGTAACTTCTTTTGACATCATTAATAATAACGAAATAAAAATGTATGTCTTTAAAAATCACAATTGTTTACATATAAATATGATTATAATACTAAATAAATGTCTAGAATGTTGTTATCTGTTGGCTCTTAATTAATGCAGCTGAAGGCGAATGCGAACTGTATGACATGAAGTTTCGTGTTATCTATAAGGAGATTACAGATAAAGTTATTTCTTTCTGCAATTTTATAAGATAGGAAGAAAGAAAATCTTTTTCAAATAATATTTATATATATATAAATATATATATGTATATATATATTATTATCAGCTTTTAAAATTTAAAATTAAAATATATAAATATATATCTTAACTTTAGTTTGTATTACTAAGTTATTAAATAGTTGGTCGGTGTTACTGTAGTTTTTTTCTATATTAAGTCTTATGAGACTTGTATAAGGTGCTTAAAGTGGATTTCGAAACACTCATTTTATCCTTGCTTAAAATGGAACTCAAAAATTGCAAATGGGAAATGAAAGCAATACACTAACTTATTCACAACAAGAAGAGCCTACTAAAATATTGGAATGGGGAAGTTTTCATTCTCCACATTTTTATATTTTCACTACAATCGGTAGCAAAATTTTTGAAGCGCTTCAAAAATCCGTGTCTAAAATAAGTGCACCTAATACTGTTTTGTTAAGTAAATATTTGTCGAGTCATGATCTTCGTCTTAATGCTGTCTATGAAAAAGTAAGCTGATGATAAAAATTAAAGACCAAATTAAACATATAAGTATGTACCTTTCCATTAATGTCCGGACACTTTCGAATTCAGACATTTTTTTTTTTTTTTTTAATCTCAAAAAGTACTAAACAAATCATTTTGAAACTCCAGGAGTGTGAAGAACGTGCTGTTCCTTATATATTGTAGTTAAACATTTGCGCAGAAAGGAATAAAGCGACCAGTGTTTGGCTGTAAAAAGTAATGCTTGAAATGTGATCTGGCTGTAGCATTTGATATGTGACTCTTTCTCAATACCTGTTTAAATTTTTATGTCTCTACCACACATAATCAGGGAGATATGATTTAAAATATATATATATATATAAGCATTTTCACTGGTTTAGCTGTAACACGCAAGGCATTAAATCCAGTGCAAAGTATTTTTAAGAAACTCGACATAAGTACAATAATATACACAGCATACGCCAATCAGAATGAAAAAAATATTAAATATCTAAAGAAATGTGAAACTTTTTATTAAATAATTTTTAACTGTGCATGTGTAAGATTTTTTGTAATTTCATTTGCAGAATTTTATAGCAAAATGTATTAAACTACCTATATAAAAACTCCAAACGAGTATCGTGTAAACTCAAAAATTTCTATGCCATAGAATGGGCTGAATTTCAGCCGTTCTCGAAAATTAGAAATTGATAAAAGAATTTTCTCAATATTTATGTCCAACAACAGAAAACTGCATTACCATTCATTAAATCAAAATAAAAATGTGAGTACCCCCCCCCCCTTTAGTTTTGCTTTTTGTACGAGAGAAACTGAATAACAGTTAGTTCTATGGCGTAGAACATTTCGATTTTACACGATACTTGTTTGGGGTTCACTTAATATTAGCTTTCTGAAAAAAATTCATATTATAAATCTCTGACTCTATTTTCAGTGTGGAATTATTCCCCGCTCACATATTGAGTAATACCTTACCAATTGTACGTATTTTTCTTTTTAAATAACCTAGTGACACA